>LR753313.1:929749-959852 GCA_902729485.2 Mus minutoides
AGAGAAAGTACCCAAGGAGCTGAAGGGGTCTTCAACCCTATAGGTGGAAGAATAACATGAACTAACTAATACCCCCTGAGCTCATGTCTCTAGCTGCATATATAGAAGAGGATGGCCTAGTTGGCCATCATTGGGAAGAGAGGCCCCTTGGTCATGCAGACTTTATATGCCCCAATACAGGGGAACGCCAGGGCCAAGATGTGGGAGCAGGTGGGTAGGGGAGCAGGGCCAGGAAGGGGGAGGGTATAGGGAACTTTCTGGATAACACTTGAAATGTAAATGAAGAAAATAGCTAATAAAAGTTGGAAAAAAAAAGATTCATGACATGAACAGAAAAATGGAGAGAGAGAGAGGGAAAAAAACCCCTATGAACAACCTCGGTAGCTGCAGAAAAAAGGCTGTCAATCTGAGCAGTATATGTCACTCAGAGGAGTCAAAAAACCATGGATGTTCATTCATCTACTGTCCAGGTTCTTTCTGTCAGCGTAGAGACCCAGAAACCTTTGATAGAAGGTAACTCAGCAGGGGTTCTGTTAACTAGAAACCACAACCATAACCTGGAAACTTTGGGGTCCTGATGCAAGCCATTTGGAAGAGAAAGTAATTACTGAGTAGAACTTGACTGATTCTGATTATCACAAGGAACCAGGTTTTGTCACCATACTGGGGACAAAGAATAGTTATGTTAGGAATCAAAAGAATACCCTCCCCTCGAGCTGCGTTTCTGTGTTCATACTACCAAGAGTTCACTAAGTCCAGGTAACCAAGGGCTTAGACTTCATCCTATCAGAGAAGAAACACGCAGCAGTAATAATGGATGCTGTGTGACGGTGATGATGCATGATGCCCTGGCTAGTATTGAATAGCTAGAACAATAGTATTGGCAAAGAAAGCTTCATTTGCTAACCTTTCCAAAAATCTTTGCAGGAGATTTAAACTTAGCACTCACCAATAGTTAGTTAGATCTTTGTCTCCATCCTAGGGGAGGAGTTGCAGGCATTTTGTTCTGATATAAGCTATGTCTTAGTTAGGGTTTTACTGCTGTGAACAGACACCATGACCAAGGCAACTCTTATAAGGAGGACAACATTTAATTGGGGCTGGCTTACAGGTCCAGAGGTTCAGTCCATTATCATCAAGATAGGAGCATGGCAGCATCCAGGCAGGCATGGTGCAGGAGAAACTGAGAGTTCTACATCATCATCTGAAGGCTGCTAGCAGAATACTGACTTCCAGGCAGCTAAGACAATGGTTTTAAAGCCTATGCCCACAGTAACACACTTCCTTCAACAAGGCCACACCTACTCCAACAAAACCATACCTTCTAATAGTGCCACTCCCTGGGCCGAGCATATACAAACCATCACAAGATACACATATTATTATAGATGAACATTCGTAGATATATGGCTTAGGCTGGACCCAGATTTTGTGCCACCCCAGTCTATGTGTCCATATCTTCCTCTCCCTGGGCTTTGCCACGTGCCCTGTTCTCCAGTTGAGCATCCTTAGCAAGAACTCGCACTGTTGTTCCCACAGCAAGAAATCCAGATTGCTGTTGCTGCTGTCGGCACCACTACAGATGGAAGATTATAGCAGGTAGTATGTATAACCCGGGGAAACTGGGTACCATGCCAATCCGTGCCTTGGACACCTAGATTCTATAGTGTTTTTAGAAGTTTCATGGTGAGGCCAGATTACACATTTCAGAAGAGTAATAGAGTCCATGATTTACAGGGTTGACTTTGACAGTGGGACATGGAGGTCAGGAAAGAGCCAGCATGAAGTCTTTCACATTCCTCTCAATACTTTAACTACTAAGAAAGGCTAGAAAATCTAAACATGGTCTGTAAGACTGAACCATTGGCTGTGTTTGTTGTGAAGCATCCCCTTTCTGGTAAGCACCTCCATCTTTTTTGTTCTCCTTCCTTCTTTGCCTCAGTCTCCCTTCCACTGATATTTCTCCTCAGAGAACTGTTAGCAGATGGCTTCTCCCTCAGACAAGCTGTCTTCTTCGGGGAGGTTTGGCAAAGACATGCTGCTGATACGGAGGAGGTCGTTGTGGTTGTGCTGAGGCTGGTGAATGTGGTGGTGGTGGAGACTTATGGTACTGTGAATGATGGTGGCATGGATGGTGTAGGTGATGAAATATAACTGAACAGTCATGAGAGGCAATGTGGCATTTTAGTCGACAATGGGCCACATAGCGGTGGCTACAGAACCCGATTACGTAAGAGAAGTAGGATGGAGCCTAAGGATCCCTATCACTTATCGATGTTGTAGCCATCTTAGCACCATGGGGTGGGCCTGTGGTGATGGTGAATGGCTTATTATGTCTCCAGTCTTATAAAAACATAACATGGACCCATGTCAAGTGCATAAAAATTAATAGCGATGCACAGCTCTCCTGTTGGTTCATGTGCTTATTGCATTATGTTTTACCATCACTACTTAAAAATAGTTTACTCTAAAACAATTAACACCAGCAGCAGCCTCATTCATTCTGTGTTTACTGTGAATCTTGATCACATAGAAAGGCCGACTAAAAAAGATTCCTCTTAAGTATACTGCTTTGTTCCAATGACAACTAAACTGCCAAGTGACACACTTCTCAGAACCACTTCCTGTCATTAAGTGATGGTTGACTGTGTGAGAGGAGCAGGGCTTCATGTCCCACTCACTTTCTGTGTCTTTCTCCTTGGTTTTCTTCCTTAGGGGAGGATGTGGTATCCCATCCTTTGAAACCTAGGCATGGCTGCAGGACTGGCTTCAGGTAGCACATGCTTATCACATGCACTTTCCCTCCCCCACAGTGGCTGGTGTCTTTGGTTGAGGTGCTCCTCTAGCCTAGTTCATGAACCATGGCAGATATGGGTTAAAACATGGATGAGTATTTTTTTTTGTCTCTATCATTGAAACTCAGTGAGAGTCTAGTGTATCCTGACTTCCGTGAGGAAAAGTCACTCCTGAGAATCATGCCTTTGGAACACCAGCAACAAACAGGGAAGACTACTGCACTACAAAGTTAGATTCTGTACTTCAGAGACTGGGGGGAAGAGTGTGAGTTGCAGGACAGCCAGGATACTTAATGAGACCCTTTGTGAGAGAAAGATGAGAGTAGGAGGGATGGAGAGAGGGCAAGGGAGCAGAGATAGAGCGAAATATAGATACATCGATGATAGAAAAATAGATGATAGATAGATGATAGGTAGGTAGGTAGGTAGATGATAGAATATTGTAGTTCATTGGATTTTCCCTTGAAAGAAACTTCCGAAGCTCTTCACACACTTAGTAAATTCTCAGAGTTCTTAATAGACTGTGCTCCAGCTGCCATGAAGCTCAGGGAAGGAGGATGGTGTCTGTGGAGGGTGTCTGGTAGCCTTCCCATGATTTGAAGCCTCCTTCATTCATGTGGTCATTTTTTTGTCAGTGAGATCCTGTCCCCTCTGCCTTCCTTTCTTCTTCCACTAGCCCATGGGAGTTCCACAGAGTTAAAAAATCTTGAGTTAATTTCTCTTAGTGTACTTTATTTACAGGCAGGTATGCTATGGATGATGGGAAACACAATTTTCCCTTATGTCTATCTGCTGGTCAGAGAACACAGAGCTCTATCCCATGAATGGGGACTCTCTTAGGATATTTAGTATAGAGAGAGGGAATTGGGATTGGATGTGTATTTGAGGGAGGGTGTAAAAAAGGGTGGAGGGATAGAAGCTGGCTCCTTAGAACAGTCATGGGATGGGGACTCAGGAATAATCTAATTGAGTTTGCAGCCTCTTCCTTCTCGCCACCTCACCCAGAATATGTAGTTCTGATTAAAATCAGGAAGTGTGAGAGACAGCACTCTCTGCGGAGAACCTCCACGCTCCCTTGCTAGCAGAAATAAGCACAGTTAAGCCTGCTTTCAGAAATTGGGGCTGCCTCGAGGCATACACTCAAACTCCTTGACCTACATTTTCTTCATAAATGAGTGTGTGTGTGTGTGTGTGTGTGTGTGTGTGTGTGTGTGTACTTAGATACTGCAAGGTTAAGGATATGCCTTCAAACAACATCCATTCACTAAGCACCTGCTACGCTCTGCCCTACTAGGAATGGAAAAGCTCAGAAAGAGGCTATTGAATTTATTCCATTGCAGTGTGGTGAGAAATACAGAGTTAGAACAATTAGGTATGCAAATGGGAGCTCCAGATGGGACCCAGCCTTGTCTAGACGGTCAAGGAAGAAATGATGAAGGGGATATGGCATGGGGAACGGTGAATTGTACTGCTTACAGTCATTAATGGAGTAATTTGATGATGGCAATAGAACCCAGGGCCTGGTGTGTGCTATGCATGGTCTCTATAACTCATGATGTCTTTCAACACCCCACAGAATGCTTCTATATCAGATATGTATCTGTATGTGGGTGCAGGATATACATATGTACAGGTGCACATACAGTAGGAGCCTAGAAAACTGAGCAAATGGGTTAGTTCACGGTGAAAAGTTTTTCATAGTGCCAAGTTTATAATCCATTAAACCCCCTGATGATCTTTACTGCCGATGAATTAGATGACAATTTTTAGAATATTAATTTTTATGTTGGAAGCAGCCTAAGTATAGCTTCCTTCACATGAGAGGGTCTTCACTGTGACTCTCAGGGTCACACGGGGCTTAGAGAGAGTTCTTTCTCAGGATGGATCTGGAGAATATAGTAACTGTATCCCACAGAGATGGCTTCGGTCCGTTTTGCTTTTTGAGTTCTTAAGTCTGCTTTTTATAGTTTGCTGTCTCTTTCTGTGCTCTCAGGCTGTCAACTGTCACTTCCTGCAGCTGTCAGCCTGGCTTTCTCTTTCTTGAGACTCACCACTATCGGCATCTACCCTGCCCCCAGTGTGCGTGTGCTTGCGCACGCATACACACACACACACACACACACACACACACACACACACACACACACACACACACACGGAGATTCCATTCGGATTCAGGATTACTTGGAGTCAGTGGGCTTGACTCATCCAATCTGTAAAGCAGCCACCCCCTAACCTGAGAGCAGCCCCTGATCTGGTGACATCAGCTTCACCTGGGAACTCCCTAGAGATGCCTGTTCCTTGGGTCCTGTTCCAGATTTGCCTATTCAGAATCTCTGGGGTGGGGTGGGAAGGGTAGGACCAGCAATCTGTATTTACCAAGCTGTGTGGTGATTTAGGTGTCCCTCGGTTGGAGAAATAACCCATAATGAATGGGGAATAAGGTCCGAGGGAAGGCTTATGGTGCTGCACATGGTTCAGAGAATCAGTCTATGTTCTGTGTCCAATCTAGAGACTTCTGTGTCTTTCTGGGTTCTGGGCTGTGTTCAGTGCCATTGGACAGTTTCAGGATAGCTGAATTGTAGGAAGGTGTGATGTGTGTGTGTGTCAGCCTAGTACGTACAGAGAATGAGAGACAGAAAAGCCAGGCTCTGCAGAGAGGCGTGTTTTAGCTCCTAGAGTCTTCTGTGTGTGGTTTAGCCTTAGAATCCTGGTTGCAATCCACCAGTTCAGAGTCCTACCGGTCTTCAGGTAGAATGAGGAGCTCCCGATTCTCTCCTGTGAATAGTGTGCCTAAGGCTCAGACCAAGTGTCAGGAACACTCTGAGAGTTACCAGCTGGTGGAGACTCTGCCAGAGACTCTCCACGCGGAATTCTTGAGGCGGACAGCTGGGATATGTGTGGGAGCCTCAGAGATGCATGGATTTGGGTTTGTAAACACAGGCCTGTTAAATTTAGGGCGGGCCTCGGGCCTAGGAGAGCTCCATAGCATCATTTGGCAACTGTTGCCCATATTGAGTGGTTTAAAAACCCTGCTTATTCCTTATATAGTAGGAGGCCTGTTTTAGCACAGCTTGTCGTCAGAGGGGAGGGTCTTGGCACAGGAGTTGAACACCCACTGTGTGCCAGGTGCTCTGCATAAAACCATGCCGTTTTGACTGCGTACTCAGGGGTTGGGGCTTATCAGCTCTGCTTACTGAGAGCAAAGGGCTAGACCTAAGAAGTCTCAGTCATGGTGTGTTGGATGTGCCCCAAGGATGGACGCAAGAGGACCACCTCCTGTGTAGTGAAGAAGGGCAACCGGCAGATGGAATGTGGTGGTGTGGATCCTCTGTCCATAGTGAGAACCTGATACCATCCCTAGAAGGCAGGCTGAAGAACAGGCCGAACTGCCTAGTTTCCTTGTGTTACTGCTTGTCAGAAAAAGACATCTGGAGTATGATCCCACAGGATCCTTCAAATTCAAGGCTCTGCTGGATAAATCACTTTGGGAATTGTCATAAAGCTTTATTTTCCTCTTGGAGATAGCAAGTTACTTGTGGTAAGCAGGGTTAACCAGCCAAGCAGACAGAGATGATCACTATAAAGAGATGCTGGGAACTGGCTTTGTGGTGGTGGGGGGTGGCGGGGAAAGGCTGAAGTCTCAAGGGCAGGTTGTACCTCTCTGCCTGCATCAAGGGTGCTGTCTGTGAGTGGGACACTTCCACCTACCTTTGTGAGGAGACTTCAACTCTACTGTTAGGGCCTTTGGAACCACCAAGTCCAGCCAACCCAGGTATCCTTTACTCAAAACTAGCTTATTGTAGAATTAACTACATCTCCCAAAATTTCCTGGGAAGAAAAATTAAATATACCCTGAAGGAACATATTGAAGGCTTTGGGGCAGTATTAGGGGCTAGTAGAGTCTTTAGTGTTGAGCTTTGTAGAAAGACATCAGGTTTATAGGGTTCCACCCTTGAAAATGTGATTGGCATCTTGGTCCCTTTCTCTCCATTTCTGCTTACTGGCTGTCACTAGGTGAGTAGCCTCCTCTGCCCTGATAATTTCTGCTGCCACAGGACTGAAGCAAGTGGACTGAGGCACTGAGGACTGAAACCTCGGAAGCATGCATGCATTGAAAAGATCTTGTACGTTGAGTGCCTCAGGTATTTAGATGCAGTAAGACAGAGATGACTAATAGAATACCAGATGTAGCACAGACGTCTTCTACAAAAAGACATCTTGATATTGGTGAACCTCTTCCCTCCTAAAGTTTCCCTGCCTGCTCTCCCATTTTACAAATCCTTAACAGAACAGCCATGTGTGCCAGAGTTCCACACAGCACTCAGGAGATTGCTGGCCTGAGCTTCCTGGCCCTACCTAAACCTGAGACCCTGGAAGAGTTCAGACGCTAAACAATTCAGTCTTTGGTGATTCAGGGACAGTTTGCCAACCTCAATCCCATTGGTATCTTAGCCAGCTAATTCTATGTCATAGGGCTCACCCTGTGTATTGTGGGGATATTTAGCAGGATGACTGGCCTTGGTCTGATGGATGACAGCAGTATTCCTTTCTCCCCAGCTACGACAAACTATAATGTCAAATGTCTTCTGACAAGTGAAATGTCCCCTGCTGAAAAGCACTAGTGCAGAGGAAGACATTGTGGAATAGCATAGAGGTCCAGGGAGCCCGGCAGCCTAAGTTTGAATTGTACCTCTCACAGTTAATGGTGTCCTACCATGTTCTGGACAACTTGGAGCAGTCCAGCCTGGGTTGACTAGCTCTGTGTGGGGAAATGACTTTACTTTCATGAAGCTCCATTTTCCACCTCTGAAAAATGATGATCATGATAAGATTTATCAAGTTATTGAGGGATTCATTGGAGTAGAGTATTTAGGCTGCCTGGCTCTCAACAATTATTCTGCATGTGTTTGCCCTTTAGTCTTCTGACAGGGAGGCCAAGTCTCTTGTTTGAATTCTCCTGGGCATCCTGGAATAATGGAATTGCAAGACCAATATCTGGTCTATATTCTAAGTAAGAAGACAAATTCATCTTCGGGTTTGAGGCTCCAGGGCTTCAGATGGGTAACAGCCCTCCACTTGGAGTGGTGCAGGTACCCATGACCCCAAGTTTACAGAGAAACTTCAAGAATGTCCAGAGCTCAGCAGCCTCAGACTCCCTTCCAGGCCTCTCCCCAGGTTGCTCCATGGCTTCTTCCCACAGGCCACAGATTTATGAATGGCGCACACCGTGTCCTTGCCAGGAGGTTTATTAATGGGCTTTCATACAGCACTTTAGCTTGGTGAGCTCTCCTTGCTCCTTCGGTTCCTGGCCGGATGCGGGCGGGGAGATGCATCACATCAGCAAAATCTTCCTCTTGACTTGCCAGAGGGGGTGATTAAGACACCATCTATTGGGGATGGACTCTCAGCCCACTCTCCTCTTCCTTTGGCCATCTCTTGGCCACTAACAAGTTCCATGGAGGCAGCATCTAGCCCATAGCCATCCTCTGCAGGTAAATGGCCACCTTATTGCCAGCCATGGGGGATGCTGAGCATACCAACTTCAGGTCAGAAGCGTTGGGTTCTGGGCATCCACCTATTAGGCAGATGACCCGGGAGAGTTGCTGGGCCTCTCAGAGTTTCAGTTTCTTCATCTGGAGTCACAGCCAGCCCCTGGCATGGGTGGGACTATTTCCTGAGTGTGTTAGTTGTGTAAAACCTTAGCCAGGATTAGAGCATCCTCTTTATAGAGGGAGAATGCACTGCAAGGGTTGGATTTGAGTCACTCAGACACCTCAGAGTGTAGCCGCTTTGGAGGGGCTCTGAACCATTCTTCAAAAGATGCCATTTTTTTTCCAGTTGGGGGAACACAGAGAGAACTTCCATGCAGTCTCTCATATCCTAGGAGTCACCTGTGCCTGGTACCTGCAAAGGGCAGGATCCCTCTGACGAATGAAGGACAAGCCCTGAGGGGTGAAATTCCTCTGTCCTTAGGTGTTGTGCAGAAGTTCCCTTCCAACTTTCCATCTTGGAGGGAAACTTCTTAAGACATGATATTTACAAGGAGATGAAACAACAGGATGTTCTGAGGGAAGGTGAACCTCTAGGGAACTTCCTTAAGATAAGAAGTAAAGAACTCAAAATGGTTTCAGGAAGTTCCTGGAACTGGCCAGATTAACTAGGCTCCTCTAGTCCCAAGAGCATATAAACAATAAACTCTGCAGATAGTCACCCTCGGTCCGGCCCAGCATCCTGCAAGAAGCAGAGACCAGCTGAATTGGTGGAAAGAACCCTCCAGAAGGATGCTCTCTGACCTGCAGCCTGAACAGGTCCCAGGTTTCCAGCTTTGTGAGTTGTTACCTATATTGGGGCGGGCTTTTGTGGTGATGATAGAACAGGTGCCTTTGAGTCTTTCTGCTACTGTAAGTAACCCCTCACCCATATTCCTGTAAAGAATTAACCCCAATAAAACTCATTAGTTCACCACGTTGGAATTTGGTGGCATCTATACTTTGATCTGTCCTCATTTCTCTGTCTGAGGCAAATAGAGGTATTTGTTTATGTCTTTTTATAATACTAGGGTCACAGTGATCTACTTCCAGCAGTCCTGACAGAGTATGAGGGAGACTGTACATAGAGGTCTGGATACCCACTTTCTGTGCTTTTGACTTTGGAAGTTGGATTAGAAGAGCCATGAAGTACTCTCCAGCTTTGGTTCCTTGTGCTCTCAGGGGGAGTGAGCATCACCTCTCTGTTCCCAGGCAGCTAAAGTTTTCATGGTGAAAATGTGTCCACTCTAAGGGACAGAGCAGAGGTTAGAACACTCCACTGCTGACATTCAACCCTGTGGTCCTATGATGTGATTGGTAGCTTTGAACTAAGATGGGGCCTAACTCTTACCTTGCCAATTTCCCTTATATCAGTTCATACAAAGTTAGCTTGTTGGGAATCCCTTTTCTATGCATTTTGGACCTCTTACCTTTCTGCAGTTTCTTTATCTAGTAAATGTTGATTAACCATATACTCCAGGCACCGAAAAACCAGTCACTGAGCCCCAAGCAGCTACAGATACACAAACCAATAAGGTCTTTGTGCACAACAGGTGCCTAATGGACACACATGTGTTCAGGGTCCCAGGTGGCAACCTTGGGGATCCCGCTGGAGGAGCAGATAGGGCCAACTCTAGGGTTCTTTGCCAAGGAAATGGATTTAACTCTGAATCCAGTGCCTCTATGCCCTATCTAACTGTTCCTTGTCTGGCAAAACCCTATAATCTCACCATTCAGTTTAAGGTTCTAATTTGGGGTGTAAAACTCTCTCTGTTATCAAGGCAGTTTATGCTAGCCCTCCAGGCTACCCCTGGCAAGCAGTTGCTGTACTGTTGGGAAACTCCCTCCTTTCTAGTGAAGTGTTCTTGCCTCCTTTCTCCTTGGCCTAACACAATCTTGCTTTTGAGGGGCCCCTTGGGAGAAGAGAGCCAAGGAACTTGGCAGTTTAAAAGCCCTGTAATTGCACTCTTGGTTTCTAGCAGAACCCTGGACTTCCCAAGTTAAAGAAAGTTTACAAGGCCTCAAAAACAGCTCAAGTGCCAGTGGGATCTGAAGATGCTGTCCAGAGCAGGGGGTGGACAAGGGGGAATAAAGATGCTTTATGTAGCATCTTTAGGAGTTTCTAATCACTCTTCTCTAATGCCAGGAGAGGAGGCCTACCCAGACACAAGGACAAGAGGTTTTAGGGATAGCACATTTAGAATAAATAGTAAAGTAAATTCTCTGGGTATTGTGGGTCTTCTTAGCTCAGTCAAAACTGTTTTCTATGTGTTTGCTGCATGGTCCTTGTTCTAGGGGATAGGGTTACATCTCTGAGCCAATCAGGTCAAGTCCTTGCCATAGCTAAGCTTTTGCCAACCATTGGGTGATACAAATGAAGCACACAGATGAATGAATATATGGTGTATGTCAGAAAGTAAAACATTGGAAAAAAGAATAAAGCAAAGTTGAAATGAAGTGACGTAAAAACCAGTGAAGATAGATGATGGTCCGGTTATCCCAGGGAGACTTTGTAGGAGGGAACATGTCCAGGAAGCTACAGAGAGGAAGGAATGAAGTAAAGAGTTGAGGGAGGGAGGGAAAGAAGGGATGGAGCCCAGGTTGCAAATGTGCTTTGCCTGTTCAAGGAATAGCTTCAGGCTTGGTGAGGTCGGGATTGGATGTTGAGTGTGAGAGAAAGTGGGCAAAGGAAATGGGTTGGGGGGGGGGTCTGGGCCTGATCCTGAGGGGCTTCGTGAAACAAGGGTAACAGTGAAGCCATGCCCTCTCTCTTCTTGCAGAACTATAAAAACGAGACCAGAGGCTGAAAGCAAGGTGTGTTGGATTGGGAGAACTACTGGGAAGAGCATGAAGAAGGCAGCAAAAGAAGAGGAGGCATTCCATGGTTATTTCAAAGAGAGACAGAAATTTCTACAAGAACATGCTAGGGTTTCTGGGCAGCACTTTGAAGCTTGAAGTATTGAACTGAAAGGAAGACAACAAATACAGTAATGCTTTTCTCTTTTAAGTGGCTAAGATGGACTGGCTAAGATAATGGCCATGACAGTACAGTTTCCATGACAGTACAGTTTCCATGTGGAGAGACATGGAAGCATTACTGTCCTCAGGTAGACACCTTGTCCTTTGTTAAGAGAACCAAACCAAGCTTACAAGTAACTACAGACCAGACTAGACCAGTAGGAGGTCCTTCAGGGAAGAGGTGAGAGCCTTTGTGAGTGGTGGGAGGGGCATGGAACCCCAGCTATCCTCTCATAGGCCATAGAGTTGAAGACAAGTCACCAAAGCTCCCTGAAATACAAGTTTTCTATGTTCTGAAACAAGGAAAATCCTTCAAACCCAATGAGACTTTGGTAGTGATCAAGTTGGGAGCCAGCAGTGAGTCCTGAATGGAGAAGGAATGTGACAAATGACAGCCACTGCAGCTGTGATTTAGGACAAGGGTTGGCAAATTATGGCCCATGGGTCAAATTTGTTTCGCTGCCTATTTTCTCATGGCCTATGAGTTGAAATGTTTTTTTTTTTTTGTTTTTTTGTTTGTTTTGTTTTGTTTTGTTTTTACAACTTTCAATGCTTTGATGAAAATCCAAAAGAGGAATAATATTTCACGAAACATCAAAACTGCATGAAATTAAAAATTTTAATGCCCATAAGTAAAGTTTTATTGAAACTTAGCTATGCTTTTTTGCGGACATGCTGTCTCTGATCGCTTTTGCTCCACGACTGTGGAGCTTACTATTTAGTTGTTACACAGACTGTATGTCCCAGAAAGCTTGGAGTATTTACTGTATGGTCTTTTATTGAAAAAGTTTGCCAACCTCTAATTTAGTGGAAGGAAGGAGCAAGCCAAAGGAGCACTGAGAACAGTTCGCTTAGAGCCCAGTCTCAGTGCTGCGCGAGACAGTATGGCTGACCTCAAGTGAAGCCTTGAGGGAGGAGGAAGGTGAGCCTTAGGACTGAGGGAAGTACTGGGGGCAAAGTGGACCCCAGGACCACAGACAGAGCTTCTGTGGAAGAGTAGCTTCTTCTGGGATCCAGGTTCTCCTTCTCTAGCAGAGCAAGAGAGGTGGACGGTGTGTGTGGGGGGGTGGCTGTACTCTCCAGCAGTCCTTCCCAGACAAGAGCTATGTCTGAGCTTGGGTTCTTGACCTTGTTGCCTGGGAAACCAGATACATTAGCTTTAAAGAAAGACCTTAAGAGATAGGCAAAAAAAAATCAGGGTCGGGGAATCTTTAGAGAAAAACAGAAAGTCTTGAAGTTTTCAACTGGAGTCCCCATTTCCACGGGTGGTGGTCCCTTTCTCTGGAGTTGTCTCCCATTTCTCTCCTTTAGCAGCTCTGATGCTGATGCGCTGATCCCTGACTTTCCTTAACCCTCCAGATGTATCCATGCTCTCCACTCTACAGAAGACACTGACTCTAGGCCCGAGGACACTGAGGTACCTTATCTGAACTCCCTTCAGCCTCTTGGTCTTTGTTCATTTTCCATGGCTTCTCAAGGAAGAAAGGTCCCTTTCTCAGCTCAGACCAAGCCTTCCACTGTGCTTTGATCCCTTCTCAGTGCCTCCAGGCTCTTGCTATGTTGTTATGTGTCTTTCTTGTGTTCTCAGCCTTGTGTCCACTGGCATTTTCCCAATTCCTCTGTTGCGAAGGCAACTCATATTTAATGAGTTCCTATTATGTGCCAGCAGTCTGCTAGGTGATCGTATATGCTGTTTCATTTGATTCTGACAACTGCCCTGAGGTAGCGTATTAGTCAGTCCTTTTAGTCACCACTGAAAGAGATCCAACTCATACTAGTTGAAACTGAAGAGGAAACTTATTGTATTTTAATCACTGGGCAGTTCACCCATGAACTTCAGACATGGCTAGATCCAGGCCCTTAATTGATGTCCTCAAGATCCTCTCAGGGTTTCACTCCTCTTATTCTGAATTGGCTTCCTTTTCAGATAGGTATGTGGTGTCAGCGATGGCTATCAATAGCCTTAGACTTGATTTTAACTTTTGTACTAATTCCTAAAGAAGGACATTCAACCACTTTCTGATTGAATTCAAGTCTTATTTCACAAGATGATACCCACCATGGCACATCATTATTGGGCCAATAACCTTCTCTTATTCTGTATTCTGTTAAATGGGCACAAAATTAAACTGACTCCTAATAACTTACTGTTATACCCATAGATTAATTCATCTCTCAGTCCTCATCAGAAAAGCTCATCCTCAAATGGGTCATTTACATCATATTTTTTTCCTCTGAGGCTTAGGGAATCATTGTGGAAGAAGGGGCAAAAGGAATGTAAAGATCAGAAGTGGTGGATGGCTAGGGGATACAGTGTCTTCTGGTTATAACAGGGCACCTACACATATGAACTCTCAGCAGTTGTGACAGCATGCACAAGACCCATGCACGATCAAGCCAGCTCAAATCCCAAGATGAAGAGCAGAGATGTGCAACAAGTCCCACAGTTCATGGAGGCGCTACTAGCAACTGACAGCTGCTAGGAGAGGGAGAATCTATTTCCTATGAGTATAGAACCTGGAAAGTTGACCACACAGTGGTCAACCACTACCCTGTGGCCACACAGTGGAAGGTCACACATCCAAGAATATGTGAGCTTAATGGATTCAAAACAATAAGTGAGTACATAAGTAAAAGAGGACACAAAGATGGGTGGGTAGAAAAGGAGAGGTGTGAATCTTCTCCATGAGGTTGATTCTTATTCTGTATTTGATCACAGCATCAAGGAAAGTAACTAATAAGCCCCATTTCAACCATTTGCACTAGGAATGATTATGGTGTGGACTTCCTAAAAGAAAATTATGACATTGCCGCTAGAAGATAAGAGACTTGTTCTTGGGTTGGCAAAAATGACAGTTGTCCATTAGAGGTAGGTGTTACTATCCTTATATTACAAATGAAGAGATTGTACCCAAAAGAGGTCTGGTGTGCATCAGATTACATAACTACCACTCATCAGAGATGCAATTTCAACCCACGTTGAGATCTTTCTATATTCAACTTTGATTTCTAGGCTTGCCAAGGTGCTGCAGAAACTTCAGTTTGGTCACATGGTAGAAGAAAACAGAGGGGAAAACTGTAAGAGAGGAAGCATTAACTTTGGAAGTAACCAGGGAGAGAAAGGCCATTGCATGGGGTCACCCCACATGGAGTGGCTATAACAAGTATATCAAGAAATCGGTATGGGAGATGTCTACAGGGAGTAGACAGACCTGGTCTGTTGATTTGTTTCAAGCAGCATTATTATTGGCTTGTGCATAGCTTGTTATGGTCAACCTTCAGGTCTGATAACTGAGGCGGTATTGTACATAAGTCAAGTGAGTTCAGAGGCTAGTACTGAGAATACACATAAGCACTGGAGATCTGCAAAACACTTTCAGAGTAAGGGAGACCCAGAATCCCATGAACAAAGCCTACATAAGCTGGTATTAGTTGGTAGAATACTATTTGACTAGGTATATGATCCACATCTGCTCAGGCTCTTCAAAACCAAGAACCCTGTGAGCAAGGCTATGACAGATAAGAGAATTTGCCTAGGGACTAGTTTTCTCTTGATTTGATAAATACTGGGGGAAAGTTGTTCTCAGGAAAATTGGGGAGTAATTCCATGTGTGTATGGGGAGAATGAGCAGAGCGAGAACACACAGAAAGATGCCCATGTTGGAAGATTTTATCTGGGGCTTCTAGACTATAAGGAGTGAAGGCTTTGAACAAGATTGAGTGGGGCTTCTGGGAATTAGAAAGTCATAGAAGACACCAAGCACAAGCTGGGGAGGCTGAGGAGGGGGGCACATGGACCTAGAACTGAAGAATTGAAGAACTATGTATCTCACCACCTCATGATTCTGCTACTGATGTCTTGAGAGACAGCGATGGGAGGCTGGCTACAGGTGACAGTGAGGACATCTGTAGAGATGTTATATAAGAGCTCTGCTTTGCCTCCACACCCCCAGTCATACCCAGCTCTTCTGCACTTCCAATCTGAGATCCCGACGTGCTTGCATGTTTGTTAAGTACAGAATGTCTTGGGCTCAGACCCTATGGAAGCACCAGAGGCCATGCAGTCCTGACCTAGTAAGAACATTTCTATACACCATTCATCCTGTCCTCACTAGACAGAAAAACAAAACAAAACAACCTGACAGAACCCAAACCTGCCTCCTTGTAATCCCCACACAGCCCAGTTGGGACCATATTAGTGAAACCTGTGCCTCTTCTCAGGTTGGGGCTAATCTGGGAAACGTCTCTGATGTAAGCTTCCATGAGCATGTGTGCAGGTTTGATGTGTGTCAGGTGACAATGTCTATTTGTTGTGGATGCAGGCAACCCGACTAGAGAGTAAAGAACAGCTATATTTATCTCCGCCTCTCAGGCCCAGGAGCTCCCGCATCGTGCCAGCACTGGGGAAAAAAAAAAAAAAACAAACACACAGGGAGATGCCTTCCGCTATTGTGACAAATGATCAGAGGATGTGAGATGTTCAGAAATCATTTTGTTAGACAAATGCTGCTCATAAACCCCATGCAACCAACATTCCTGGGGAGTCATCTCTGGTCTGGGGTTTCCATCACTGAAGGAATCCCAGCTCCCCAAAGCTAAGGTGTTCTCTGGGTACCATGTATGGGCAACGTGAGAACAATATGGAGGGAGAGTGCCAAGCTTGCAGGGAAAAACTTCTGGACTTGACACTTGAAGATGCTCTTTTCTAGTCGCATGCTCTTAAGCAAGTCATTGCAGCTCACCAGGCTGCAGCTTCTGATTCTGGTGCTTTATTTGGGGAAGGCTCTCAAGGAGACATTAACACCACGAGGGTTGGAGGGGCAAAGGAACATGGGTATTACCTGATCCCCCGTCTGTGGAAGCTGGGACCATCAAAGAGCGGTTTCCCAGTAGACAACAGAAGTATGGCATAGCACAGGGACAGCAAACGTTCCCTTAGGCCAAGGACCAGAGAAGGAGTGTTGAGCTCTCCCAAGTCATGTGATCTCTGTGGCAGTGACTTGGCTCTGTCACTCTTGTACAAAGTAGCCTTGGACAATAACTGTGGGAGTGTGTGCAGTCAGCCATGTTTGGATAAAACTGCAGATGCTCTTTGGCTTATCTGAGACAGGAGCTCATTCCGCAGCCAAGCTGTTTTGGAATTCACCGTGTAGATCAAGCTGGCCCTGAATCTATACTGATTCTTCTGCTCCAGCCTCCTGAATTCTGGAGTTATAGGCATGAGACATCATACCAGGGTGTTTTTCTCCTCCTCTTCCTACTCTTTCTCTTCTTTTTCTATTGTTATTTTCAAACTCTTGAAAATGTCAAAGCCAGGGCTCGAAATATAACTTAGTGGGAAAGTGCTTGTCTAGCATGCTTGAATCCCTTGAAGCTGAGAATAAAAAACAATACAAGAGAAACCAACAAACACTTATCATTACAAACACCAACAAAAACTCCAATCCCAAACAAAATAATATCAAAATCATCCTTAACCTTTGGGTTGTTGTTGGTCAAACATTTAGGCTGGATTTGGTCAATGTTTTATATATACTATAGTCTCACAAAGAGAAATAAATGTCTACTAGGGGTATAGGGAAAGGCTTTGTCAAGGAGGGTGGATCAGGTTCTGGGGGGCAGGGCGAAGGCTGTCTTCTAAGCAGGAGGTCTGCAGTCCATGGCATGGTGACATGAAGGTGAATTGTGAATTTTGAGAGAAAGAGGTGGGAGTGGGGAGCCCTCATATATCTCAAGGGCCACGTGGCTCTAGTGGTAGTTTCTTGACATTCAGGAAGCGTCACCTGATTACTGCAGAGGGGCCAAGGAAGGGCTGTCCCAAGAGATGTAGGAACAGTTGGTGAGAAGTTAAATAGAGGCATGAGCAGTGGAATGGAGTGAGAAGATGAGGACAGAGAAGAGGAGAGGCCACCAGTAAGGCCACAGATGCCTAGTGGAGTGACATTTATGGACCATCATATCTTGTGATGTTATGCCTTGTGATTGGCAGTGATTAGTAATGATGGAGTGAAGTATGACTGGAAAGGGCTGCTTATTGAGGTCCCACTGTGACCCAAGCACTGGGCCAGGAGTTTTATACATCGCTTTGTTTTGTTCCACTGCCACTCCATAGAAGGAGCTTATGGCTCTCTTATTATGGAGTATAATCCAAGGTCAGAAAGGGCAAGCAATAGGCCTCAGGTTGAACAGCTGGTAGGTGGCAGAGAGTACCTTTGATCTCGAGTTACACATTCTCTCTCAACTGTGTAGCCTGTTGAGGTTGTGAGCTCGAAAAGCCCAGAATCTGAGAGAGTGTTCTTATGGGCCCCCTGGTCACAATGCAGCCTTCAGAGGAAAGCATAAAGGAGAGGGAGGGAAGGATTGATAAGGAGGTGGGGGAGAGGGAAAGAAGGGCTGAGGTCAAGGGAGGTGATGGTGGTTGTGATTGAGATGGTCTTTAAGCACAGGGGTGTTGTTTCTTGTCTGGTCATCCTTTCTGAGGACTGACCACCGGCCTGGTTGGGAGGAAGCCTCCGAGGGTCAGCTGAGTGGCTCTAGTTGAACATTAGGTTGCAATTCCAGAAAATACACCTCCTTGATATGACAGCCACGTTCCCTTCCCTAGCTTTAGCCCCACTCCTTTGTGCTGCTCAGAAGCACACCACAGCTGTCACTTGCCTCTGGTCACACAGATAGCAGGGGACTCCCTAGCCACTACTGGACTCCTGTCTTCTTCAAGTCCACATTGCACTATCTCTGACAAATGTCATTGGTACCCAACCCTGGTAGAACACAGTAGTCTTTTTGCTGAGAAGCCACAAGTCTACCAGTCCATGAGAATGCATTCCTCAGTCTCCCAGTTGGGGCTCATCTCCTTCCAGATGGATCCACTCTGATGCCTGGGTAGTGTGCAAGCTCCTGCAAGCTCAGGCACAGGTTTGGTGTGGAGGGCTGACCAAGTAAGTAGAAGGGAGAAGAAGGGGATTCTGATTTCTGATCGATGGTATGAAAAGGAGAACAAGCATTTATTGCTTCCTGCTCCTTGACCTTGGATGCAATGTGACTGCTTTACCTCAAGTTCCTGCTGCTCTATCTTCTCCATCGTGATGGATGGTTACATCAAACTATGAGCCAAAACCAGCCCTTTTCTCTCTTACATTGCTTCTGTTGGGGTATTTTATTTTTAAATCACAGCATCAGGAAGAACAACGTAGGTAGGTGGTTTCTTCCTGTAAGTCTTGTCAGTAATTTCCAGGCTGTGGCTGAAAGCCACTGGCCACTCATAGATATACCACCCATCACAAGCCATTCATAAATACCTTCCTAAGCTCCATCTAATCCCCACAACAATTCTTCTTTCTCGGTGTCTTCATTTGGAGGATGCAGAAGCTGGGGTTCAAGATCCTGTGTGATTGGTCAGGCCCACCCTTCTGGGAGTCTGTCTTAGGGGTTATCTCTCCTATCAGGAAGGCAATCTCGTGTTTGGTAAAATGTTCACAAGCATCATGTAACTTCAAGTTAGCTTTTCATGTAGCTTCTCCCAGGCTGCGGACCAGGTCCTTAGTTCTACCCTTCTTCTGACAATGTCTTGCGCTGTGCCATATCTTCAGGCATGTCTCATGGTGAATCAGGTCCTCCCGGAGGGTAGAGCCTCTGCTTACTGTGTGCCAGAGCCTGGCATGAAGAAGAGCTTATGTGTGCCAGGCACTGGCACAAAGTAAGCACTCAACATTTGACTGGTTATGGCCTTCCCCTTCCCCATCTTTAACTTGTTCTGTCCCAAGTCATGATGCTTTGGGGGTGTGGGGCAGAGATGAAGCACTGCCAGAGTTCTTTTGGGCTTTCCTTCTCTTTAGGCATATTCGAGGAGAGTTCCCATAGCTGACCTTGAGAACTGAGAGCCAAGTCATTCTCTTTGGAACACCTATGTCTCAACTATATTCATTCCTATGCTGCATTTTTCTCATGGTCATGGAACACTGATGTTTATCCTGGAGAGAAGGAAGGACACTGGTATCTCAATCCCCGAAGGGTAACAGATGCTAATTCTCTGGTGCTAATTTCTTGTCCTGGTTTTGCCTTACTGTTGCCTGAGACACTTGCACTTGGGGGCACGGCTCCTCTCTGTCTCAAGGTTCCAGAGATGCTGGTTCTTGGTGAATTATTTTCTACCCACCCCCCCAGTTTCCCTCCCCCCTCTCCTTATCTGCTTCTGCTTATCTTTCTTCCAGATAATGCTTGCCACCCTGGCATGAAGGGTGCTGCTGGGATCTGGGGAGGCCTAGGCTTCCAAGTTCTCGCTCCTAGCAGGAGGGCACAGTGTTTGCTAATAGGTGTTAAATGGGAACATCAAATTTTAATCAGCCTCTTAATGGAGTCTGGGGACCTGCAGGGGTTCTCAAGTCCTGCATTATGCTGCTTGCTGGAGCCAAGCTGGATGCTGTGAGTGGAGAAGATGAAGTAGGTAGCTGCTGGAAGATGCTTGGGCTATGTGGTCAATCAACAACCACCTGCATCCAAGACCAAGGGCAGCACAGTTCAAGTGGCTAGAGTTATTAGCTTCTTCTTGATGGAAAAAAAAGGTGTATGAATAGAGGACACCCTGGAATCAGGAGAGCCCTGTCCGTATCCTAGAATTTTCAAGTTAATGAGATGACTGATATGATGACTTACTATCATGGTGACCATCTGTGAACCACTTCTTCAGGAATCACCACCTATTTGAACAGGCTGTTGCCATTCTTCCTGTTAACAGGTAGAGTATATTTTCCTGTTTTTTGATACTGGGATGGCTGGTGGCTTCTTTGACTACCAAATATGGCAGGAGAATCATGAGGTTAGTCAAGAGTATAGGACTTGATAAGTCTTGCAGAATTTCTTTCCATTCTCTGCAATAATGGACTGAGACCATGAAAAAATGCCCATGTGGCCTGAGAAATTCAGAGCCCATGTGGAGGAGAAGCCTGGTGCCACAGATAGCAGGGGTTCACCTGGTTCACCTGAAACCCCATCTGTATGTGGGGTGATCTTGATGAGCTGGATACAGTCTCAAATGATTGCAGACATATAAGTGAACTCAGGAAAGACCTTCAGAAGAATCCCATGCGTGACTGTAAACCCACAGACTGTGAGAACTAAAACATCACTATTTCAAGGGACTGGCTTTTGGGGTGCTTCAATGCTTATTAATAACAGGTAACCAAAATGCTCTGTTTCTGGGGGCCTGGGCTTCTTGGGAATGTTGGTGACTTTTCTGTTGAGAGGTGAGCCAATGAAGAGTGTCTGGGTAGTGCCTAGGATTCTCTAAGTCAGCACTGCGAGAGGGCTGGGAAGGAGATGAGGTCATTAGGAAGGGATTCAACTGCCACAGTGAGATGTGAGATCTTGCAGTGGGAGGGGAAGGAGAGGAGAAGGATGATGTGCAAGACTTTTCAGAGACAAAACAACGGGGACTTGATGAATGACTGCCATGAGCAAGAAGGGATGAGTCAGAGAGGACTTGGAGGTTGCCAGCTTGGGTAAGGGAGTAAACAAGGCAGCTGAGAAAGAGCGAAGCAAGCCTGAGGGTGAAGATGAACTAGCCTGACTATGAGGCTTTTGGGTGTGAGAGGGAGCCATAGGACACTGTGGGGATGCATGAGGACTGGCTAGAGCTCCTGCTCCGAGGCTCGCTGGAGCAGAGAGGCACTGTCACTTGGTGAACAAGACACAAGATGGTGAATATCAGGTAGCTGTCCTTGCATGGCTTCCTAAAGACCCTCTACAAAAGGTTAGGGTGTCATGGCTCTATAAAGACCAACTCTACAAAGGGTTAGGCTGTTGGGCATTCAGGGAGAAAATGTGGGACCTCAAGTGAGCCCTGTATATCAGGAGATTCCATGGAGCTGCAGATTATTTAAGATTACAACCCATACCTTAATGTTAAAAAACTCAAATTAGGAGTGTCCAGGTAGTTTAGCTGGTAAAACACTGGCCTTGCAAGCATAAGGGGCAGAGTTTGATACCCAGAATGCACATAAAAATCTGGGCTTGTAATATCAGCAATCGAGAGATGACGCAGGTAGATCTGTGGGCTGGATGACAGGCCAGTGAGAGACCCTGTCTCAAGAGAAAAAAAAGGTGCAGTAAGTACCAGTGCAGTAAGATACACAGTTGTCATTCCAAACACACACACACACACACACACACACACACACACACACACACACACACCTTACCCCATATCTTCACACAAACATGCACATACACACAAACATGAACACACACACAAAATAATAGGCACATCTATAGCTCTCAATGCAGAGATATGAATTGAATTGTAGGGCCTTCCAGGATGAGGATTAACACATGCCATCTTCTCTCATTTTCCTTTTTTTTTTTTTTTTTTTTTTTTTTTTTTTGGTGCATTCCAAGTTTTCTATAATGAGCATTCAACATTTTTTTTTCCTGTTTTCCTTTTGGCATATAATACTCTGAAAGAATTCAATACCTTTCGTCTTCTGTTTTTTGGCATATAATACCTTGAAAAGAGAAAAACAAAGAAGTGAAACAAATGTAAACAAGAAGATTAAGAGCTTAAGGCCCAGGGAAAGGGATGCTGCTGATCTCCTCAGACACCAGGTCACTGCAGCAGAGCAAAGTCAAGGGATGAAAGACAGGGGACTGAACATGGCCAGTCTCCAGCTGGGCTGCAGACCTGCATCCCATGTCTCAGGTGTCCTGGAAGTCTAAGAGCAGCTGAACAAGTATGTTACCTGCTGGGAACAGGAGGGCAAAGGAGCCATGCCTTGGTGGACTTTGTGGGAAGGTTCTTATCTTAGGAATTGTATTTTTCTTTCTGGGGGTTGAATCCAGGGTCAGTGTTGGTTAGGCAAGCACTCTACAGCTGAACAATATCCCCAGCCCAGGGACTGAGTTCTGAGTTATAGTTGGGGTGACCATGTTAAGAATTTTAGAAGTCAACAGATTGTGTCCAAGAGGGTCAGGTCCTAACTTGTAATCTTCAGCCGGAGAGAATGGCAGGCACCAACCAACTCCCTGAGTCTTGTGACCAGGCGTGTAGGCATGGGGTCTGAGCTGGGGGAGGGCTTCTGGGGCAGTGTATGGAAGTGTAAAGCTTTGCTCAGGAATGTGTGTGTGTGTGTGTGTGTGTGTGTGTGTGTGTGTGTGTGTGTGTGAGTGTGTGTACCAAAGGCCATTCTACCATTTTCTTTAGACAAAGCATCTCAGATTGGGATTTGCCAAGCAGGTTAGGCTGGCTGTCACAGAGACTCAGGAGTCTGCTTGTTCCTGTCCACTCAGAGCTGAGACTGCAAGTATGTGCTATCATGCCCAGCTTTTCACATGGGTGCTGGGGATCAAACTCAAGTCCTTGTGTTTGCAGGCAGAGCACTGTCATTACTGAGCTGTTTCTCAAGCCCTGTGATAGGTTGAGATGCAAGTTCTGGACAGCAAGGGGAAAAGAAAAAAGGCTAGGTCTAGAAATTAGGTAACTGTAGAGCTCTGAGAGTAGGGCCAGGTCTTAGAGAGGGAGGCCGAATCTTAACACCTTCCTAAGAGCACCTACCCTAGCTCACCATGCCTCTTGGTACTTAGTGGTGTACACTGGCTGTTTGCATCCTATTGCTATGTGGAAAGAGCTGCTATGACTGATACATCCCCGTCCTGTTCTGGATACTCAGGCTAGGTTAGAGCTGTTAGCACTGGTAACTAATGAGAGCTGGGCAGACAGGCAAGTTTAGCTAGGAGGAAGAATATGTTACCTAGAACCCCCCTTCAGTTGATAGGGATGTTCCTCTTGTTTCCCCTTGTCAGTACAAACAGAAAACAGGAAACCCCCTCACCTCATTGCCTAGAAAGGGCCTTGTTTGGGGGTGGGGGGAGCTGTCATAAGAGTTTTGGGAAGATAGCATCTCATAGCATGGGAGCTTGCCATAAAGAAAATGATGATGTGAAGACTGAGTGTCCAGTATACCCCTGGAAAGACAGCATGTCATTTTCATTTTCCTGCCCATGTCCCCTGTTGGTCTGTTGTAAATGGTGATCATGACTATGGAGAAGGGCAAGATTCATTGATGCTCAGTGCCTATCCGGTTTCTTGTAAACACGTCATAGGTACCCTCTCTTTCATCCTTATAATCATTGTACTGTTCCTATTTTACAGAATAAGAAGGAAGTATGTGGAGAGTCAGCATCACACATAGTGGTTCTGAAAGATATGCAGGGAAGGTCTGATCCAAAGTCCACACTATATATACACCAGTGCTATATTCATCAAATCTCTAGCATGCCACACTTAGTAGGCACTCACAGTAGGATTAAATGAAATCTTATCGAGATTCCTAATATGTATCCTAGGAACCAAGACTCGGGAGACACTGAAGTGCCAGCCGGGAAGCAGGAGGACCTGATTTGGATCCCTAGCACCCACGTGAATCCTGGGCATTGTGATGAGTGCTGGCAACCACAGGGCTATGGGGTAGGAGACAGGAGAACCCCTGGAGCTCTCTGGCCAACTAATCAAACAGAATGAGTGAGTCCTACATCTCAGTGAGATGTCCTGTTTCCAAAAATTATGAGTTTAAAATATATGAATTTGAAAGAGAGTGGGGAGGGGTGCATGGGAGGGTTTAGAGGGAGAAAAGAGAAGGAAGAAGCATAATTATATAGACAGACAGACAGACAGACAGACAGACAGACAGATAGACAAAGTAGATGGGTCCTGAGGAATGCTACCCAAGGTTGACTTCTGGCCTTTACAGACACATGTGCACAGGTAACATGTGCATATATGTATACCCACACACATGGGAACACGCTGTTCCCACGCATAACACAATCCATTTAAAAATGAACTATCTCAAGAACTTGATCTCTTTTAAAAACATGTTTGGAATCTCTTGTTACTAGGAGGAAAATTGAAGGAGAGAGTGGGTAGGCTTTCAAGAGAGATCCAAAATTTCCATTTCTGTAGCTGGTGCAGCTTGCTGCCCTCTGATCCTAGCTCTGCTCCCACCGCCCTTCTGGCTTGGCCTCCTGGGTACTGAAGAGGACGGCGGGCCCACGGTGGCAGGCGGGAGCAGGGGCAGAGCAGAGATCAGTGCCCTCTTTGCCGCTGGAGCCGGTGAGGCGGAGGCCAGACGAGCTGGAGCTGAATGCAATTTTTGTCAGTGTTCCCTTCCCGTCTATGAATGCAAATCCTGAATTACAAACCATCCGGATGACAAGCTGACATTTTAGCTCCAAACATTCTCCTATAATTAGCAGAATCTAATGCAATACAGGGAATGGCTCCATTTTACACACACATTATCGTAATGCCTTTAAACAAGATAATTGATTATGCCTCTGCATAAGAAAGTGAAATATTCGGTGTAATTAAAACCAGCATTCCAATCTTGGCTCCCTGACAGGTGATCCACGTGTCAATTTATAAACTCTTAAGGCAGTGCTCACACCCACATTCCAATTTTTAAAGTTTGTCTTAAAAAAAAAAACTTTAGAGAATTTGGCTTTCTGGCTTTCAGTTTGAGGTTTGGAAATTGGAGTGGGGGTGGCTACTGAATCCCGGGGTATTTCTGTACTCCCTTGGAACTCCCTGACACCATCATAAACTGTCTCCCTATTAGAACACTCTTTCAGAGATGAGAAAGTTGAGGCTCAGGGAGGTGGCCCAATTGTGTGAGTGAGCCTTGGACCATAATAATCTGTCTGTCTCACAGCTCTTGGAATTAGATTCTAATTTGAGTTTTTTTGTTGCTAAAAGTGGGAGAAAGTGTGGTTTGGTGGACAGAAAGTAGGAGAGGACTCACTAAATCTGGTTTCCATAATTTAAACCTTCCTGGAGCCTCAGTTTCTTAGTTGTTAGTGTTTTGTGCAAGTAGGCACAAAAATGAGAATATATGAAGTGAGAAATCTTAACAGACATCTTATAGGTAGACCAGGGTGGTCTAGGGCAGGTGGATAAGGTTAGAAGATTACTTGTATGGAGAGAGAAAAACCAGAGATGGATGTGAAATTTTCGTCATCTTGAGACTTGAGGG
The DNA here is from genome assembly GCA_902729485.2 of Mus minutoides. NCBI lineage: Eukaryota > Metazoa > Chordata > Mammalia > Rodentia > Muridae > Mus > Mus minutoides. Next base: position 955,115 of record LR753313.1, read on the forward strand.
TCCCCAGAGATGCTCATCCCTTTGGACCCCAGGATGTAGGACTTGTGATATGTTGTGAAGCTGTTGGAACTTGTAGGGCAACTCTATGACTTGCTAGAGCCAGGGATGGATGATGCTACAGATATCTCAAATGGTGTTGAGTTGGCCCCATGTAATCCTGCCTATTTCGTATCTCTGCAAAGGGTAGTCTGTGCATGTTTTGTGGGACAGCTGGTAGGTGTTGCTGAGTGATCTGGAATTGGGATGCTCAAGAGCTCCAGTTGGTTCCTTCTGAAGAGGCAAATGGGTTGTTTCACTCTTATTTCCATGATCCCACCCACAACTCTCTCAATAATTTTACTCACCCAAATCCTAGCTTCCTACAGATATGCTAACAATATACCTATGTAGGAAAACTTCTTCCTAGTATAGTTTATGCTAGTGCCAGTGTACCATTGCCACCATTACAAGTTGCCACAGACTTGGTGGCTTAAAATACATGTATTATGTTAATTGTATAAAGATCAGAAGTCTGAACAAATCTTATTGGGCAACCTTAAGGTCTCATCAGAACCCACTTTTCTCCTGGGATTCTAGAACAGGACAACTTCCATTTCTTCTTCCAAGTTTCCATTTCTTTGCTATCTACAAAGCCAGCAAGGGTGGGTTGAGTCTTTCTCGTGGTATATGACCTAACTGTGACTGTTCTGTTCCTTTTTATCTGTCAGGGGCCCTTGACATTATACTGAACCTATTAGGATAATGCAAGAAGCTTTTCTCAAAATTCTCAACACAAGTACATCTTCAATGTCCACTGTGTCATTTAAAGTAACATATTGACTGGGTCCAGGGATTGGGTCCAGGCAAAACTGGGAGCTCAGTTTTATGCTTATTTTTAGTACCCAATACCCAAGATTAATTGTAGTAGTGATCCCTTCTTAAATTACTTCAAAATTTAAACATGAGGCAATATTTCAAAAACTATATGAAATTATCCTAGCTTAGGGTCTCTGATGAAGCTGTAGTCAAGGTGAGCTGGAGCTGTTATCATCACAAGGTTTCAACACTAGGCTTACTGGGAAAAGATTTTCTTGCAAGCTCATGGACGTGGGCTCTGGTAGTCCTTAGGCATTGTTGATCATTTGACTATTGTCTTAGTTACTTTTTTATTGCTGTGATAAAACACCATGGCTAAGGCAACATAAAAAAGAAAGGATTTTGTAGGGAAGCCCTGAGTTAGTGAAGTCCAGAGTGAATGTGTATTGTGTATACAGGTATGGCCCTGTAGAGAACTCCAAGGCCTCTGATTCTTCGGAAATTGGCATAGCTGTTACCTACATGGGCCAGGCCCAAGAGGGGGACAAAGGCTCTCCTCTGGGGTCCCAGTACACTTATGAATGAGTGACTGATGTGTGAAAAGATTAACAACTGTAGTCCCCCCCGCCGGAATCTTTTTCAGGCTAAGACCACGTACCATACAGAGACCTTCTACTGGGACTAGCTACCCTATCCATACTGTGCTGTATCTCAAAAAAACACACCGAGGTTCTGGGTTATGGAAGTAGAGGCTTCCACCTGATAGGAGCTTTTCTGGAATCAGTGTGTCTGTCTTTTATCTTCATTCCTAGTCAGGGTTGCAGGACCCAGGCCACCTTGGTTGTGGTAGGGTTTATTGGGAGTGCAGTTTCAGAGGAATGAGTTTGTCACCATCATGGTGGAGAGGCATGACAACAAGCATTAGGTGTGTGAGCAGCTAGCTGAGAGCTCACATCTTAAACCTCAGTCGCGAAGCAAGAGAGAGCAACTGGAAGTGTCGGACATCTTTAAGCTCTCAAAGCTTGCCCCCAGTGACAAGACCACACCTCTTAAAGCCTCCCCAAGCAGGGCCACCAGCTGGGGACCAAGTATTCAAATATGCAATGAGCCTTGAGGGTATACTCTCACTCAAACTACCATAGCTGGACACACTCATGTCTTTCCTCATCGGCAGCTCCATCTGTTGCAAAGGCTGTGAGAACACACGTGAATCAAAGCAGGGCCCCACAGTGGAAGCTGAAGCTTTTCCTGTGAATCAGTATTAGAAGAGACAAAGCCTCTCATCTTTCATGTTGTTCATTAGAAATGAGTCACTAACTATAGCCCACATTCAGGGGGATGGGGTTACACAGAGCATGACTACCAGAAATATGAATCAAATTCATGGGCCTTGCTACAGTTTTAATGTGTCTTCTAAATGTTGATATGTTGCAAACTTAACCTGAAATATCATACATTCATAGTATTTGGAGGTGGGTCCTTTGGGAGTTAATTAAGAGAGGTCATAAAGGTGGGAATTCCATGGTGGCATTAATGACTACTAAGAAGGAGAGGGACCCAAACTAGCTCATTTGTTCTGTCTTATCACAGGCTGCCCATCACAATGCCTGTAAAACTTCCTTCATTCTATGCTAGCAATTTTCAAACTAAAATTAGAATAATCTGCAAAGCATAGTAAAATCCCAATTTTAGCCCCTAAGCCTGTACATTCTTACTTAGTTGAGCTGGAGTAGAACTTGTGTGTTTTCACAATTTTCAGCCTCAAACAGTGGTTCTGACTTGCATCAGATCTCAAGAAACTGATTTAAAGAGTTTGCTGATACCTACAAGAGGGGGGCAGGAGACATCATGGAATAATTTGACTACTGAGTCTCCTAGATGAGGAGGATGAGGGTAGTGATGGTGACAATTATGGCATCAACTATGGGAGAGTTGTTGTTTATGTGAGTACTTAATTCTTGGCAGACGCTGTGCTGAGTCACTTATCTCCAGAGCCTCAGCCTCTTCATCTGCGAAAGGGGCGGGGGAATACTCTCACTGGGAGGTTAGATAATGGGTGCCAAATACAGTTAAATATATAGATAGAATACGTTCTGGTGTTTCTGAAGTACCAAAAGAAGACAAAAGTTCTTGATAACCTGTTATATATTTAATGAAGATATAGATGAGAGACTCCTGAAAACTGATGACTGTGATTTGATCAGTGTGTGCTATATACATGAGTTGAAATATCACATTGACAGCATTCATAAGTGCAATCAATACATACTAATTAATGAAAGATTTGTAAAAAAGGAATAAAGTAGTATCCAACAGAGGAGTGATTATGATTATGAGGTCCAAAAGATTTAAGTTTGTGTAATTTTCAGAACCAACTGTGGCACCTGCTAAGTCTGTGATTTACATCACCTTTTTGATCCTGGCCATTCCTGCATGCCATCATGGGACCTGAGACACAAGGAGGCTAGGGCCACAACCACCCAATTGTACTGGTATCCTGGAACTGCCAGAAAGGCTAAGTGGACCCGGAAATGTCAGTGGAGGACATAGTGTAGTGACCACAACATGATGGACTACATTGTACTACTCTTACATTGCCTGGGCTGGGATGAGGCTGGCTGTATGGTACCCAAGTCTTCCATTAAGAGGATCAGAGCAGTGTCTTAAGCCAAGAGTGGTGACTCCGAAAAATTTTGACCTGTGTTTGACAGAAATGGGTCTATTCTCTGTACTGGGATTGTCAAGGGTACACAAGGCTTTTTCTTTTAGTTTTCATCCATTTCTTTTCAATGACAACTGATCTCGGTGGACAATTATTCTTAGAATTCTCTCACCATGAAGGCATCTTTAATCCTGCCCAGCAGCTTTACCTGCAGCTAAGATGGATTCGTGGGCAGATTTTTGGCCTCCCCTGTTTAAGCCACAACTTCATTCTTCTGGTACAGTGTGTATTGTCTCCTCTAGTAGCCTTAAATGGGCAAATGTAAGGACTGGTGACTCAACTCAATGCCATCTGTTCTGTTCTGTCACTATCAGGGAAACTGAGGCAGAACATAGGGCCTTCTCTGCTGGGTGGTGGCATCTCACAATTCTTGGAAACTCCAGTCCAATAAGAATGATCATGAATTGATTTGTATGGGACTTCCTTGCAGGTGAAAGCAGCTGTATATTGTGTGTAGTTATATACCCATACTCTGAACTTTGGCATTTGGGATTTTAGACTTTATTTTTAATTATGTGTGTATGTATGTTTACATGCACACTTGCATGTGTGCACTCAATCAGGTGCTTATGGAGGCCAGAAAACAGGTTTGATTTCTCTGGAATTGGAGTTTACAGGTGTTGTGAGCTGCTTTTCATGGGTGCTAGGAACTATAGGGGGTACTGTAGGCATAAACCTTTTTCAACTTACTTTTTTTTTTTTCATTTTTTTCCTCTCTTTATTAGATATTTTCTTCATTTACATTTCACATGTTATCCAGAAATTTTCCCTTACCCTCCCGCGTCTCCGCCCTGCTCCCCTACCCACCCCCTCCCATGTGATGGCCCTGGCATTCCCCTGTTCTGGGGCATATAGAGTCTGTATGACCAAGGGGCCTCTCCTCACAATGATGGCCAACTAGGCCATCTTCTTCTATATATGCAGCTAGAGACATGAGCGCAGGGGGAACTAGTTAGTTCATGTTATTCTTCCACCTAGAGGGTTGAAGACCCCTTCCGCTCCTTGGGTACTTTCTCTAGCTGCTACCTTGGGAGTCCTGTGTTCCAGCATATGCCATAGTGTTTATTTTGGTGGCTGATTATGGGAGGGATCCCTGGAAGCCGCCGTCACTGGTTGGTCCATCCTTTTGATTCAGCTTCACACATGATCTCTGTAACTCCTTCAGTGTGCGCTTTGTTCTTGGTTCTAGGAAGGGGCACTGAGACCACATTTTGAACTTCA
>LR753313.1:961886-1025249 GCA_902729485.2 Mus minutoides
CTATGGTTCCTGATTTTTTTCCTATGGTTTCTATCTCCAGGGTTATCTCCTTTTGGTTTTTCTTAATTGTTTCTACTTCCATCTTTAGGTCCTGGATGGTTTTGTTCCATTCCATCACCTGTTTGGCATTGTTTTCTTGTAATTCTCTACGTATTTCCTCTTTATATGCTTCTAGTTGTTTATCTGTGTTTGTATTTATTTGTTCCTGTATGGCTTTGTTCGTTTCCATCGCCTGTTTGGTATTCTTTTCCTGTAACTCTCTAAATTTTTCCTCTATAACTGCTTCTAGATATTTAACTGTGCTTTCCTGCATTTCCTTCTTATATTCCTCCATCATCATCATGACGAGTGATTTTATATCCATGTCCTGTTTTTCTGGTGTGCTGTTGTATCTAGGATTTGATGGGGTGGGTGAGTTTGGATCTGGTGAGGCCAAGTACCCTTGGATTCTGTTGCTTCTGTTCTTACGCTTACCTCCTGCCATCCCTGCCCAAGGAGACCTGTTGTTGGTGCAGACCAGAAGGGAGCGTCTGTCTTGTCCTGGGCCTTTCTCAATCTCCTGCTGTTGTCTCAGGTCTCTTGAGATTGGGCTGGAACAGAAGCTGAGTTCAGCTGCTCACCAGTGGCCCTTAGATTGTTAGGAGAGTCTTGCTGGAAACCTGGGTGGGTGCACGGTACCCAGGCCTTGGGCCCTGCGCAGTGGTCCGGATATCTCTGGGAGAGCTGGAAACCTAGGTGGGTGCGTGGTACCCCGGCCTTGCACCCTGCTCTGGAGCTGAGTGGTGTGGGCCAGAAGGGAAGGGGTCCGCTCTCCGCCCTCCACCTGTCTATCTCCCGCTGCAGACTCAAGTCCCACGAGTTTGGACAGTGGTCCGGAGATCGCAGTGGTCCGGAGATCGCTGGGAGATCTGGAAACCTGGGTGGGTGCACGGCCCCCAGGCCTTGCGCCCTGCGCTGGAGCGGAGCGGTGTGGGCCGGAAGGGAAGGAGGCTGCTCTCCGCCCTCCGCCTGTCTATCTCCTGCTGCAGACTCAAGTCCCACGAGTTCGGACTGGAACAGATGTGTGTTCCTCTTACCAGTGGTCTGGAGATCGCTGGGAGAGCTGGAAACCTGGGTGGGTGCACGGCCCCCAGGCCTTGCGCCCTGCGCTGGAGCGGAGCGGTGTGGGCCGGAAGGCTCAACTTACTTTAATAAGGGTTCAACCTCTCCTCTACCCCACCACCCACCGGAGGTAGTAGAGGAGAAAAGTTATTAGGATATGGGGGAAGTAGATATGTTTAGAAATAGTTCTTTGAGGTTGAGTCTAATCTTTATTGTTAGGATGATGGCAGTTCAGTCCAGTAGCAAACACCACACATGAACCAGAAGGTGCAGTCCAGTCTACTTGGCAGTCACCACATACAAACCATCAAGGGCAGTTCAATCCAGAAGAAAGCAGAAGGCTTGCCAACCAGCCTGAGGCTGTGGAAGTGGCAAGAAGACACAAGAAGCTGCAGGAATCTCATGAGAAGTTCTTTGGGGGAGTTTTTCTTTATGAAGTTGGCATAAGCAGAGCTCAGGAATGCAATGTAAGGCAAACTGATACATGCATGCTGTCAGTGAAGAGTAGCAAGGTGGAGCTCGAGTTCCCATTGTCTGTGGGGTCATATTTATATTCCTTCTAAACATTATACATCCCTCTCCATGTCTGCTTTAGCATGACATCCCTTTAGCTGTGTGTCCCAGAAAAGATATCATTTGACATAACTGACTTTCCAAATAAGCCAGAAGTTTACACTTCAAGGTACAGAGGTCTTTGTACTTACTGGGGAAACCACAATGTTAGCCACGCAGGGTTTTCTCTTCAAAGGGAGAGAGACATAATCTGTATTCTACCAAGAAGACTGGGAGCAGATATGGTTAACAGCCTGGTGACCTTTGTGCTATTTCTGTGGCCACAACGGATCTTCCCCCAGTTCCTTATCTTGAGCTTATTTCTCAGTTAATGTATAGAACCAATCTTTATGAAAGATCTGCCCCCAGTTCCTTATCTTGAGCTTATTTCTCAGTTAATGTATAGAACCAATCTTTATGAAAGTTGTCACATGTACTTTGAAAGTAGTAGTCTTGTGTAGTAGTAGTCTTTGATGTAGCCTTGTCTTTAAGCTTTGTTTTCCGCACAGGACTGAGTTAACTATCATCAGGAAACTTTATTCCAAATTATGCTGTGCTAAAATAAACTACTCAGGGTCAGAATCAACACCAGCGACTGAGTCATGTTGAAAAGGACTGCCTTCTTGCCTCCTGCAGACTGTTACTCTGTTGGCCATGATGTTTGAGGAGACTCCTGCAGGGAACCACATTCATGTTCTCTGCAAAAGCAGCGTGTGTGCTTACCTTCCCTCTAGTAGACACCACATTTGAGATTTTAAACTTCTCTTGAAAGAAATTCCAGTCAAGGGATGGCCCCATGTCCTTAACATTCTCTGCGACTAGAGATGGCCCTCTGGCAATAGGAGCTCAGTTATTTGGTGCTCACCTCTAAGTGCACACTCCTCTGTCATTCCACGGAGAGTCTAGCCTGAAAGCTAACAACGACATCCTCTCCATCACTCTGTGCTTTGCAGCTGAGAAGGCTGGAGAACCTTGTCTGCTTTGTCCAAGGTCCCTTCAAATGGTAAGTGGCTAGATTCATACACAGGTCTCTTGTTCCAAGCCAATGGCCCCTTTCACTTCACAACCCCCTTCATGGAGCTTTTTCCATTTCCTTGATGCTGGGAGAAAATCTTGGACATTCGAGTTGCAGAGGCAAAAGTGATGCCAGGGAAGTGATCTAGCCCAACTCTCTCATTTTGCAGAGGAAGGAACTCAGTTCCCAAGTAAGAGTGGCTTAGTAGCTCAAGACCTGTCTCTATCCCCCAACTTCCTTTCTTTCCTTGAGACAAAGTCTTACTATGTAGCCCTGGCTGTCCTGGAATTTACAGTGTAGACAAGGCTAGCCTTGAACTCACAGAGATCTGCCTGCCTCTGCCTCCCCTGTACTAGGACTGAAGGTGTGCCTACCACACCTAGCTTATTTTACTTTAATTATACACACATGAGTGTAGGTGCCCACACAGGCCAGAAGAGGTTGTTGAGCTTATAGGCAGTTTCTTAGCCTTACAATGTGTGTGCTAGGAACTGAACAAGGGCTCTGTGAAAAGAGCACACAGAGTACATGTGATTATCTGCCGAGCCATCTCTCCAGTTCCACACAAACTCTTCCAAGTCCCACTTCCTCCCCCCAAGTCATTCAAGCCATGATGATATTTTCTTTATTTCTGTCCAGTTGGTTGCTGTCTGTGGACATCTCATCCTTGTTTCATAGCATCACCACCTACAAGCTTCTCTGATCATCTTGTCTCTTGTAGGCTAGGTTTCATGTTTTCTACTCATGTGATATACTGGTCCTTATTGCTTTTAGGATATTACCATGTACATTGCCAATAGCTGGTTGACTCATACCAGAGCTTCCCACCACCTATAAGGAGAGAAATAGAATTTGTTTTAGTCTTTGTTCCCTAGTACTAGGTATCAGGAAATGTTTGTGGATAGAAAGAAGAGAAGAGGAGAGAGAGAAAGACGAGCTTCCCAGCATGGCTCTCCACCACTGTGGCAGCTCTCTTGCAGATGTTGCCAGTGGTGGAGAGTACTGGAGGCTTCTGTTCAGTTGGGGTCTTCAGAGCACAGAGAGATCTTCTGGTTGCTTTTCTGGGGGCAGCCCCATGTCTTCTGAGCTCTTCTTATTCTTCCCAGCAGTCCCTGGAAGTGGGAAAGGAGCAGGATTGAGGGGGAGAGAAACAGAGATTGAGGGGGAGAGAAAAGAGGAGGCTGTGCTGCTCCAAGCAGGGGAAGAGCACTTTAAAAATGTCACTTAGAATCCCTGAAAGAATAAGCTGTAAAAACAACCACCCATTCTCTGCTGGATGACGCAAGTCAAAGAGAAACGCAATGCAATTAGTCACTGGTTCCAAGTAGGAGGCAGGTGGTGGGGGAGGGAGACAGAGCTGGAGAACAGTGAAGGGCTGGGGGGTTTGGAGGGTGCCTCCCCCACAAGCTCTGCATTATTACCTCTAACACCCCCATCACTCCAGGGAAATGCCATTTCATTTTTTTCACACACCCCCCCCATTTACTGGTCAGAGCTTCTTTCCCGAGAAGTGGGATCTCCCATCTTTGCCAGCATAGTAAGGTTCTTAAGTCTAGAGCCAGGGAGAACAGCCTGAAGTACCTGGAAACTCTGACTAAGGCAAGGAGGAGGCTGGGAGAATAGGGAGAGCATGAGAGTCTAAAGTGGGAAACTCTTGACCCTGGGGTCTCTGTTGCTTTCATTTCCAGCCCCCAACTTCTTACTCACTTTGGTATAAAAGGGAATTCTTGCTCTGTTTGGGACTTTGAGGTAGTTTCACTGGCAGCTCCATGTGACAAACACTTATTAAGCCCCTACTAATGTACCAGACTCTAGTTTCATGGTCCTCACAGCTTAGGTGGAAAATGGTAAGTCAAGAAGCAAATTTATTAGACATATAAGTTTATGTGCTCTGGCCAGACCTCCCAGATTGAAGCCTTATTTTGGGGCATAGGGGGTCAGGCTTTTGATAAGACTTCCATACTGTTTCATTTTGTGTGGAAGCTTGAGATACAAGTCTGAAGCACTCAGGTCCCAGCTGTGTCTGTAGGAAGGTCCTTCCCCTGATTTTTTGTTTTTTTTTTTTGTAAAATTCTGAGATGTTCTTCATCAGCAGTAGATTTGACTGGAGGAGAGGAAACAATTCATAATTCCCATGATCTCTCCTGGTCAAAAGAACCTGTGGCCAAAAATCAGCAATTGCTTCTTCAGCTTTGATTTTTCCAGTTATGATGTTTAAGAGGGTCTCTTTCTAGTTGGCCACATATATCAGAGTCTTGAAAGGTCCACAAGTAGTGACAAATAGGAACAGCATTTGCCTGGACACCTCTTCCAGATGAGCCTTCCCCTCTGGGGCAGGTGCTAATCAATGGGCACCCTAACCATTCTTCCTGAGTGCAGAGACCAGCAGACTGGACAAGGGCAACAACTGGGAATTCCACAGCTATCTGCTTTCCACCTTGCATCTGTCATAGCCATCACCAGGACAGCCATCCTCGGATCATTGTGGTCTGTCACAGCAGCTTTCCTGCTTGCACCTCTCACCTTGGGGTGCATCCCAACAGTGCAGGCAGCATGGATCCTTTTGTTCTTAAGGAGTTGCTTATGTGGCTGGAAAGAGGGACACTAGAAAGTCACAGGTACCACAGAACTAAAACTTTCCATGAGTAAGGACAGAGTAGTGAAACCCTGCTTCATGGCTTATGGGATGCTGTGATCTAGGTATTGGAGTGAGATACAGATGTGGAGACTAGAAAATGTCACCAGATGTTTTATCACATTACAGAAAGGCTATATTGTGTTATAACTCACTCAATTGCCTTAGACCTTTCTCATCCACAGCAGAGTAGGTCACAGTACATGATGATGGATAAAATACACTTGGTTTTATGGAAATAATTTCTGTGTCCCATGTAAAAGATGTGATGAAGTCCCTTCAGCTCTAAGAGTCAATAGTTTCCACACATGCAAAGTGGATAGTGGTATCAACTTCATGGGTCAGCTGTGGGACACAGTTAGATGATGATGATGATGATGATGATGATGTGTGTGTGTGTGTGTGTGTGTGTGTGTGTGTGTGTGAGAGAGAGAGAGAGAGAGAGAGAGAGAGAGAGAGAGATCACTGAGGGATGGCACACAGTATCTCCCATCAAAGGACAGCATAGTACAGTGGGAAAAAACTGTGGATCTGAGGGTGAGACAGCCACAGGTACAGTTTTAGTCAGGCTTCTCTAGATGAACAGAATTTGCAGAATAAATGAATATATGTATCATCTACCTATAATCTATCTATCTATCTATCTATCTATCTATCTATCTATCTATCTATCTATCTATCATCTATAAATCAATCATCTGTCATCTATAGAAAGGAGATTTATTAGAATGGCTTACAGGCTGCGTCCCAGTTAGTCCAACAATGGCTGTCAACCAACAGATGGCCCTAGAATCAGTATCTGTTCAGTTAATCCACGAAGTTGGATATCTCAGCTTCTCTTTAGTATATATCAGAATTCCAAAGAAGTAGGCTCAAAAACCAGTGAAGGAATGAACTTGCCAGTGATAGCCAGCAGGCAAAGAGCAGAAACTTCCTCCTTCCAGGTCCTTTATATAGGCTGCCAGCAGAAGGTTTGGCCCAGATTTAAGATGTGTCTTCCTGCTTCAAATATCCAGATTAAAAGTGTATCTTCCCATTTTGAATGATTTTATTAAGAGAAAAATCCCTCATATGTGTGCCCAACCATTTGGGTTTTAGCTCATTTCAGGTGTAGTCAAGTTGACAACCAAGAATAACCATCACAAATACAAATTCCCATTTTCCTACTACCTTTCCCAGCAGTGTGACCTTAGGAAAATGCTCAGTACAGAGCCTCATTTTCTCATCCAAACTAGGCTAAAAGAGTATCCACATACATTCATTTTCCATCACTGCTGTGATGGTTTGCCATAAATATAATGACTTAAAACAGCACAGGGTTCTTTTCTGATAGCTCTTCAGATAAGTAGTTTGAATGTTGGGGCTTGGGAGATGGTTCTGTGGTTAAGAGCACATTCTCTGAAATCATGAGAACCAGTGTTCAGATCCTAGCACCTACATACCAAGCTGGTGGGCAACCTCAGCAGACATCTGTAACCCCAGATCTGAGGGGTAAGGAGACAGAAGGATTGCTGAGATTAACTGGCCTTTCACCTGGTGGCGCTTCAAGTACAGAAAGATACCCTGTCTCACAGGAAGAAGTGAGGAATGACGGGAGAGGAAGCCTAAAGCCTCTTCTGGCCTCTGTGTGCATACACACAGGTGTGCACATCTGTACACATGGGTGCACATACACTCACACAGACACACACACACACACAGACACACACACACACACACACACACACGTGAGTGTGTGTACATATACGTGCAAAGTAAACAGATACAAATCAAATTGAAGAAATCTGAAAGGGATCAGACTTGATTCGAGTGTCTGTGTAGTCAGGGCTGTGCTCCTTTCTGGAGGCTCTAGGGAGAGTCTCTTTTATTGCCTTTCCCAGCTTTTCTTCATGAGCTCAGAGTCCCTTTCTTCGTCAAGTCAACGAAGACTGATTTTATTTTTGTTACATATCAGGAGACCTTTCTTCCTTGTGTTTTCCTCTTTAAGTGCCCACCCCCAACCATTGGATCTCCCCCCCCCAACCCAGGATAATTTTGTTAATATTATCTAATTACTAACCTTGATTCCACACACAAGTTTTTTTTTTTTTTTTCTTTCCATGTCACAAAACATACACCCAGATGCCAGGGATTAGGTTGTAAACATCTTCAGGGTCATTATTTTGCCTGCCATACTTCCTCAGAGTCTTGTTGGAAAGATTAATGAGACAATGTATGTAACCTTTACTGCTCAAACGTACAGAAACTCCTCATTTACTTTATCAGGTTTATTCCAATGAGACCATCATAAATCAAAAAGGTGCTGAATATGCCCTAAGCTGCTGCATAGGGCAGCCCTAGCAGCTCAGCCACAGAGCACACTGTTAGCGCCTTGGGTTTAGGGTCTGGCTGGGAGCTGTGGCTTTGCTGTCTGTGCTTGTTTAAATGAGAAAGGGGCGGAGTAGCCTTGCTGGTGGAAGTCTGTCACTGGACGTGGGCTTGAGAGTTCAGAGCCTGGCTCCACTTCCAGTTCATTCTCTTTGCTTCCTGTTTGTGGTAGAAGATGTGATCTCTCAGCTCCCGGTTCTCGCCTGCTGCTTGCTGCAGTACTTCTCCGCCACGATGGACTCATCCTGCTGGGTCCATAAGTCAAAATGAACTTTCTATAAGTTACCTTGGCCATAGTGTTCTACCACATCACCAGGAAAGTCATTAATATAATAAGTTGCCCTGAATTGAAGGGCAATGTCAGACTATGTATCACTAGCCCGGGGATAGAGAAATTCAAAGTTAAAAGTTTATTTTCTACTGAGAGCCTATAGCTTTCGCACCACGACAAACCTGAAACACAGTATGTCAAAACCATAATAAGTGGGGGACTGTCTATAAAACGAATTGTGATTGTCACTGGACTGGAGAGAAAGCTCAGCAGGCAGAGGTCCTCAAATGTGATTGCCATTATCATCAGTAATGGCTAATCTTGACTGTCACCTTGGCTGGATCTATAGACATTTAGCAGGCATGCCTCTATGTATGTCTATGAGGGTGTTTTCAGAGAGGTTTAACTTAGGAGGGAAGACCAGCCCTGCATATGGGTCTTATCATCACATCGGCTGGGATCCCGGGAGGAATGAAAAAAGAGAAAGCCAGTTGGGTACCAGTGATCATCTGTCTGCTTTCTATTGCAAATACAAGGTAACCAGGTTCCCATTCATCTGCCACAATGCTTTCCTCGCTATTCGGGACTGTCACCGCAAACTATAAGCCAGAAAAAAACCTTCCGTTTTAAGGTTGGTTTGTCAGGTACTTTGTTACAGGCAGTTAGAGAAGTAAGTGATACAATTATCCTCATCGTCACCAGTCTGTCAGCATTTCTCAATCCATTGCTCTGTGACAGGACATCAGTGCGGTCCCTGAGAATGGACCCCTTTGAGGCCCACCAGTCAGTCTACTAGGGGATATCTATATCTCTATTTTCTATCTATCTATCTATCTATCTATCTATCTATCTATCTATCTATCTACCTACCTACCTATCTATCTATTGTCTATCTATATCTTCTAACATTCAGGCTCACAAATTCCCTCCCTATTCTGAACTCAGAACCTTCCTGGAAGCAGAAGGACATCAGACCCAAGACAGTTTGTCTGTCTCTCCCAGCCTTGCTCAGTACATCTCTGGACCTTGCCTGAAGAGTGGTTCCTGGACAGGGCAGATAGTTGTGAGGACAGACTTCCTCAGAGCCTGACAGCTCCCTTATGATCTTCCTGGCCATGTGAGAAGCCTCCATTCCTTCTAAAGACAGTTTATTAGGTGGTTTCTTATGCAATTTTTTTCTAATAAAGATGGAACCATATATTAATCAGGCAAAGTGTGGGATGTTTATCACTGTCCTATAGTAGGGTGGAGGTGAGGTGGGTGTGGGGTGGGTGTAGGGAGCATCCCTGGACTCCAGGACGTTGGATGGGGTTATGCTAATGCTCTGTTGTGAAAATAGGACTTATGTCCTCCTGGGCTTTCAGAGTAATGGGCTGGTGCTGACAGTGGCCCAGAGACATCTAAAAGCTGGAGCTTACCAGAGCTGCTTCCCAGTACCAAAGGCCGAGTGCAGCTCTTTCAACACTCCTAATCTCCCAGAGGCCACCAGAGGCAGAGACATCAGTACCTGCCACTGAGCACTTCTAGGAACCTTCTCTCTCTGACCCTGGATGCTAATTCCATTCCTAGGCAGACGGGGAGGAGACTGGAGAACCTGATTGTGTTCTTTCCTCAGGGAGGAGGGGCCCCACCAACAATGAGAGTCAATGATTTTTTTTTCTATCAGGCATTTTCCAGATTTTCATTTCATATGAAACTGGTACTGTCTGCAAACAACCAGAGGACTTCTATATTTCTTGCTCACTAACTTATGGACAGAGAAAGATCAGTGTCGAGAATAAATCACAAAGGTAGCCATGTTGGAGTCTGTACACCGGGGAGTTTGTCCAAAGTTGGTGATAACGGTCATTGTACACCCCATGCATATGCTCTGCAAGCTGTTCTCATGTCACCAAAGTCCCTCTGCAATTGTTTCCCATTTGACATAGTCAAGGCTGAGGCTTGTGTGACACACCAAGGTCATGTAGCGAGTGATGAATGGATATTTGATCCTTGGGTGGTGGCTTGGCACTGGACCCTAGCACGAGCTGCAGATCTCCGTGGGAGAAGCGGAGGAAGTGGTGTGGTTAGTGACTTCCTTCTGCTTACCTCAGTGGTGTCCTCTCTTTGTCATTTTCTAGAGGGGTGAAAAAGAGCTCAGGGAAATGGGAAGGTCTTGTCCGAGGAAGGACTTGGAGGAATACAAAGAATTTTCTGCCCTTTGCTTTTTTTTTTTTTTTTTTAACCTGTCAGCCAGGTGACTGTTCATCATTTCAATAGAAGCACTGTGCTGTGTGGCAGGGTGTCCTAGGGGACTTGGATTGAAGGTGAGTGTGTTAGCCAGCACTTGTGGGAGAGGCTGTGCAGAGTGGAAGCCTGTCCAATTTCTAGGCCCTTGGACCTTCTATTCCTCCCCCATGATGAATCCTGAATGCATGCATGCATTCACACACATGCATGCACAGACACACACAGGGACAGAAAGAGAGAGACAGAGAAACAGAGAGGGATGGATGGAGGGAGGAAGAGAGAGAGAGAGAGACAGAGACAGAGATGCTTACATACACAAACAATTTTCCTAGCCCGGGCTCCTCAGAGGTGCTTCGTGGACTCCTGAATGTGGAGGAGGGATAAACAGACAGAACACTGGAGATGAGTCACTGCTGCAGAGGTGACTGAGGAGTGTGTCAGCATCCCCTGAACAGAGTTGATGCCAGAGGGATAGACAGGCCAATCAGCAGGGTCCCCACCAACCATTTTCCCTGGGGTCAACCCGGTGTGTGTGTGTGTGTGTGTGTGTGTGTGTGTGTGTTTATTTCTGCCCCAATATCTGGGATTCCCAGATTCCCATTAGTTCTAATCTCCTCCCCAGACACCCCTTTGCTGTGGAAGACATACTAACCAGAGTTGGCTTTTATTGTATGCAACCTAGAGCTTGCTGGGCACAACTCCCGTGCATAAAACTTTAGGGAGAGTGACTAGCTGATCACTCTCAAGTTCCTTTCTGAGTTCCCAGAATCCTCTGAGGTGTGACCTATGCCATGGATTGTCTTGACCCCTCTCTTTCCTGATTTTCTGGAAGCTCTCTGTCTCATTTAGAAATGTGTTGCCTGTTCTGTTTAGGACACACATGCTTAGCTTGGCATCTTGGAACGACTTCTGGGGTATGCCATGTTGGAAGCTAACAGCGTACGGTTTGGCTTCTTGGATATGCCTGGGATTCCTCCTTGCTCGTCCACTGACTTGCTAGTATGGACAAATTTTTAAACCTTCTTGGGTCTCAGTCTTCTCATCTGGAAAACAAAGGTAATAGCATCTTCCTCAGAGGACTGGGGAGAGGATGAAATTCTGATCTATATTATGAAATGACTGGAGGCTGTGACCATTATCTTTAGGGTCCTGCATGCCAAACATAGAAGCCAAGGCATAGAAGAAAGTATAGACTTCCTTTATAGCAAGTAACCTTGTATTGTGGCAACCAACCCAGTCTTATGAGAACCACATCAACCCGGTGGGGTGTTACCTCCACACTCTCTGTCTCATAGTAGTCTCATCAGCTTCTGGATGTGCTGTTGAAAAATACACTTCCAGCACATGGTAGACTGGGGAACAAGCTCCAACCATATGCAAACCGTAGAGAGTTTCTGGAATAGAACAGAGCCCTGGAACAAGGAAGCGAGGTGTTCAGGGGAGTTGGCACAAGGTGTGAAGCACACAGGAGCCTTGACAGCTGTTCATCTACTGCTGTCAGCAGTGGGTCAGTCTCTCTCCTGCAGTCTAATGCCTTATGTTCTATACACCCTGGCTACCTTGACATTTCAGCTTTCCTAGGTCAGACTCTGGTCTATACCAAGGCACTTTGGTACCTCTTCCTCCTCTTCCTTCTCCTCTTCTTCCTCCTCTTCCTCCTCCTCCTCCTCCTTGACAATGGCTTGCTGTGCAAGCTCATGGTCCTCCTACCTCCATCTCCCACTTGCTGTAAGTAGAGGTTCAGGCCACCATATCTGGTTCCAAGACCACTTTGGTAGAATGTTTGAGGTCCTGGGCAGGAAAAGGAAGCATCCGAGTGGCATTTTCTGACTCTATTACTTTATGATAAGGAGTTCACCTCCATAGGAGCCTTGAAACACAGAAGCTGGGCTGGGGATTCATCACTGACTGGACTGCGGAGAGAACCTATTTTCTACTACACTTCTCTCCAGAATATGCTGGAAGGCCTATGCTCACGTGCAGGTGCTGTCTCCTCTACCTTCTCCCACCTCCCCTATTCCCTCACACAGTCCAGAGCAGTCCATAAATACAGTGGGGTGATGCCCTTCTTCCCTTTGGAGCACAATACTCTGAAGCAGCACTCTTTCCTCTTCATGCCTGTAACCCCACCTCTTCATGCCTGTAGCCCCACCTCCATACTCGTAGCCCCACCTCTTCATGCCCTTAGCCCCACCTCTGTGCTCTCCCTCTGGGCTAAGAGTCTAACCATGAGACTCTTGGAATGGAAGGCAGACGTATTCTCTGGAATGAATTCAGCTGACTGTTAGCTTTGGGTTTAATAACTTATTTATCACTTCCTCAGAAATCTAACTCACAAATAGATTTCTTAGCTGGGTCAGACACTTTAGAGATGTGGAGGAAACAGTCAAATCTACATCTATCACCACAAAGTACAACCAAAGGAGGGGTTAGACTGGTAGGAGAGTGAGGAGAGGAGAAACTGATTCTTTTTTGAGTGTCTTTTTGGTGCACAAGACAGTATGTATTCCTAGTCTCTTAAGGAATGTTCTCAGAGGAGGAAACAGCTTCAGAGATGCTGTAGAGGAATGCTTGGAACCCAGACCAGGTCAGTCTGCATTTGAAGAGCATGAGAACTTTCCTGTCATGATATAGTTATGTTTCTGGACAAGAATTTGTGTCTGGGAAAATTTCATGAAAGAATGGGTTGAGGAGATGGTTAACTGGATAAAGTGTTCACCGTCAAAGTGTGAGCACTGGAGTTCAATTGTCCAGAACTCATGCAAACTCTGGGCAGTGCAGTGTGGGGAGCGGGCGTGGCCACATGGGCCAAAGATGGCGCTCTGGCTCTATGCTAAGCCCTGGGACCTCACTTGTTTATTCCAGTCTCAGTCATGTGCAGTAAAAGCAGCGTGTGTAACTCGTTGGAGAGATAGTGCAAAAAAGCAGCACGTGTAACTCATCGGAGAGATAGAGCAATGTCTCGTGATACCAATCTATCAGCCAATCCTGCATGCTGCCTTGGACATGTGCGTCTATGATTGGGTGGTGTGAGGTGACGTGAGTGAACGGAAAAGGATAAATTGTGGGCAGTCCCAGAGAGAGTGTAATAAAGAATAAGGAATAAGGGAGAAGCAGAATAAAGGAAGCTGTGGAAAGCTGCGCGAGACCTGCCTTGGAGTCCGTGTTGTTTATTCCCACTCTCTGCTGGTCAGAGACATGGGCCTGCGACAGTGCAGTAGTCTACCTGCTATTACAGCACTTGGTAGGTGGAGGCAGGGACTCCCTGGAGAGAGACTAGCTGAATCTGTGAGTCTGGGTCCAACTGAGAGTCTATACCTCAATGATGAAGGTGGAGAGCAATTGAGAAAAGCATCCAAGGTCAGATCAGGCTTTCCACATACATGCCAGTGCACAATGCACCTGTGCACATGCGTGCGTATGTATGTATGTATGTATGTATGTATGTATGTATGTATGTATGCATATATGTATACACATTGGACATACATACACATGAAAAGAAGAGTTTCTCAGTTTTGTTTTCATTTCTTCCTTCTTTTAATCAAACGCCTGTTTCTAGTTTCCCCCACTCCTTCTCCTTTCCCATAGCCTCCCTTTTCCCCCTTTCACTTCTATGGTTGTTCTAGGGCATTGAATTTGCTGGGTTGAGGCCCGCACTGAGTGTAGTGACCCAGGCAGCCATTCTTCTGGTGCCAGCAGTACGTGAGAAGCTGAGGTTGGCTGGATGGCTGGGTGTAACAGACGGGAGATAGGCCATTTTAGACTTGGCCTCAGCTGTTCCTGGCTGTGATACCGGTTGACTGGTGCCTCTGGCTCTCTCTGGTCTAGGGATTCTCGCCACATGGAAGCACCTAGTGGCTCTGTGATGGAGAACTGCCCACTACACAGCATCCTAGGCTTCAGAGAGCCCTGGGATGCTCTTGGACTAAAGCAACCCTGGTCCAGGTGGTGGGCAGAAAGAATGTGGGTATCTCCAGGGAGGTAGGCACACTGAGCCATAACCCATGGAGTCAGTTTTCTATGCTCCTCCAGTATTCTAGCCTAGTAATTAATTTATTTGACAGGCAGTCCCATCTTCTGAAGGGGCTGAGTTAACCCTGGAACAATGGGATGAACATGAAAATCTTAACTTGTAGTGGAAGAGAGAGACAGCTAGTGGGCCCGGCCTTCTACATGGAAGGAGATGGAAGAAAACTGGCTGCTCTCACTTCCAAAACCCCCCATTCATTTCCATCCTCACTGGCCTCTCTACTTATTCCCTACCTGGTGTTAATTATCAGCAATTACAGACTGCTGCCAGCATCAAAGACGACAGTGTGGCTGATCAAAGATTCAGGATTTAAACAAAACAAGCAGCTAGTTGCTGTATTTCAAAATTAGATGATATCCTGGTTCCCAAAGGGCAAACACTCATGCAGTTCTGGGTCTTCAGGACCATCCACAGCCCCGTGCCTGAGCCACGGCATGGTCTGTGGGTGACAATCTTCAGGGAGTAATGCTAGCTGAAGGCCTTCAATGGGAAGGCTTTTCTTTTTAGAATCAAGACTCACCGAGTACTCGGAATGCTCTATAGAATGACCAGGGAACACTGTGGCTCTTGTCTCCTGCAAGGCGTCTGTCTTCTCTGACGTCACCAGTCAGGGCCCACATTGGCAGGAGACTGTGATCTCGGTAAAGGAACTGAATCTTTCTGAGCCTCAAGGATTCCCCGAGAAGCAGAGTAGTGATGGAGAACTAAGGGGAGAGTCTTTCTCTGGACATCTTGGGTTTTGCAACTTATTCCTTGCCTTTCTTTAGGCAGTAAATTTACCCATGGATTTTGGTTTCTCCATTCTCCCCCTTCAAAAAAAGCACATAAAAGCACCTCCTTCATTAGGTTGATCTAAAGATTAAATGGAAAGGCAAACCATTTCAAATATAAACTCTAGCTGTGAGATAGTGGTAAAAAAATAGCATTTTAAACTCTTCATTTAGAATGAAATAAAACCTTCTCGGTAATTTATTCCCAAGATCATAAATGGTCACGACTTTCCTGTAAGCCTAGCAGTCATTTATGATGGATATATATATATATATATATATATATATATATATATACTGTCCTTCCTCAGACACATAATTCAGTAGCAAGTTCCATGGCTGGCTTCCTGAATCTTGGAATCAGGAATCATGTGTCTTGAATCTGTATTTTCTCTTCCTCTTCACGGCCACCTATTGTGCCAGTCACCTCTCCCTTCAGTTTTTTTTTTTTAACATGGCCCTGGAGTGCACTGACATTTCTGGCTTTAAGAAGTGAGGTTGGGTACCTCAGGAGAGCGGATCCTGAACCCTGATTGGGTGGCACAATGGAGCTGGCTCTGATGAAGGTATGTGAGAGCAGGAGGCTTGGCCCAGCCCCTCACAGGTTGCAGCACTTAGGAGGGTGGGCTTTGCACCTTGACTGGGCAACATAGTGGAGCTGGCTCTGGAGGCTTGGGTGCTCATGAGTCACTCTGAGAGCATGAGAATGAGAGACTGACCATGCCTTCTGTGGGCATTGGCTAGCTTAGCCAGAGCAGTGCTGGAGAGCTTGTCCTTGCAGTGTGGATAAGGGAGAACTGGTATGATGACCAGCTCAGCTACCACCCAGGCCCAGATCTAGAGCTTTCAATTGGTCCACTCCAAAAGCGACATCATCTGTGAATTGTTGGATCATGTGAAAGGGCCGGTCCTACTGATCCAAAGCTGCAGGGTCTCCATGACACAAGGCAACAACAGGCTGACCAGGAGGAGTCCCAGTGAGGATCCAGTATTGATGGTGAGACAGAAGTCAAAGGCCAGAAACCAGACCAATGACTCATAGCAATGAATATTTGCAAGTGAAGATGTTTGGACAGAGGGGTATACTGTGTGGGGACACATTGTGACACACTGCAGATTTCATGATGAGATGCTTTCCATGCTTTGTTTTGTTTGTTTTTTGTGTGTTTTTATTTCCTTTGGGGGGGGGTTGTAAGGGTAGATGGCAAATATGAGGGACAGGGAGATAGATATGTGGGACTGAGATTCATGCTGTGAAACTCACAGAGAATGAATAAAAAGTTAAAAAGAAGGAGGAGGAGGAACAAGAGGAGGAAGGGGAGAAAGAGGAGGAGAAGGAGGAGGAGAAGGAGAAGAAAGAGGAGGAGAGGGAGGAGGAGAGGGAGAAGAAAGAGGAGGAGAGGGAGAAGAAAGAGGAGGAGAGGGAGGGGGAGGGGGAGAGGGAGAGGGAGAGGGAGAGGGAGAGGGAGGTTGATCTCCCTTTTCTTGAACCAGATGGGTATGAGACTTCTATCACCAGGTCATCATAGTGGAAGTGACGCTAGTGAAATCTCATCACATAAAAGCTGTCTCTAGAACATTCTCTTAATGTTCCCTCTTGGACCTTACCAACCATATTGAAGGAAAGCCTCAAAGGGCCATATTTTTTGGTTTCTCTATAAAAAAAAAAAAGGCATAAAAACACTTCCTTCATTGAGTCCGTTTAAGGATCAAAACCTGTCTTTTGCCATCCACAATGTTTGGAGGCGTCTCAGTTAAGGTTCCAGCCATCACAAGATCAAAGAAGGCAGATGCACTTTGCCCTCACTGAACTGTGGACCCACAAATCAGTGACCATAATAAAATTGCTATTGCTTGAATGCTCCTGAATAGGAGATGGAGTGTCACGCAATGGCAGATGGGATAACACTTTCCCTGTCTACTGCAATGCTTCTCCATTCTGCCTCTGATTCCATTGAGCTCTATTCTCACATAGTCACCACTGGGGTCTCTTTAAAGTATAATAGCATCACTTTGACACACAAAACACTTGTAGGTAATTACTTTCCAGGTCCATGAGTTCTGGTCTCTGCTCCTGGTGGGGGTACTTCGGCCTTCTGTGGGAGATCAGATGCTGAAGGGACCCAAGAAACCCTGTTCCACCTTAGCATTACTTTCCTCCCTGGAGCGGTCAGGCAGCATGTTCTTTGTCTATGAGGGTCTTAGGGGACCAGGCCACTGATCACAAAGCCTTCACAGGCAGTCCTGGACTATCCTGGATCTTTTCAGCTGTAACATCTCCCTTGACTTCTGCCATTATGATAGCTCCCTTTCTTCCTTTGAAATGCAGCCATATTTTAAAAACATGATGAAACATTTCTATGTGTTTGTTGCTGGAGGGGAGAGCTGCATCAACTTAATAGGGCATGCTGCAAGAAGTCTTAATACTATTTATAGGTAATATGATCGTGTACTTAACTCAAGAGAATCGGCTAAAAGGCACTTGGAAATGAGAACAGTTGGCAGGGTGGTCAGATATTAGATTTATAAACTCAACTGACTTTTTGAGAAGAATAATGGATTGAGCGCCTCTAAACCTATGCTGTTCTGAGAACAAACAAGATCCAAACTTCCCCCAGATTGTGTCTTCTTAACAGTTCTTGTTATTACTCAATCTCTTCCTTAAATGTGACCTTTGACTACACTGACCTAGGAAGCAAGGGATAAGATGACATCACAGGCACATGAAAGCAGTGGTATACTGATTGCCTTTTAAGGAAATTTCTGTATCTATCAGTTGGTGATGTAAGGAAAAAAAACAAAACCAAATAAAAACTGCAACTCTGAGCTTGACAACGGGACTAAATGTGGACCATTTTTTCCCCTGGTGTTCCCATGTCAACAAGTCATTATTTTTTTTTCCTTTGGCTCAATTTGATTCACAATTATGGACAATAGTTACTAGGTTCCTGGGTTTACAGAAATAGAATGGAATTTTTTGCTCATACATTGAATTTTGTGGAGATGGATGTAATCCCACATTCCAACAGACAAGAGCTTTGAAGATTAAATTAAACATTTTAGCATAACCAAGCTACTTTGATTACTTTGTGTGTATATTTGAATTTCTTTTTGCACCAAAGTCTTTGTGTGTCTAAAAATTAATTAAAAAAAAATTTCATCCTTTCCTTAAACTCATCTATTAACTACAACCAAAGGTCTGCTTAGATGGGAGGAAAGAGTAGCATCAAGAGCAGTTCCCAGGGAGATGATCAGCAGACAATCTCTTGCTTAGCTGACCCGAGAGAAGGATCCTAAAATCACAGAGGGGGGAAAAACGTCTAAGAACCAGCCAGGATCGCACGAGCTCAGAGACTGATGGCAGAAATGTTTGGAACTGAAGGTGTTGGGTGGAGGCAATAAGAAGGGCTGGTGGAGGGATGCCGATGAGGTGGTCAGGCATGGGGAGCTACTGCCTTATGGGTAAAGAGTTTCTGATTGAGATGACAAAAATGGAAAGATACAGTTGTAATGGCTGCACAACACAGAACATATAAGTTCTGTCACTGAATTGTAGCTGATCATGCTTAAAACAACATCTTCACAGCCCATGTTTACAACACACGTGTGGACCGTCTAAGATATTTGTCTTCCTACTATCCTCCACCTTTCCTGCAGAGGATGAAGGCTTTTCCACCCTGGCCATGATATGGGTGGTTTTAGATAAAGTCTGTGAACAGAGGATATCAGGCACATGGCGTCAGAGGTGTTATAGTAGAAAGAGGGACAGAATGATTGGATGCAAACTGAGTGCTCAACTTCCAGTGTTACCTATCTTCCTACTGTCTCCTCCTCTCCATGGGTCCCAGAATACAGACCAGTGACATCCTTAAAAAAAGATAAAATAAGTTAGAACAAAAAACACATCATAATTGGACAAAATAAACCAACAGAAGGAAAAGAGTCCAAGAAAATTCACTGTAAACACAGACTCACTCACTCATTTGCACACTCAGGAATCCCACAAAAACACTAACATGGAATCCATAATATATATGTAAAAGACCTGTAAGGTTAAAAAAAAAAGAAGAAAAATATAAATAAAATAAAATAAAATAAAAAAGAAATAATAAGATAAAGCTGTTTTTTTTAATTAAAATAAAAATCTTTTAAAAGGAAAAACCCTAAGAGGTCATTATGAGACAAGGAACCTCCAAGGATGCCTTTGAGTTCATTTCTTATTGACCACCTACTGCTGGGCATGCACCCTAGCCTTGAGAGTAGTTTGTTTCCCCAGGGAGACCATCTTAGAGGAAACTAATCTTTCATTTGCAAGTGGTTACCAACTTGAGATTGTTTCTGGGTCAGGGATGGGACATGTGGCTGCTTCTCCTTTCAGCTCTAGGGCCCTGTCTGGTGTAGACCTGAGTAGAATACTGTGTATCATGCCTCAGTCTCTGTGAGTTCATATGTGGGTTGACCATGCTGATGCAGTGGATCTTGTTTTCTTGGTGACCTCCATCCCCTCTGGCTCTTACATTCTTTCCTCCTCTTCTTTCACCAGATTCTCTGAGTCCTGGGAGGAAGGATTTTATTGAGGCATTCTATTTAGGGTGGAATATTCCAAGGTCTCCCATTCTCTGCATAATATCTGTCTGTGGGTATTTGTTCCTGTCTGCTGCAGGAGGGAACTTCTTGGGTGATGGCTGATGAAGTGTTGATCTGTGAGTATAACAGAATGTTAAATTAGGAATAATTTTAATGCTATTGTTCTTTTTATTTGTTTTAGAACAGTAGCATTTGATTTTGCTATAGGTCCCTGGACTATCTAGTCTCAGGTTCTTGGACACCCAAGCAGTGCTGGGTATGGGTTCCATCTCATAGAATGGGCCACAAGTCTATGGTTAGTTTCTCCCACAAACTTTGTGTCTTCATTGCCCTAGCATATCTTTCAGGCAGAAAAGCACTGTAGAACAAAGGTTTTGTTGCTGGGTTGGGACAAAGTAACTTTTATTCTCCTGTAATAATTGTTGTCTCCAAGGCTTACTGTCTCCATCTGCTAACCTAGGCCCAATTCTGGAAGCTTCTAGCTTCTGTACAATCTAATCTAGGCCTAGAATGTTTTCAGCCTCTGAGACTTGCTGCTGAATAAGCTCACCCTTTTTTTGTTCTTTCTGAGTTCTGGCTGGATGGTTCAACTCTTCTGTTCTGGCTCAAACTTCTCTCCAAGCTTACTGATTCAATCTGGCTTTTCTCTTGATCTCCGACTGAATTGATCTACTTGGCCTCATACTAACTTTGGCAATATGTTCTAATCTTCTGGATCCTTCTCATTCTCTAGTCTAGCTTGTTCTCTCTCTGTAATCTGTCTCTCTATAACTGTGCCAGTAAAACTGCCTCCTCTACTATTATCCACTGCTCTCTCTTAAGTAGCTTTGCTTTCCTTTCTCTTCTTGTGAGAGTTGGGGATATCCTATTCTGTCAAATCTTCCTCTGATTCATCACTTTGCCTGCCACTCACTTAGACATCACTTTCAGACATAGGTGGTTCCTTCCACAAAGTAACTTTACCTTCATTGTTTGGGATTAAAGGTGTGTGCTAAGTCTGAGCCACACCACAGTAAAAACTTTTTTTCATCAACACAATTTCAGGGCTCACAGTGTGATCAAATATCTTGCCATAGATATGGAGCCTTGCCATCAGTTTGTGGAAAGCAACCTATAGTTTTGGCAAGAGCCTGCGTTGTTTGGAGGTTCTCATGGGACCCCTTTGGCAAACAACTCAATTATAAATAGCCTGATCCTAGTACTGGAAGCTTCATTTGATGACAAGAGATGGCCACTTGGGCTCTGTTTTTATTATTTGGTGATTTCATTATATATATATATATATATATATATTAGGTTTCCATACTACCTCTTCCCTTTCCTTCTCTACTTGTTTTACTGTTCCAGCATTCCAACCTCTATCCATCTATAACTATTTACTTTTTTTCCATTTCCTAGGGAGATCTATTTGTTCCCCAACTAGAATTATATCTTGGTTATCATTGACACAGCTAATATCCACATATTAATGAATACATATTATATTTACCTTTCTGAGTGTGGATTACCTCACTCAGGATTATTTTTCTAGTTCTATCAATTTACCTGAGAATTTAATCTTTTTCTTAAAATGGGTGAGTAATACTTAATTGTGTAAATGCAGCACATTTTCTTTACCCATTCTTCTACTGAGGGATGTGTAGGCTGTTTCCAGTTTCTGGCTATACACATCAGTGATGTCTTAACAACAGGTAGGAGAATATGCTGGGAAATCTGAGTAGCACAAAAAGAAAAGCTTAGAGAGATTCAAATAGAGGCTTCCTAGGAAACTGGAGTCAACCATAGTACTGGATTGTTCCGTGAACAGCCAATGAGCTCCACAATGCGCTCAGAGCTTCCAATAAATATTTTAGGAACTGCTCTTCAATGCCTCCCCTATGGACTAGAGGAAAGTCTTCAGTGTGAAAGGCTGAAATCTAGGCTGTGTTCCTCATCAAGCTACAGAAAGTCAGATTTTCTCATGACAGGGACCCCCCCCCCCAAAAAAAAAAAGATTTTGCGAGAAGCAGATGATGTCAGCAAAAAAGGCTTATTATGAGTATCGTTAGAGCTATGAAAGGTGATATCTCGCCTGAGAAACAAGAACGTGGTGCTATCAAGTAAGAACAGAGAATAAAACATACCTTTAGAAATGAAAATAGTAAGCCGAGCATGGTGGCGCATGCCTTTAATCCCAGCACTCGGGAGGCAGAAGCAGGCGGATTTCTGAGTTTGAGGCCAGCCTGGTCTACAAGTGAGTTCCAGGACAGCCAGGGCTACACAGAGAAACCCTGTCTCGAAAAACAAACAAAAAAAATTTAAAGAAATGAAAATAGTGGTAGTAGAAATGAAGAGCTCAACAGAGGGGCTGGGGATAAGTTTACAGATGCTATGCCAAAAGGACAAGAAAATGCAGAACAGAAGAAAAGAAAAGTATAAAGTTTTTTGACATAAGACTTTAAATATGTGAGTAATTAGAGTTTCAGAAAGATAAAGAGAGTGAACAAGGCAAATTCATCAATGCAATAATTTAGGGAAATCTCCCATACTCTAAGACCATGAAAGTAAATCCTAGTAGAACAGCTCACTGTGACGTTTTTGAATAGCATTGTATTAGTTTTCTATTGATTTTTAATAAGTTGACACAGGCCTAAGCAGCTTAAACCAACATGAGTTTAGTATAGCACAGTTTTCAAGGATCAGGGTTTTGCACATGGTCTGGCTGCATCCTTGGCTAAGGATTTTGGAAGCTGCATTCCAAGCTGTGTTTCCATCTAACTAAAGCTCCAGGTCCTCTCCCAAGCCCATAGGAACAGGACTCAGCTTCTTATGGGTGTAGTGGATTCCTTTCTTGGGGGCAGATTTTAGCTCCCAGAATTCCTTTGCCACAAAGCTTTTTATAGATCTTGTTTCATCATGACACTGTCTTCAAAACCCCTCATGCCAGTCTATGACAGGGTCTTGATACTGTAAATAGCTACACCAGTGAGTGTCTCTTACCTTTGTTGTGGAATTTAATCTAGTTATTTCCTTGATTAATGTCTAGATACATATCCCCATTTCTGTGTCCATTCTAATTACACAGGGCTGTAACTAATTGGGGCAGGGTGACATCTTAGACTTCTGCTTACTACGACTATGAAGAAAAGCTCTTAAAAATCTCTCAGTGAGAAATAAATAGGTTCATATGAATGATAGGGAGTGGAGTGGCTCAGACTTCTCAATATGTTGGCAGCTAGCAGATAATGAAGTGGCATTATCAAAATTCTGAAAGGAAATGATTTCCTACCTACGATTTTATACCCATCCAAATAAGCTCTACCCGTGTGAAAATAGAATGCTCATATTTCCGGAAATAAAAAGTCTCAACTATTCACCTCCCTCACACTCTTTCTCAGAAAGCCACCAGAGATTATGTTGTAGAAGCCAAAGGAGTAGCTAATCGAAATGAAGATGTTCCATCCAAGAAACGAAGGGAGTCTCCACGTGAGGGTACAGAGGGGAAATCCATCAAGATGAAAATGATGGATGACCGAAGTGAGCGAGAGTGATGGGGAGAGATCAGACAACTGGTTGGAAGCGTTTGGTTGGACACAGCACAGAAAGTAAGAGAACAGTGCAATGGACAATTATTACCTCCCGAGATGACAGAAATATTTAGGAATGTATATGGAACTGCAGTTTACTAGAGGGCTTAGTTTTGAGTAACTTTAGGTTCATTATAATGCAAATACTGAATAGTAATCAGACTGCAGTATAAAATAAGAGTCGTGAAAGGATGTAGTTTGGGATTAAATTGTGTCCCCTTCCCTGAAGGCGTTGAAGTCCTTTCTCTGGCACCTGTGAGTATGAGTCTTTAGGAATGGGGCCTTTACAGGTGACCAAGTATATGTCTGTTGCTTGGGAAGAAAAAAGGGCTTATATTCCATTTTCTTTAGTGGGAAGTTAGCAAGTCATTTCTATAACTTAGGAATCAAGATGTTACAGAATAAACATGGTATTTAGAGGCCTCAAGACAAATAGCTAAGGGTCATTCACAATAGTTAAAGACTTTGGGGTTTGGGTAACTATTTAGGGAAAAGAAGGCTTGTTTGGAGGTTAATGTTTATTTTAGGAAAAGTCTTTAAATCAGAGAAAACTATTTATATCTTGTGCACAGATTGATAAAAATAAAAGCTAAAATTTCTAATATATCAGCAATAATTAACCAGAAGTTATAATAGAGGGGAGAAAAAAATCCCATTATAATAGAGGGCAATAAAATCGGCATAGACTGAATAGGACACATGCCAGGTCTTTATGGAGAAAACAATAATGTTCTACTGAAGGGCAAAGATAAATAAAACCTGGCCTCTGTCTTAAATAGTGCTTGGGGTGGAGGAAATGAGAGGGAGACAATTACAAGTCATTGTGCAAGGAGCCATTGTGAGGGGGAGAGAACACCAGACCCCACACCAGGGAGTCAGCAATGATCCTGAAGGGGAGGTAGATTTCAAAAGAAAATGTGGAATTTTAGGGAGAATTTTAGGGAGAGTGGTGAGACCTTCCAGAGGGTAACAGTTGACCTGGTGGATGATTGTTTGGGCAGCAATAGAGACTTTTTTTTTCCTATGGTGGAGCTGGTTGGGGTGAAGCTGGACAATGAGGCAGAAATCTCTCAGAATCTGGTAGAAATCTGGACAGTGAGGCAGCGGTGAGGCAGATGACTCTCAACTCTTTATCTTCCTACCTCCACTTCCCAAGTGATAGGATTACAGGTTTGAGACATCAGACCCCACTTTATGCAATGCTGGTGACCGAACCCAGGGTTTCTTGCATGTTAGGCAACTGAGCTACATCCCCAGTCCATCTCATTTAATAGTTATGGGTGAATTTAAAGGTTTTCAAGCAAGAGTGAACCAGAAGGTGGCTTTTCCCCCATCGAATAGCCGTATTATTGACTGTCTTAGGGTTTCTATTGCTGTGAAGCAATACCATGATCATATCAACTCATAAAGGAAAATACTTAATTGGGGCTAGCTCACAGTTTCAGAGGTTTAGTGCATTATCACCATGGTGGGAGGCACGGCACATGCAGGCAGACTTGCTGTTAGAGCAGGAGTTGAGAGTTCTACATCAGTCTCTGCTGGAAGGCAGCAGGAAGAAAGACTCAGACACACTTGCTCCAACAAAGTCACACCTCCTAAAAGTGTCAGTCCTTAGGGGCCTGTTGGGGCCATTTTATTCAAGCTACCACAGTGACTTAGCAATAAAAGATGTCATGATAGAGAGATGACTCCTCTATCTTGAAAAGTCTTCAGTTAGGTTTCTCTCAGGACACCATCATTGTCATCAGTATGTGCTGTCTGTAGCAAGTACCCACAGCGAGGGTGGCTCAGAAGCAGAATTAGTTTCTTACTGGTCTGGAGGCTGACTTCCATGTCCAATGTGCTTGCCATTCTGTTGTCTGGTAAGAGTTCTTGTCCCAGTGTTTCCTCCACCATCTTTACATTGTATCCTTACATGGTAGAAGGCCAAGAGGGTGCTGGGTACTCTCCCTACAGTTCAGGCTCATCCATCACCATCTAACTCAGCCTAGGATAAGTCCCTTCTTTCCCACATCAACCCAGCGGTGTGTCTCAGTCACCATGTGAGCCACACACCCAACTCCCACTCCAACGTGTGTACCAAGAAGAGACAGGGTCTATAACCCCTTCCTGAGACACTGACCAAGAACCATCTCTACTCCTTTGCCCATCCTACCTCTGCTTCTTTTACTTCTGTTGTACTTCAGGGCATCTTACATCTTAGACTTCTACATTTTGTTTTGCTTTTTGTGGCTACACATCCCTATCCCTTCACAGATGGACAGTTCCCCACGGGTGGGTGGGGTCTACCTCTGTCTATTCCCGTGTGGTTGATGTTCCCAGCAGCCAGCACGACACTTGGCTCATAGTCAAACCTCCGTAAAATAGGTGCCAGACAAACGAACGCTCAGGCAACGGCGCTTTCACCACACTCTGATTGTTAGGTACTTAAGCA
This sequence comes from Mus minutoides, assembly GCA_902729485.2. Classification (NCBI taxonomy): domain Eukaryota; kingdom Metazoa; phylum Chordata; class Mammalia; order Rodentia; family Muridae; genus Mus; species Mus minutoides. The sequence goes on from LR753313.1 coordinate 987,447, forward strand.
AAGTCCCCGTGTTTTCTCCTGGTTAATACGTGGCTCGCAGGCAGCCTGTGTGGAGGCTGATCCTGTCGCCCCTCCCGCTAATGTTTCTGTGCATGCCCTTCTTCCTCCCTTCTTGAGGATTGTCATGAGCAGTGTGTGAGCAGCCACCTGGTACTGAGCACTTTGACCTTTTGCAGCACGCCTCCTTTAGGAATGAATCACTGCACAGAGTACAGCAGACACATCTCCTCAGCATGGTTAAGCTTTCATTATTTTTACTTTGAATACCAACACAATTGCACCCTTCTATGCCGTTGCTTCCTACTCTGTGGATACAATGAGATTAATAATACGTGCAAAGTGATGTGAAAGAAGGTAGAACTCTAGCAAGACTGCCATTTAGTAGCTTATCAAGGACTCTATGGTTCAGACAGGCAGGGGACCCCCCCCCAAACTCTTCAACTGTCGCCATCTGTTGGTGGGAGGCCAACTCGATGTGATTTCTTTTTCAACATTGTAGCTTTGATTTGTTTTGTATTTTTGTTGTTTTGTTTGTATGTATAAAAGCTTATAACTTGGAAATTCCTAAGTAGAGAGTCTTATTGTTTTTAAATCTGTAGTTTGCTATCTATAATTATACATGTAAATCCAGACCATTATCTATTAATTTCTTATCACAGTAGAAATTCAAAATTCATATTCACGCTTTTGTGTTGCATTTCCAGGGTCTGGTGATTGAAAAAAAAAATAAAACCTCATCTGATTGTTGTTATAGTTCACATTGTGTCACCCTGTGCTCTGGTGAATATTAATAGGTATTCCATCTCAAAGACCGTCTGTGATAAACTAGCCATGCGCACCTTGCTCTGTTACATCCAGAATGCATATCTTCAGCTGAAAGGTTCTTTATAACCAATGTGTATTACCATTCAATGTTTTTTTGGCTTAGTGTTTCTGAACCTTGCTTGACAATACCCCACCTTACAGAATACCTAAGTTTACAGTATTTTTATAGAAATGCTGAGATACATATCTATCTGGTAGACCACAGATTTTTTTTTTTTTTAATTTGGAGCCAAGACTTGGTCCCAAAAGGGATTGAAACCATCCTTGGAGCTCTCCTAACAGACTGCTGTGCACAGCTCATTCCAGCCCTGGAGCACAGCACTTTAAATCAGTGCAGCCCCTGAAGACAGCATCTGCTAGACTTCAGGAAAAGGCTCTGACACTGTCTAGTTCAGGGACACTGAATACTTCTTCTCAGCAGGTAGTGCTTTGTCTCTATAATTATCAAATTTTGTGCAAGAGAAACATGAGAAGATTCCAGCAGTTTGAGGGAAGCTTGAAACACCCGTTTTTGGTTTTTGAGTAGGCTCATCTCGGCTTCTGTTTGTCTTAACATGAGTAAGAGATTATTCACAGTGTGGGTGTGGTAGCTCGGCAGGACATGGTAAAAGGCTCCAATTTCATATTTTTCTTTACTTGACGCCCATCTTATGCATTCAAATGAGAACAATGTTCCAGTGTCTTTTTCTGGGAGATCAGTTTGGGAAGACTTCTTTACTTGGGTCTTCCCTAAACACTAGCCATGGTATCAGTATTCCAGGGTATGTTTGGGAGTAGGTGGGTGGGGGTGGGGAGATGGCTGGAGCTGGTGAGTTGTGGGGTGTAAGGAAAAATCCCTACTGTTTAGAATGTAGAACCAAAGGCCCCAAACGCAGAGAACCTGTGTGGGGAATATGGCTGAGCATTTGCAGGCTCACGTTTGGTCATCCTCTATGGATGACCTTGAGCCATGGGTCAGTTTGAAGTTCTCAATCTCTAGCTACCCTGGGGGCATGGCAGGGTGTCAGGTGTGTTCTTCCTAAGGCTTTCAGAGCATCCTCCATGTTCAGGGAAGTGGTCCTGTGAGGTCTCATGGTGTCATTCCCGCAGGCTGGCCACAGTGTGACTTGTTTGATCCCATGCCCAGTATCTTTTAAATACATTTGTTTAAAAAGTTCAATTTCTAGCTTACTTACTAGTGAGCTGACGATAGTGGACAAGTCCAGAGGATGACCCTTGGATGTGTTCGATTCTACGGTGACTATTTTTGGAAATATTATTGATAACTTTCTGTCCTTGACTAGGACTTTGGCACAAAGTATCTTAGATATGGGTTTCTGAGGATGTGGCCCAGGTCTTTCCTAAGAGGCTCTTGTGCTGTTATCAGAGTCATCAGTGGCAACATCTTTGCCAAATCGCCCATTTACAAAGCTGCCTTCAGCAGGACTTGCTGCTGCACCTGATAGTGACTGAGTTCAACCAGGCTTTCTCAGAAAATAAAGATAAATCCAGGCAACCTCCCATCTAAACAATGTGTCCTTTTTGGTCTCCGCTACCCTGCTCTAATTTTGCTTCATAGGACTTAACAGCATCTGCATAATATTATATATTAATTTTGTGTTTGCTTATTATAAATCTTAAGCTCTCTGGGGGTAGGAGTCTTCCGTTTGTTTATCACCAAATACCAAGAATCTGGGTGCAAAAACTTGGAAATAGGCATAGTGTATAAGAGGAATTTAATAATTACCTGCTGAATGAATGCAAGAAGAAATGGAGTAATTTGGGAAGTCAAACGACATTGTCATTTATTTTTAACTTTTCTTCACTCTGCTTTTCTCTGTATCATTTTCATACCCTGGAACACTACCTCTTTCATAGAGGCAAGATGGCTTCCACAAGAAAGAGAATATTTTATTCAGTAGAATAAGTCTTTGCTCACTGGCTAGCATAGGTCATCTTAAGCATGGCCAAGAAGATGGATATGGAATTAGCAAAGCAGACACTCTGAAAAGGATGCAGCCTGGACATGCATAAAGAGACACTTCGACTCCGACATTACTTTATTAATCGCTTTCAGCTCCATGTTATCAACGGAACCTCACTTTATGAGGAAAGAAGTAGGGGAGATATTGGCATTCCCATAGTCAGATGAGAAAACTGAGGGAGAGTTGGTTTCTTTAAACAGTTTGGAAGCAATGGGGTTCTCTCTGGACCTCAAGGTTCTTAGATAGCACACAATTCTACAAATCAGATCATCTGCCAGGATGGATTAAAATGACAGTTTTGTTTTGTATCTTTATAGAAGGGTGTAAGCAAGTGGCAGAATTCACACACTCGTGCACACACATACACAAGCACAGACTTTACTTCTCTCTGGCTGCCAACTTGATCTCCTCTAATAACTGAATGGCTTTGATGACTACGTGGAAGACCAGGGATCAGAGTGGTTTGGAATAAGTGACAATAATCCTGATAACCCGAATCAAGAAAGCATAAATGACATTGGATTTGGACAATTCATAACCCTTTCTAGGGAGCCACACCAGAGTATAGAACTTCAGCTTCTGTAGTATAAACACTTCTACCATGCCATTGCTTTTGGAGGAGGGAGGCCCCAGGAGTGTCAGCTCCTACAAATCCCAGCACTGTTCACAGCCTGAGGAGCCAGCCTCTTAGCTCATCACACCTGCCTCCTCTCCTTATCTGCTTCTCATTGCTCCCAGGGACTGGTTTTCTTCCTTGCTCTCACTTTGGATTCAGCAGCAAAATGTGTCAGAAGGTTTAAGAGTTTGCAGGTTGAGTGTGATTGGGACTTATCACCTTTGTGTTACCTACTCAAAGAGCTAGACTGGCAAAGAGAAAAGTTCAAGAATTCGCGCTGAGCCAGGTAGTAATGGTGCATGTCTTTAATCCCAATAGGGATTAAACTCAGATCTCTGAGTTCCAGGCCAGCCTTAGCTACAGAGTTTGTTCCTAGACTGTCAAAGCTAGACAGACAAACCCTGTCTTGAACCCACCCCCTTCAATTAAAAGGAAAAAAAGAAAACAAAGAAAACAACAAAACCTATTCATAGTGATAAGCTAAGGGATGTAGTCTTTTCTTAAAAGTGTTTTAAACCTTTAATGTATGTCTTTATTTTCTTATGTGTGTGGGTGTTTTGTCTGCATGCAACTCTGTGTACATTGTGCATTCTGTGCACTTGGAGACTAGAAAAGATTGCAGATCTCCTGGGACTAGAGTTCTAGATGATCGTGAGCTGCCATGGTGTGCGGGGTCCTCTGAATGAACAAGCAATGCTCTTAACCACTGATCCATTTCCCCAGCTCTCAAGGGATGGAGAATCAAACCTGAGTTATTTCTAGTCAATTATTCTTAGCTTTGACTGCAGCCCACCCTTGAGATTCAGTGAAATTGGTTTAAGGTGTGGTTGAGGTAGCTGGATGTATGCAGTCATGATTGATAAGCTACCAAGGTATATATCATTGTCAACCTGTGGGGTGATAGGAAAAACTGCTATTTGTTTCAAGAGAAGGTAGGGGTAGGGTTGTAGCAAGTGAGATTATAGGAAAGACCTGAGGATTATAGGGGTATTCATTAGTTTCCTCATTGTTATGACCAAATACCTGAAAAGCATTGCAGGGAAGGGTTTATTTGTCTTACAGTATAATGACAGTCCATGATGGCTGTAGGAACATGAGGTAGCTGCTCACACTGCATTCTCTATCGGGATTTAGCTGAGATAGGGTACAAACCGGGGAAACAATTTAGCTCAAGTCCAACTTTGTGAGCCAACGGTTTTATTGGTGCCACTTAGAAGAATATGGGCAATTCAACAGCAGCATGGCCAAAAAGTCAGCCCAGCACAGGAGATGACTGATGTAGGCTGTATGCTTGGAGTCCCCTTTCTAGCCATCCAGAGCCTCCTCTCCTCAGCAATAGATTCTGGGTTTCCTGAGCCTTGTAAGTTTCATGAACTTCCTGCATTCGGTGAGCTCCTTTCTTCCCTCCAGGAGGGAACTTTCCAATGCTAAGAAGAAAGTTGCACAACAGCTGGCTTCTCCCTTCTCACCTCTGGGTTCTCACCTGTGGTGATAGCACCTACATACAGGCTTATCTCCCCACAGTACCTCTCTGTGAACACCCTCACAGACACTCAGAGGTGTGTTTCCTAGGTGATCCTAAGTCCAGGCAAGTTGACAGTGTGGATTACTCACGATACTAGGAGAAGGGACTACATTTACTCTCTTTACAGGAACCACCAGCGTGGGCCGATGGGGCAATCAATAGTGATGTCTTAATGCAAGCTCTGATGGCTACAGGGCCTCTGTTCTCTCATAAAACACATTAGAAAAATGTCTTCTCTAAGAAGACTCAAAGCGGCAGTTGCCCAGGCAAGAAGATGGTCACCACCATGTGAATTTAAAAAGAATATCTCCTGCCTTGAAGGATAGAGCCCCACAGGAGGAACACAGTCTAGTGAACAGAACCAAGAATTTGTGTCTCCATTTTCTACCTGGGATGGTTTCTTATGCAGTGATTAATCTCCATTAGAACTGTAGCAATATTGAGTAAGGAAACATAAACACCTAGACATTTCATTCAATTAGTAGCTGAGTGTTTGGCACTTGGTGGTCATACCTTACATTGCAACTAAATACATCTCCGTGGTGTGTGTGTGTGTGTGTGTGTGTGTGTGTGTGTGTGTGTGTGAGAGAGAGAGAGAGAGAGAGAGAGAGAGAGAGAGAGATGCAAAATAAACATGGCCCCAGCACTCCTCTCGTCGTCCTAATAAGGAGAAAATGGTCTGTAGAGTCTGTGAGAAGCTCTCTTACCAAGGGGAGAGTTCACCGTCATGAAGCCTATTTCCTCAGACTGAACAAGTTGGACTTCAGAAAGAAAAAAAGACATCCCATCTACAGTGTGGAACTTGGACATAAAGTGATTCAAGAGAACTGGAAGTTTGTCAAAATGCAACTCTTAAAATGGGTTTTCTTTAAAACAAAGTTTTTCTTGTTATGAAAGCGATCTGAACTAACTGCAAGAAAGTGTAGAAAATAGAAATGAGCCCAAAGAAGAAAGAAGTCATTTGAAATTTGGCTACTCAGAAATCACTGCTAACAGTTTTGTGTTTGTCCTGCCTCAAACATCCTATTCTATGGATATGTTTAGAATACATTTATCCCTGTGACTATTTTGTAACTTGCTTTCTAATGTAACAATAGCCTTCTAATACTTTCTGTGTAATTTACTACTCCACTGCCTTGGTATTTTGACAGTTGCTTGGTGATTTGTTAATTTATTTAATAATACCATTAAAATTTAATCAATATTTTGGAATTTGCATTATCCTCATTAAAATATTATGCATAGTGTTTGAAAAAGTGTGTGTGTGTGTGTGTGTGTGTGTGTGTGTGTGTGTGTGTTACATGGGATTCAACCTAGAGCCTCATACATGCCTGGCAAGTACTCTTCCAGTAAGTGACATCCTTAGTAGCTTTATTTATTTATTTATTTATCTATTTATCTATTTATTTATTTAAATTTATTTAGCTGTTTTTGTTTATGTATGCAGGTGGGTGCATATATGTGTGTAGCACATAGGCACATTTGTGCACATGCATGTACAGGTCAGACGTTAATTCCTGGTGTCTTTATACTCAGTTACACTCTACATTTTATTTTGAGGCAGGGTCTCTCAGCTGCACCTAGAGTTTGCCTGTTCTGTTACTCTGATTAGCCAGCTTGCTGGGGTGGTGGGCACGTCTGTCTCAGCTTCCCAAGTGCTGGGATTGCAAGCGAGCCATCACTGCTGCCCAACAATTATGTGGATGTTGGGGATTTATGATTCTCATACTTTGGTGGCAAGCATTTTCCCAGCATACCCCTGTCTTCATCAGTGTTCTATTGCTATGAAGAGACACCATGACCATGGCAACTCTTATAAAGGAAAATATTTAACTGAGGCTTGCTTATATTTTCAGAGGTTCAGTCTAGTATCTTAATGGTGGAAGCATGGTGAAAGGCAGGCAGACATGGTGCTGAAGAAGGAGCTGAGAATTCTACTTTTGGATCTTCAGGCATCAAGAAGAGTGAGACCCTGGGCCTGACTTGATCATTTAAACTGAGTGCCACTCCAGTGGTACTCTTCCTCCAACAAGGACACACCTATTTCAACAAAGCCACACCTCCTAATAGTGCCACTCCCTGGCATGACCGAGCAATCAAATTTATGAGCCCAAGAGGGCCATTCCTATTCACACTGCCACACCCTGTTTTATTTTTTTTATTTTGAGATGGAGTTTTCCTGCCTGGCCTTTAATGTTGTAGTCCTCCTGCTTCACAACACAACCTCCATAGTAGCTGGGAGCTGGAATTACAGGTCGGAGCCAATAACTGATGTGCATTTTTTTTGAATGTTGATTTGCCACATGTATGTATAAGATTCTCCAGAGAAACAAGACCTACTAGATATAGATAAATATAGAAGAGATTTATTACAGGAACTGGCACATACAGACTGAAAGTCCCATGGTATGTCATTTGCAAGTGGCACCAGGAAAGCTATTAGTATAGTTTGGTCTGTGTTCCAAAGTCTGAGAACTGGGGGACAGATAAGGTAGGAGCTTCTGTTGTATGCTCTGGACTCTGAAGGACTAAGACAGAGGAGCCAGGAGCTATATCGTTCAAGGGACAAAGCAGGTGGATGTTCCAATTGAAGAAGAGGCAGAACATTCAAATTTTCATTGACTTTTGTTCCTTGGGGCTGTCAGTAGGTTGGGTGAAGCCTGTTCATATTGCTAAAATGTGTTTCTGCTTTATTCTTCTGGTCCCAACACATAGCTCTTCTGGAATCGGCCATACCTAGAAACCTTGTTTTACCAGCTTTTTGGGTGTCCTTTGACTTGATTAAGTTGACACAGGATTAACTATGATACCTCTTTCTAATTAAAGTCTTAGAAATAGCCTCAAGGTCACACAACAGAAAGATTGGATCACTTTCTGCTCCCACCAGCAATGGCTGAGAGTTCACATTCCTGGAAGCCCCACAGCTATGGGTCTGAAGTTGCTCTGATGCAGCAAGTCTTCAACTCTTAGTGAGATCTGAGATGGAGACCTTGGGCAGATTGAAACTTGGAACTGGGAACTCCTCAAAGGCTGGATCTGTGAGTCTGCTACCACACGACAAGGGTTCAGACAATTAGGGGCTGAAAGTCACTGTGGGTATGTGACTCTCCTCTTCTCATCACAAGACCAGAGACAAAGATGCTCCAGGCTTGCGTCTGTTCTCTCCACAGACCTGGCTGCCCAGCGATGCTGTGAGCTCAGTGGGAGGAAGGGACAGAGTGGAGTGGACCTGCCTTTGTAGACAAACAAAAAACGCAGGAGGGAGGCAAGAGCTCCCTCCCTGGGGATGCTGGGCGGCATCCAACACAGCGCCAAGTGAGGAGGATGCGGCTTCTTTTCTTAGAAAACCACTTTCTTCTTTTTTGGTAATAAAGTTTAGCTTTTCTTCATAAAGTATTGTGTGCTCACTAAACAAAAATGTGGCAAGTCCAGGGGTATAAAATGAAGTCACCACAGTCCCACCACTCAAGGATAAATATTGGCTCTGTCACTCCAGGCATGTGTGAGGGAGCATTTAATTCACAGCTGTCCCTTGTAGACAGTTGAAGTCACGCTGTCTAAATTATTCTACACCCCCTTTTCACATTTTTTTTTGCAACTGCATAGTTTCAAGAATTATATTTTGGTGATTTTGATTTTAGTTGTGTGGATGACCCAAGACTTATTGTCTAATATATCTCGGTATTTTCATTATGGTTTCCATTTTGCAGATGAGGAAACTGATCTTCCCAGGAGTTACCAGACTTGCTCAACATCACAAGACAGGTAACAAATGAAACTACCACTTCACCCATTCCATCTAATATTCAGTCATCAAACATTTATAGAACATAAGGCCTTTGGGAGGCAAGCGCATGCTTCTAGCTCATGTAATGTTTATAACTCAATGGATAGTGTAGTCTTGTAGAAGCGTTTACAGTGTTTTGATACCACTGGAGTCCAAAGAAGAGGCACCTAGCCAGCCTGAGGTCCACAACACAGAAGAGATAACAATGAAGCTGACTGTTTTGGGAGAAGTAGAACTGGGCAAGGAAATAAATTGGTGAGCGTTGGGAAGCGTGGGCTTGCTTAGGGGAAGGCCCAGAGACAGAGTGTTAGGGATTGCAAGTGGAGATGGGCAGGATTTTTTGGTGGAGACTATCCCCCAATTAGCTTCTATTTAGACTTTTCACTAAAAACAGTGGGTGGACAAGACACTTACAAAGGTCACTAGGATTTTGGAAGGAGCCCCGATGGGATGACTGTGTGGGATGACTAGGGGGCTGGGTCTATGGAAAAGAGCTGGGTCAGGATTCTGAGAAGGAGGGCGGGGCCCTGCACTGATGCCGAGTAGGTAGGGTGGAGGGGAAGGCATCAATTTAAGTTGTCAGGAGGTAAGGCAGAAAGAAGATATGAGTCAGTGGAGTCTGTCCAGAGGTTAGGGCCCTGTGACAACCACTGAGGTTGGCCATCCATAAAGACAGGAGACATGGTTTCTCGGTTGGAGTTCCCTCATGGATGTGTTTTGAGATGCCTGTGAGGCTTCTCAGAAAGATATGAGGAGTATGACCAGAGGCAGATTAGGAGTGGGGAAAGGTGGGGAGGCTGTGAAGGGGAGCAGGAAGGGATGCTCAAAGCCCACAGGAAAATGGGTCTTAACCAGGAAGGCGGCAGAATGTTGCTGTCAGCTTCTGCCAGTGGTGAGTGTTTCACGAATCCTGAGAAAGCCATAGACTTCTATCTAGACATGAACAAACAGAGAGACATTTATTACGTTTAAATAATTTAAAACTTTTAAGTTAAATAATTTTCTTGGAGTTTATAGGTACCCTGAAGGTCACCCCTCAGGATACGGAGGGGAAAACACAGTTGAAAATGCAGTTCTCAAGGACACCCTATTTTAGGAGAGCATAAAGAAAAAATCGTCAAAGGAAATGGGAAGAGGGATGCTTGAGGGGGGAGTTGAAGGTGGAGATAGCAGGGAAATTCCGTAATTCCATCTCGTGGAAGGTGGCAGAAGGAAGGCCATCCTGGGCTACATGACTCTTTTCTCCCAGCCACCCTATCAAACTAAAAGGGCACTGGGAGGCAAAAATAGATAGATAGATAGATAGATAGATAGATAGATAGATAGATAGATAGATGGATGGATGGATGGATGGATGGATAGATAGATAGATAGATAGATAGATAGATAGATAGATAGATAGAAGCCCGGGATAAGCGGTATCAGCATTAAGCCTAAGTTCAGAACAGATTCTTCCAGTAAAATCAAAGATTTCCAGTGAAGTCTGCATCCAGACAGATCAAGAATGTGGCAGTTATGGTTTTAGTATGCAAAGGCACATTTCTTCTCCAACTCCACTCACAATCTCAGAACCTCGGGGTCGAGGAGAGAGCATGCTTTCATCCCAAAGAGACACTTTTTGTGTCCTACAAGGCCCATTTCCAGCACATGGGCTACAGAAGAGAAACTTGCCAGCACCAGACAGGCTGAAGGTGCAGGTCTGCCACCGCTTTCAGCAGAGACACCGAATCTGCGCATGCGCTTTGCTAGGCAGCTTTGTCAATCCTTCACAGAAGGGCAAGAGGAGACTGCCTGGCCACTTGACTCTGCACAAGGCCACGTGGCTGCTCTGGCCGGGTGATGCAAGCTGCCGCTGGCCATGCTTCATGCCCTTTGGAGATTATGTCACTGCCTTGAGAAAATTCTCCTGGCTGGCTCACTTGTCCCATGAGGAATGCGTGAAGCAGAGCCAGCTCAGGCTGACCTTCAGACTCGCAGTGAAAGAAAGCAATGCTTGTTTTTGTTTGCCACCGCGACTTCCAGGCTTTTGTTTGAGAGCGCCCGAGTTGTACAATATTCTCTCAGTAAAGACTTGCTGGCTTCACAAAAGCTTTTCTTTGGCCTACTGCTCCTGGCAATAGATTGGCGTCCCACTTCCTGACCTCCAGCTCAGTCATTTCTTCCCTCCCAGAGACTCAACTTCCAGGACCTAATGTGGGCAGGGAGAGGGAAGCGGCTCCAGAGGCACCTTGCAGTTCAAAATCCAAGTCCCTTTGGAGGCCCAACCAGTGCAACGGGCCCCCCAGGTAAAGATTTGGTTGCTCACATCTGTAGGCAGTCCTGATCAGCGATTCCTTTCTAATTGCAATGAGTTCACTCATTGGGTACTCTCCTTTCCTACCCCCCCCCCCACTCTCTCTTTCAAAATAGAATCTAATGCATCCAAAGCCGACCTCAAAATCATTCTGTAGCCAATGACATTTTGAATAACAGATCCTCCTTTTCTCCACCACTCCAGCACTGTGAATACAGGTATGCACCATCATGTCGTTTATGTGGTGCTTTGAGATTGGACGCAGAGCTTCCTACATGCTAAAGGAACACTCACCCTATTGAGCTATATTCTCAGCCCCTGTCTGCACATCTTATTTATTAGACAGTATTTATCTATGGCTGGCATGACTGTCACCACTCACTACCCTACGGGTTCATATGCTGGAAACTTGGTTTTCAGTGTGGTGACATTAAGAAGTAATGGCACCTTTGAGAGATGGGGCTTCGTGCAGGGAGGATATTAGGTCACTGGAGGACACCTTCAGAAGGATCTAGAGCTGTTCCTCTGTGTGTGGCCCATGTCTCTATCTGGAGTCTTATCTTGTCATGTGTGACTTAACTTTTTGTTGTTGTTGTTGTTTTGAGACAGGGTCTCACCACGTAGCCTTGGCTCTCACTCCATAGACCAGCCTTGAAATTGTCAAAATCTGCCAGCCTCTGCTCCGAAGTGCTAGGTTTAAGGCCTGTATCACCACACACAACACATTTTTTTTCTTTATAAAGATTTTCGTCTCAGGTATTCCATTATAGTAATAGGAAAAGACTAATACAGTTATTATGTTCAATTCTTCAAGGGCAAACATCTACTGTTTTCATGTAAAATACCCATTGTAGGGCCTATATCTGGCAATCCCGTGATGGCAAACAGGTTGCTACTCCAGATACTGCTATAATGAGATCTTTGTGCATAAATTTTGGCTTCCATTTTTAAAGACATTCTTATATTTTTTTGTGATTACAGAAGCAACACGTGCTTGTTTTAACGAATTAAAATATCAAATTGCATTTAAAATTTAAATTAATCGACAAGCATTCAGTTTGTGCGTCTCCTATGGAGCAGTGGTTCTGGCTTGCTTCCTGTGCTTAGCTCAGGGGACACTCCTCCAGCAGGTGGAATGGGGCTGTTACTCTCCAGTTGGGGGTGGCTAAGGCTCCTGCCGGGAGCCCTGAAATGGCTTTCTAGTGGGGCTCCCTTCCCCCAGTCTATGTACCACTGCTTGATTAATTAATTAAGTCCTGATTAATTAAAGCATCTCTGATCCCATTTCTTGGTGCTCCAAGCCCTTCAGTGGCTCCCCCATTGCCTTATGGAATCCTTCTAAATTGCTGTTAGGGTAATGAACTGTACCGTGGAAGACATTTTCCATAGCTTTCATCGACTCCCTTCCTATGAACCCTCCACACTGCCAAAACTGTGCAGGCCCAGCACTCTCTGCCTGGCTGCCTCCCAGGCTCAGCTCTCACTCTCTGAACTTTCCTGGGCATCTCTTTTTCTCTACCCAACCAGTCTTCCCAGACCGTTCCCGTGAGCCTCTCAGCGTCCCCTTCTCCGCCAACCCTTTCCCAATGTCTTCATCTAGAGTCAGTTTTGTTTTCCTCCAAAGGTGATGGCACCATTGCCTCTTTGCACTATGGTGTCTCCCCTCCAGCCTTGTTGGGACTTGGGGATGGGTAATTCCTTGCACTGCCTAACAGGACCCCTGGTTTCTGTACACTAGATGTCCATAGTGCCTTTTTCCTTCACTGTGACAATAAAAGCCTACAGATATTGCCCAAAGTTAGCTGGGAGGCAAACTCACCCCTGGTTAGAGGACACTGACCTAAAGTGATATTTGTGCAACAAATCATCAGACACACTTGAAGCTTGTGTCTTGCTTTAGAGGTCAAAGCCTAGCCCACCAGGTCCTTTAGTTGTCCGACCTTCATTTACAGTCTGCCCATTCTGCTTCTGCTCACTCCCCTCTGACTTCAGTTTTCTTGTCTCAGTCTTCAGGGTCTGGGTGATGCAGCCTCTTTCTCTAGCCCGTTCCAATCTGCCTCTCCTTTCCCAGGGAGCAAACAGACCACTCTGCTCCTTAATTTCCTCTGGCATTCTGTGCCGCCCTAGTCTACAGCCCTCAGCAGCCCGTGTGCCGCTTTAGAAAGAAGGCTGACATCTTTTGAGGTAAGAGCTCAGTCAGGACCTGGCTGAACCTCCCTAGAGGTGCCAGGGCACTTTTTCAGGATCAAGGGACAGTAGTGACTTTCATGGCTGTCAACTTGACTGTATTTGTAATTAAATAAAATCTGAAAATGCCAGGCACACATGTGAGAGGTTTTTACTTAATCTGAACTAGGAATATCCACTTCTTTTTTTCTTGTAGTTGTGTTTTAATATTGATCCAAAGAAACAAGAAATTACTATACAATAGTATTCATAAACATTGTAGAGATAGACAAAAAACTGAACAATATTATAAGGAATACAACAAAAAAAGTAAAATCATAGGGAAAACTAGAATTGGTGGTCTTATTTGGAATATCCACTTCTAATCTGGATCTCTGGGGTAGGAAGACTCACCTTTAATACAGATCTTTTGAGAGGAGAATAGCCATGCCTTTAACCCCAGGGAAGACACACCTTTAATCTGGACCACACCTATTGGGAGCCTGTATAAGGATGAGGAAGGAGGAAGCTTTTGCCTTTTTGCCTGCTAGTTCTCACCCTTGCTAGCATGTCCATTTCTTCCCTAGCATTAGAATGACATATTTGGGATTCCAGCGTGTACCAAAGAGCAGCTGAGACAACCAATCTTGTCATGTACTGAATAACTCTTGGACATTTTATTCATAAGCAACCACTGTTAGACTAGATGGACTGCAGCCTATAAGTAATTCCAATACGTATATATTCATATATATGCATACATTTTATATATAGAATATAAAATCTATCTATCTATCTATCTATCTATCTATCTATCTATCTATCTATCTATCTATTTTTGTTTATTCTATAAGTCCTGTTACTCTATAGAACCATGACTAATATAGGCACCAAGTCCAGGCAGTGTATTGGAATAATTTAGAAATTCTAGAGCAGTGCCATCCCAGCTGAAGAGTGGGCTAGATTGGTGTCTTTGGGTGCTATATTAAGCTTCCCAGGAGCTTTAATTTTTCATTATTGTAAAATAACATGATAACAGCATCTGTCTTACCAGGTCATACCTAAGGTTTTGCACGTTAATATATGCAAAACACTTATAAAGTTCCTGGCCCAGGGCAATGGTCCATGGATCTTCAAACTAATAGAGGCTGAGTGGGTGTTGAACTAGACAATGAGGGGGTTCAGAACTCACAGGCTGGGGTCCCCTCTGTCCCTGAGTACTGCCCCTGAGGATGCTCTCTGTTCTGGCCCTTCTTGGTTTCCCCATCTACACACACCATGTCCCCCAGCTTGGCCCGCACACTGACCAGCAAAGGTCTGGGGTCATCCATGGAGCAGACATTGTCACCTTGCTTTGCTGGGAGATAGCCAGGCGGCACAGAGCAAGGACAGACATTAAAAACCTATTTTCTCACTGGGCATAAGTAATTGGCAAAAAAAAGATCCAAATCCATAGCTGTCAGGTGAAGTCATTTCCAAGAGGAAAGGATGGAGGGAGAGAGCTGAGAGTAAGGTCCAGGTGGGAGCCAGAGTGGGGGGAAGGAATGCAAACCAAGACAAGATGAGGCCAGGGCAGACATTTTTCTGCTTCCTGCTCCTAGACCAGGCTGCCCTCTTCAATTCTAACCCTTTCATTTAAAATATTTTTAAACATTTTTCTAAAGAAATTAAAAAGAGGTTTCTAAGGTGATGACGGCAAAGAAAACCATCTACAGGATTATCTAATGAGCCAGAATGAATTGCATTTGAAATCATTTAAATGGGATCTGGGAGCATTTAACTGCAGCCTGGGATCTTAACTAGAGTGGGGAGGATCTTCACGCTAATTGCTGGCAATGATATTCCTATGGAGAGGAAGGGGTAGTAGCAAGCAATTAGCAGATAGTGGTTTCAGAGTCTGCACTGCTTGGTGGGGAGAGTAAGAACCTTGGTTCCCTGGGGACCAAGACCTCCAGTAGAGGGCAGTCCAGGCCTGGGCCTTTAGGGAGGGGCAGTGTGATAGGATAGTCAGGTGCAGGGGTTTCCAGAGGTAGGAGCAGAGGCAGGTAGCATGTCCCCGGGAGGCCAGGCAATGAAGCTCCTGTTGATCTCAGCTCCCCAGCAGGCTGGGGAATGTAGATTTCGAGTGGGACAACTGGAAGGTGCAGTTAACAGGCTGGGCCCAGCTCTACACACAGGAGCCTTTGTGGGAGGGGAGTGAAGCTCACCCACTCCCAAGAGTAGAGACAGCTTCGTTTCCACTTATTGTTTCATGCCCCTGAAACACAGAGAAGGAAATTCCTCTCTCTCTCTGTCCATTGCTCTGTCCTAAGCACCATGCTGGCTCAGATCTTATGCTGGGATTGACCTCAGCCTGGGCTTGGAGATGGCAGACCATGTATAACATGCATATAAACATGAATAGTCTGGGATTGGAAGAGGGCTCCGTTGATGAAGTGCATACCATACAGGGACGGAGACCTGGCTTTGATCCTCAGGACCTATGTGAAAAACACACGCAGCAGTGTGCACCTGCACTCTCAGTGCTGGGGAGGTAGAGGATCCCCAGAGCTTGTTGGCCAACCAGTCTCACTGGATCTGTGATCTCTGGGCTTTGTGCTCAATCATCTTTCCAGTGCAGATGCAGCCCAGCTCCCTCCCTCTGACTGCTGGTAGGAGAGAAGGTGAGCTCCGGATGTGACCTAGGAGCAGGGCAGACAGGACCTGTGCAGTGAGGACAGGGTTCCAAGTTTAACTTCAGAATGGGGACAAGAGTGGAGTCTTAGGTTGATTTCTACCCTCCAGCACCACAGTCCTGCATCCTCCCTCCAGTGCCACTTGCTCCAGGAAGACTTCCCACACCTCCTCAGCCACCTGGTGCCTCTCCAAGGGCCGGCTTCCTAGGATAGCCGTCTATACATGGATCTATCCCTGCTTTGAATGTACCACATAGAAGCATGTTAGGGAGCAATTTGTTATTAATTATTTACATCTACCACATGCTCAGTGTGCTGTCGTTGCTGGTTTGCTAGCAGTGATTATTAGTAACGCTACCACTCACTGTGTGCTGAGTAGCTCAATATATTATATCTAATTGCCCCTCCCCCCCTTTTCTGGTGGAATAGAGCTGCCATGATTGTCTTTTCCAAATAGTCATCTTGTGGTTGGAAGAGTAATGACAGTGAACCACACTGAGTGTGTTAAGTTTGGGGACTGGTCCATCTAAAGGCTTCTGAGCATATCAGCCATGGGGGTGAGGTGGGGTGGGGAGCTTGATAAATACTCTGAGCACACAGCTTTCTACAGCTCTAGGCACTTGGCAGAGCACTATGGGCTAGAAAGCCTACATTTAAGATTTCTTAAGTAGACAAAGAGGCTGCTGAGCAAATACTGTTGCTCTGTGGTCTTCCAGCCTATAGGTGGAGCTGTTGGACCCCAGGAAGCCTCAGGGCCCAGTTGCTAATAGTGAATAACCCGGCAGGCAGGGTCCTAGTTCAGATCTCTGAATGGGAAAGCTCAGCAGTGTTCATACAAAAGGACCCTGGAAATGACCTAAATGACCACTGAGATGGGTTCGGTTGAATAAATTATGATACATCCATATACAAGAATGCCATGCAGCCATTAAACATTATGGCATAGATTTATGTTGATTGATAAAGATATCTCTCTATACATTTTATTGAAGTGAAAGCATGCCTTGGGACATTATATCTGTCATTATACTAGAGACAGAAAATTATGAAAGAGAGAGATAAAGATGGACAGAGAGCAGGATGTCACCAAAACTATTAGCATTGGCTCTTTAGTGTGATTTTCACTTTAATCTTAATTGTAACGTGTGAGATTTAAAAAGAACAATTGTTTTGTCTTTATCATTGGGAAAAGTTGGGTTGGATTTCATTTGACAATTTACAAACTAAACCACGCTGAAAATCTTGTTCATGTTCCCTAAAGATAGTCCCTTCAGAATATAACCTCCTCTGAGGTCTTATGTATGTGCCAGTGACCAAAGGGGTAAGGAAATATGTCACCAGTGTCAGAGACATAAAAGGCTGGTAAAGGCCCTTGCTGGGGTAGTCTCAGGACACACTTCTCAGCCCTGGGTGCATCCTAGGAGGTCCAGCTGAGCTTTGGCTACACGTTTTCCACATTTCCTCCCTTACCACTCTCCCTCCCTTACCACTCTCCCTCCCCAATCTCACCCTCCTCCTGGTGTCTCAGCTTTCATCTCCACAAATTCTATTCAGCAGTGAGTCCCTGAACTTTCTAATTGAGATCAGAGATAAATATAGTGGGGAAGGCAGGCGAGAGAGGGAGGAGGCTTCCTTTTAATTTGCCACATTTCCCATTAATAACAACTTCTAATTAAAAAGTCTCCATCTCCCAGCCCAAGTCCAAGAGAAAAGCCTCCACAGGTCTGCCTGACTGGGACCTCTGTGCCAGTGAGTTCACAGTGCAGATTTCTGTACCAGCTGAGCCCTCATTGTCAGAAGCCATAATTAATCTGGGAGAGGGAGATATATTACTGAAGACCACAGTGATCCTCCAAAAGGAGCCACACACCTTCACTGGGCAGTGGTACCTACTGACATTTTGTTAGAATTTGTCTGGGAAGGATGAACCACAAGGCAGATGTTCGGGGGAGTAGGGAGTATTTCAACATGCTTGAAGCTTCATGCTTAGGGGAACAGGAGGGATGAACAATACTACAGAAGAGGCAGCTTGTTCTTATTATTCTAGGGTGCATCAGCGTCTCTATTTCTTTTTCTCACAGTCTCCTCTTTAGAGACTTATGCGTATGCTGTGAGTGTGTGTGTGTGTGTGTGTGTGTGTGTGTGTGTGTGTGTGTGTGTAGGACTGGCTGTGTTGCTGACGGAGGAGCAATGGCTGTTAATAGTCTAAGACAGTGGGACGTGCCACTTAGTATTGATCTAAACAGGAGTTAATTTTTTTTCCCTCCAGAAATACTGTAAATGCCTTAGTTACTTGCTGAACCGAAGGAAACACTCTAAATAAGCCGCTGTGAATAAATGAAGGCCGAATGATCAGAAAGATCCTTTGTGGACTTTCAGTCATCTGCTACCATCTGACTCCTCAGCACCCCCACCTAACAAGGGCTAGGTAGCAGGATCTCAGATCTAATCCACCCAAATACAACTTGGGACCTGTCCCTCACACAGCCCTCTTCTATCTCAGTTTAGAAGACTTCTTATCATGCTTAGCTCTGCTCTTCATCTTGCAAGTTTCCTCCCTTACCCACAAGATATCAAGTTGACTCTACATTCAAGATGCATCCAGAATCCAGCAGAAGTCTCTCATCCTTTAACTGCTGGGACCCTAATCAGCATGACCGTCATCTTTCTGCTCTGGTACAGCCAGGTACTTCTGTATGACAAGAACACGATCTGGGAGATGCATCACTGGGAGACTTTGTCATGGGTTTTCACTTACACAGTCCTAGTCAGTATAGATCAATCACTCAGTGTATCTTGATGCAGTCAAGAGAAGTGCTAAACACAAGATGGATGAGACTGTGATATATGCTAGGACTCTTTTACAGTAAACTCTTTATACAGATGCATCCATGTGTATAGAAGTGGCATGCTAAGTGAATATAAAGAGTATGATGTAGTAAAAAACAAAAACCAGTAACAATGTTATATGACCATTACTGTTATACCCTATGTATATTCATAATTGTCAGTGTAGTGGGTGTGTTTTTATCTGCATCACCACATACATGGATTACCTTGTGCTGTGATATTCAGCTGGCTACAACATCATTAGGTGGTAGAAATAATTAAGATTCACTAATATGCTCTAGGACACCCACAGACTATATGCTTGTTCTTGACCAGAATGATATACATAGTGAACTCTGCATTTCATAGATTCATAGCCATACTCTTTCCTTCCACATTTGTTCGTGAAGTCCATTTTTATCCCAGCAGTGGGAAGGAGCCATGTAAAGCATGATTGACATGCTGTTCCTCTTATACTCAGACCCCTGCAGCAACATCCCTTCTTACTAGAATAAAGTTATCTCACATTCTCTAGCCTCTTTTTCAGCCAACTGGTCTACCTGTCATTCCTTGGCTTGTTCTAAGCACATCCCTGCCTCAGAGTCCTGATACTGTCTTAACCTCTACTTGGCAGACTTTTCCTCCAGATGCCTATATGGCCCAATGTTTATCTCCAACAAGCTACCTTCCAGCCAAGGTCACTCTGGTCACTCCACTTAGTGTTACAACTCCATTCCACTCTAACAAACAACCCCTTTCCTGATTTATTTTTCATGGGACTTGACACCTTCTGATTATTTTTTCTTATCTCTGCCTCTCTCTAACACCACTAGAAGGCCTGCCACAAGGGCAGAGATTTTTATATCTACTTCATTTAGCACCAAGAACCAGGCCTGGGTACATGTAGATGCCACAGAGCCATTTGTTGAATGGATAAGCACAAGGAAGCTGAATTGTCAAGTTCAACTCAAGGCTTACCTACCTGGAAAGCACAGCAAATGAAGTCCTAGCACCTGGGAAGGGAACAGCTCTTCTTAAAGAGGACTAGACTCTGAAATCTGGCTTTGTCATTTGTGAACCACATGACCCCAGATATTTGTAACTCTTCTAAGCTTCCACTTGCTTCATTTAGAAAATGGGGATAATGACAGTGTCTTCCTTATAGTGCAGCGAGATAGAGACTGTCAAAGCAATGGTGCCCAGTACTTATCACAGCCCAGTTTATAGAAAGGCAGCAGGAAATGTTAGTTGTAAGTAGAGGTATGATTTTGTTGTCAACAAGAAATACCCAGTAAATCAGTAGACATTGTTGACTGCGAGGAAATGAGTGTAACTCTTCTCTGCAGAAAGTGGACTTAGTGCTAAGAACAAATGAGGAGATTCTGGTCCAGACCTCACAGTAGTGTTGTTGTTTTGGATTCACTTTTAATAAATAAGTATGAGGAGACTCCAGCATTTCTCTCTCTCTGCTTCCTGACTACAGAAACAATGTGACAACTACCTCACACTCCTACCACGAAGGACAATATTCCCTTAAAGTATGAATCAAAATTAAACACACACACACACACACACACACACACACACACACACACACACACACAGAGAGAGAGAGAGAGAGAGAGAGAGAGAGAGAGAATAAAGAAAGGTGAAATGAGCATTAGTTAATGGAACTGCTAGGTGATAGATGACTCAGTGCTATTCCTCATGGTGATCACTGGTGATAGCTGGTTTGTTTGGCATCATTCTGAGGTTTGACACAGCGTGGATTGGCAAACTTACTGGCACATAGTCAGCTATGTAAATATTACAGGCTTTTCAGGTCCCTGCCATAACTACTTAACGATTGTAGCATGAATGGTTCCAAAAGCAAATAGGTATGTTTGTGTTTTGATAAAACTTTATTTATATAACAGGTTGGAGGGCCAGATTTGTCCCCAGGGCTGTGGGTTGCTGATCTCTGCCTCATGAAATTCTTTCTAGAGATGGCTAAAATAAAAAGTAAAATATACAAAAGAGAAGTAGATGTGGGAATAAAGGATATAAAATCTATATCTATAATTGTTGTTCCCTTTAAAGATGTTTAACCAGCCATGGTTTCTGGCTGAGTCTAGTGGAAATCACTGCATGGAGGAGAGAGCTATCAGCCTTCCTCTACAGATTTGTTTAAACAAATCTAGGGCAACTTGGCAGAGACTTCAGAGGGTGTGTTCACACGTTGGATAAATGGTTCATTCGGTTTGCAGGGACTTTCAAAATCCCTGTTTATTGGAATATTCTAAGGTATGGGCCTGTTGACATTCAGGAAAGCAAAGTCACAGATTTGGTGTGTCTCCAATACTGGGTCATTGAAATGTGCACACTGAGGACATTTTACTTTCTAATTATATTGCCAAGCCTATAGTGTGTATGCAGCCACAGGTGAAAGCCAACAAGGATGCACTGTCAACTTCGCTTAGGATGCAATCCATCTCTGTTCTCATCTGGGTCTCTCATGGAGACCAGACACTCACTGTCAGCTACAGCAACTGTTCTACTAATCAAATAACATGAAGAATGTATAATTCATTTTCCATTTAGACAATAATGGCAAACATCTGGCACAGCAGCCTCTACTTCTCTCACCTTTGTGTGTCTGAAAACATTGCTAATTGATTCCCACTGTCATTTTTTTCTGAACCTTGGCCTCAAATAGGTAAGCTTTGGGATATTTATAGTTAGTAGGCACTGAGTCAGCTGCTTAGAGTCAGATTGAATGTGATATCAAAGAATGAAGGCAAATGATTAAGAATGCCAAGACCTGAACCCTACACCGTTCTAGTATGTCAGTATCCCAGCATTCAGTATGTCAGTATCCCAGCATTCAGTATGTCAGTATCCCAGCATTCAGTATGTCAGTATCCCAGCATTCTTGCTAATGCATTGCTTCAAGTAGCGATCATTAGTTTCTTGGAGTTCATCATTACTGATTTAGAAAGTTCAAGTCAATAGTGTACATTTTTTATAACTTTCTAGAAGTTTATTAGGGGTCCATAGGCAGACTGTTGTTGATCATGCAATCTCTACTTTGTATCCTGCCCAAAAAGACTCATCAGAATGTTATTTCTCAGCATCTTTGACATTAAAATGATCCTGTAGCCCAGTGGTACAGCACTTGCCTAGTACATGTGAGGCCTTGGCTTCTATCCTAAGTACCATAAAATATTCCATGACATCATAAGGAGATTAGATACTGGAAATGACTTGAATCTTCTGGAGACAAGCACACCTTAAGCCAGGTATTAGAAAATGTGGAGTGATTAAGTTGATAGCCATGATTCACCAGATATTTGCCTATATATCTGGCCTACCTATATTTATAATCAAGTGGGGCAGTAAGGCTGAAAGACTTGTGTGTGTGTGTGTGTGTGTGTGTGTGTGTGTGTGTGTGTGTGTGTGTGTAATTCTGGTGAGAGCAGAAGAGTGCCAGTATTAGCCATATTACCACAAAACACACTGAATATAGAATGGAGGCAGACTAAGGCTAGGCTCTGTAGTGGGTATGTTTGTAGATCTGGGCTGAGCCCATCTGGAACATCCTGTAGAAGAGTAGCCTCCACATAGGAAGATCTGTGCAATAGCATGGGAAGAGGCAATGTCCTGTCACAGAAAACTTAACATCAACCCCCCCCCCAAAGCCAACGTAGTGTCATGAATGGCAAAGTAGGCAGGTGGATCAGCCATCAGCAGTGTTGTTTATATGGAGGAATTCAGTAATAGTGTGCTGATTGAGGAGTGCAGTCCTCGAGTCAGACAAGAAAAAGTGGAAATCCTGTGTCTGCACCTTACTTAGTTCAAATGTGAAGACATCACTAAAGCCTGGGGTTTCTCAGCTTGGCTTGTTCATGTGCTGGACCAGATGATTCTCTATGTGGGGCTGCCCCCTTTATCATCATTCCTGTTTTCTATCCACTAGATGTCATACATGCTTGCCCTCACCCCTTGCATCTCACCCCAAGGTATGATGACCAAGAACCCAGATATTACAAATATCTCTGGGGAGCAAATCACCTCAAATTGGAAACCATGACATAGCTTGTTGAGCTGTGGTACACAGGAAATGTTATGGGGTCCAAACTGGAACAAGCAGAAGACTCCTGTAGCTTTAATTTTCCCCAGGCCCAGGCTATATTCTCGAGTCTGAGTGCTCAAGGATCCAGGATACTCCTAGCATGCAGAAGTTGCTTGGATTGCACACACTCATAGATGAAGCAGTAATTTCAGGATCATCACTTGGACCTCTAGTCTCACAGATGGATGAGAGGTGCAGAGCATGAATCATCAACATGGAAGAAGGAACTGGAAAACGATGAGTTATGGGAAAACAAATCAGTCTGAGAGTCAGGGCCCTGAGTCATGGATGCAAAAGGCATTCAGGCTTGGGCCAAGGGGATTGAACTTGGATTTGAGCTGGATTCAGGAGGCCAAGTTGCCTGGGTCTCGTCTTGGCCTAACATCCTGCTTTCCTCTGGACAGATGAGGACAGGCTACCTTCACAGTTTCACTTCTCCCAGACCAGCAGCTGGGAGTACACCCACCAGCTAATGGAGCCTTTCAAAAGGGGATCCAGCACAGTTCCTTACCAGCTGAGTGGGTGATTTCAATTAAAGGACCATTACTCTGAAACTCTATCCAGGCCCAGTTCCCATCTGCTAGCAGGAGGCTTTTCTTTTTTCAGGTCTCAGGCCCTACTCTGTGGTTACAGAACAGGCCTTTCACTGGGGCCCATCGCCTTCACTAAAACACAGCAGATGCTGCTAATAAACAAACATATTGATCATACAGATATGGGATGTCAGGGACTTAATTCATGAATGAAGTGAGCTTTAAGAGTGCCCAGTGGGAGTTGGCTCCATTTAAAGGGCCAGCAGCTACTTGAGTCTTCTTGAAGCCTACTCTGAAAAGGCAGGTTAGGACCATTTTCTCTGCCCCTTGTCAGCCCTGTTGCAGCGAGGTGGGACTTTTTACTCATGGATGCTACCTTACCTACCACACTGTCTTTCTCATTGAGGATCTTCTCTGAAACATAGGCCTTGTGAGATGAGTCTGGAGTGGACTAGTGCCTAACAGAATAAGAGCTGGGCTAATGGAGTGAAAGAGAAAGGGAAAGGGGCTTCCTCCTCAGGCTGCCTAACTAGGCTCCTTACCCAAATGACAAAATAGACCCCTAGCCTAGCAACCAACCTCCCCCAGAAGCAAATAGCCTCATGTGGCTATTTAAATTCTAGTGAAATAAAGTGAAAGAAAATTGAAATTTTATGTCTTTGGTCACTTAGTTGCATGCAGCTATCATGGGATAATAGAACATTTCCAGGTCTGCAGAAAGTCTTGTTAATGCCACCCCAGGGATTGTATTAAAAAAAAAAAAAAAGGACAACCACTTCTACTAAGTACTTGAAATTCTTGCTATTCAGTGGGTGACCATGGGTAGTTTTCCTAGGCATGGAGACTCTAAGGCCCTAACCTAGACCAACTGAGCCTGAGCATACAGTTGGAAAAGATCCCTGAGGGGTCAGCGTGTAGCCTACAGTTTGAGAAACACTGCTATAGACCTCTGTGAGAGAAAATGGAAACAATGCTGGAGAATTAAATGAGGCACTCTGTGAAATTGCTTGCCAAGTAACGAGTGCCTGATAAGGATGACTCCTTAGTTAAACATCACCTGCTTCTACAGAAGGACAGAAGCCTGCTTTTATGTTGTGGGCCCAGTGTTTTCTGGGTACTCAAGGGTGGGACTTGCGGATCTGGGGCCCATCGCTAAAGGAGGCCCATTGCTACAGGAGACAACATAAGATCAAGATGGGTTCCTGCCTCTGCTCTGGGCACATGGGCATTTTATGCTGCATTTCAAAGCATGAGCTGGAAAACAGCTGGGATGACCACCAGTTGATTTAAGTCCCACACGTGAACAGGAAGCTGGGAATCTGCATTAAAACCCTGTGTAGGATGCACTGTCAAGGTACACAGATCAGTGTGTATCCTGCAGGGGAAGCTAGTGGGAGAAGCTAAGCTCTTAGGAAAGGTAGCCATGAAACAGATTGGTGGAAAGACTGTTTGATTAAATGTGAGGAAAATGGAAGACTGTTTTCTAGTGGTGGTGGGAACCAAGGGCACATGTCTAGTATGGAAGGGTGCCAGGAAGGCTAAGTCAGTGAGCTGGAGTGACTTGTGTAGTAGAGAGGGGTGAAGCTATAGGATGGATTGGGCATGCATGGAGCTATTCATTTTATGGTTCCACTGGGATTCAAAGGATGGGGAAGTGAGGGTTGTTGGGGTTAGGAGTGGACAGGAGTTCAGTCTCAGGGTTGTATTTGTCATGGAAGAAAGCTTCCCTGTTCTGAGAAAGTTACCAAAGGGTTTCAGGCAGAGGAACTGTGAGACTGTATTTGTAAATCAGAAGGAAAGCAGAAGCCACTTTGTGGTGGACCACCTGGGAAAAGAGTGGTGTACTAGCCCAAGGAGAGAGGATGCAAGCTGGCACCCTGCAGCGGAGCTAATAGGAGAAGCTAAGCTCTAGCAAAGGTAGCCATGAAGCAGCCAGCATGTTCTCTCTGTGTTCCCCTAGTTTTCAATTTGTGATTAGATTTTTAAAGCTGGATTTCAAGTGTGCTTGTGCTTGAGACTTTCTTCACACAACGTAAAAGTCCTCAAATCCATGAGACACAGTGACAGCTGCTACTGAGGACACTTCGTTGCCTGATGCGTCTTCATTTTTACTTACGTCAGAGTTCCCTACCTCAAAAGGCTGATTTCCATAGCTCATCTGAAGAAATTGGAATAGGAACAAGTGAATAAACCAACTTAAAGAAAAGCAGAATGATATTAATAAAGATAAAAGACGTAATGAATTAAATTAAAAAAATGTACACTAGAGAGTATAAATAAACTCTGAAGACTGTTCTTTGGAAAGACTTGTAAAATATATGAGCCTGCTTTGAGTGTCTGATTAAGGGAAAGGAGAGATATTAATGAGAGAGAAAACAGAGGTGGTGTAAATTAATTGCCTCAACAAGATCATCGGGAGTAAATTATAAACACAGTTCTTGAGATTCAAGAGCCTCTGGTCTCCTTCCCACACTGGTAACGGACCCGGAGTCTCCAATCTGTGCTGAATCCTCCATTCCCTCAAGCCGGAGGGGGTCAGCAACCTTTCATTATTCTCAATCTTCTCTCTAGACTAAAAGTTAATTTTTATTTTTACCATTATTAATAACTCCTCTTTAATACACTTTTCTTCTGTATGCCAGACACTTCTAACTATTTTGTACATACTTTATAAATTTAATCCTTTCCTGAATCAAACCAGGTGGACCTGAACATTTTACAGGTGAGAAAAATCAAATTTAGTGTGACAGATTAATTTGGACCAGGCCCCCACATTTTCTAAGACTGAAGCAGCGTTTGTATGTGGGAGATTGCTTCCCGGGCTGGTACACTCACAAACCGCTATGTGGTTTGGCTGGCACCTCCCCCTGCACAATGGCATCCTTTTCCCGAGTGTGTCCACAACTCTTAAGGATGCAAGCATAGGACCAGGGCGTCCACTTGGAGTTCTAGTCATGATCTTGCCCCTTAGACACCAACTTGGGGAAGTACAGACGTTCCCTTCATCTGACATTTGTCTCTCTAGTCTTTCACTGACTTGCTGTTCACTGTGGTCCAAAAGTATTGAATGGAAAATTCCAGAAATAAACTCACCAATTTAAAATTGTACACTATGCTAAGCAGGCTAATGAAATCTTGTTCTATCTTGTGACTATCACATCCAGAGTATAGGTCTTTCCTCTTACCAGTGTATACATACCATGGATGCTACCCTCCTTTGAGCCCCTTCTAGCTCTCTTGGTTGTTACATGTGGTATCTCAGTGTTCATATACCTAATGTTATATCCCACTTTCTTGGCAACTCACCTCATTCCATCAGAGAGATGTCATCACAGGAAGGGTAAGTACAATGCAGTACCATATTTTAAGAGTAAAAGGGACTACATTCCTATGATTTTTATTAAAGTGAATTATTATTACCATTAGTCTGATTTGGTTTATTTATTAAACTTTATCATAGGAAAAACAAACATAGTATCTACTGGGCCCAATACTATCTGCAATTTCAGATATCTATTGGGAGTCTTGGAATGTATGTCAGTGGATTAAGGGGGATAGTAAAACTTCCAGGAGTTCAGTTTATTTTTTCTTTAAAATAAGGGAGTCCAACTCCTGAGGGACTGGAGGACTAAGAAAGAGGTAAAATGTTTACTATGCAAGCATCAGGACCTGAATTTGATCTTCAGTACCCTTGGCACCAGGAAGGCAGAGACAGGTGGGTCCTGGGGACAACTTTCCAGTTAGCCTGGCCTGCGTAGTGATCTTCTGGTCTCAGTGGTAGGCCAAGTTTCAATAAACAAGGTAGATGTCTCCTGAGGAATGACACCTGAGGTTGACTTTTGGCTTCCAGACATATATACCTGCACACAAGCATGCACATAACTCCTGAACACACACACACACACACACACACACACACACACACACACACACACACACTAACATACAGGAGTTGGACTGAGCTTCTGTGGTTTGGAACTCTTTTATATCCCTCTTTGTGCATGCTAGTTTTCGGTCCTTGTCCCTAATTCAGACAGCCTGGCATTCGGTGTCCGTTAGGCATGTGGCATTCGGTGTCCGTTAGGCATGTGCACTGCAGTGCTGTGCTTCTTACCTTATCTAGGTGCCCCTAAATAAATAGAGCAGCACATGAATTACTATTGGGGGAAGCACAAATTAAAAGCATTTGTCAACCCTGGTGCCTGTCCTAGCTCTCACCCATTCTGGCCCTCTCTGACATGTCTCTCTCCATGGGGTCAAGGCAAATACACCTACAGGGATTTATAATCTCTTCTTGGCCACATTACCTGGATGCTCAAAGCCCATTTCTAAGGATCATTCATTCATACACCCTTCATCCTTTCTTCACAAACTGCATCCATCCCATGTGTACACGCAGCCCAGAAGGATACTCTGGATGTGAGACACAGAAATTTGTTTATTCAGATAGGACACAGAGAGAAGGCCATGGAGAGGTGGAAAGGTGAGAGACTTCTGAACTGCTCTCCAAAGTCTGTGTCCATCTGTATTCCTGTTGGTAATGGAGAGGGATTTCAGTTGACCCCCAAACTCTGTTGACCCCATACCTACTGATTCAATGCATCTAGGACTGAAAATATTGGGAAAATTATATCTGTATCAAACATGCACAGATCTTTTTTCCTTGTCATTTCTCCTAAACAATAGGGTATAAGATATTTCCATAGCATTTATGTTCTATAAGATGTGAGTAATCTAGAGATGTCATATAGCACATGGGAAGATATATGTGGGTTTTGTACAGAAGTCACACCTCTTGCATGACACAGAGCTTCTTTGGACTTTGGTATCTGCAAGAAATCTGCAACTCTTCATGGACACTGGAGGATAGCTGTGCTTCCCGCCAAGTGCTTTTGAGACATTCAAGTGACTGAAGATGATTGGAGAGAGTTCTAGGCAGCTGGTACAGAATGTAGCTTCACTGGCATATAAATTGAAATAGAAGACACAGACAATGGGTACACTTATGAAGGAGAAAAGATATTAAAGTGAGAGATGGCTGAGGGTTGGACATTTAGGAAGTACAAGCCAGGCAGACTAGGATGCTCCGAGTGACTAGAAGGCACTTGGCAAAATTGTAGGAGAAGCTCCGGTAATGTATGAGGCTTGGCAAGAAAAGGAAAAGAGGTAGTGGTGAGGGGAGGGGACATTTCAGGAAGGGAATGGTTAAAAGATTCAGATGCACTTGGGAGCACACTTAGATGGGGATAGAATAGCCCATCCAGACTTAGCAGCCTGGAGGTCATCACTGACTTTAGTTACCGAAAGAGTGGGAGCAAGGCTGGGATTCACATCGTAACGAATAATACACGAACATGGGCATTAAAAGATTGAAGTCTGGATGCACTGGTGGGTAAAGGGTTACCACAGCAAGCTCCACCGAACTCTCATCTCTCCGTTCACTGTCTTCCATCCTTAGCCTTCCCAAGGAGCTCTCTGTGGTCCATTAGTCAAAGAGAACCTCTCAGTCAGCCAAGGACTCTCTCAGTTGGTTCCTTAGTCTGCAGGTTATATTGACAGCTAAGTAGCCTTGCTAGAGAGAAGCCAACTTGAAGTGGGTTAAGAAAAGATTTGTAAATGGGGAAACTGAGACAATGATAAAGAATAATTCACTATAGAGCCTGACTTCCAAAAGGAAGGAGAGAGAGCTAAGGAAGAGTCCGATGCCAGGTCTGGGGGTGGGGTGGGGTGGGGTCTTAGTACGTGTTTGTTCCTTTTTGTAGCTGAGGAGGGATAGTTGAGTTTGTTTAAATGCAAGTGGAAGGATCCCAACCAACCAAACTTCCTCTAGCTAGACAGACCCAGACATCCAATTTCTCTAACCATTGAGTTTTAAAAGTTTTCAGTCAAATCAGTGAGTCTAGTTTGGATATCCACCTGAAGAACTCATTGATGTAAGTTGTATCCAAGTGAAGTCTTAACACTGAGTTTCTAAGCCTCTCAGCTTGGGGAGCAGATTCTAGACTCTGATGAAGTCATCTATCTATTTGCTACATCTGGATGACCTTCAGTTAACCCTCCCAGGCCTTATTCCAACTTTCCTACTTGCCATCTGTTGGACCATCTAAGCATCCTAATTTAAGCCAACCAAAATTACTAGCCAGGATCTGCACCATATTAGCTAACCTGTTAAATTGACAGGATCTTCTCCTTGTATGTCTGTGAGGTTATTGTTAAGTTAACCAAGGTGGAAAGCATCTCAAATGTAGGTGACACCATCCCATGGGTTGGAGCTCTAGACTAAATGAAAATGAGAGAGTGAACTGAAGACCCAAATTCATCTCCCTCTGCCTCCTGGTAACAGATGGCTGGCAGCACATGCTCTCGGTGGCTTCCCTTCTCTACCATGATGGACCACACTCTCAAAAGGTCAGCTAAAACAAATCCTTCTTTATCTATGCTGCCTTTGTTGCATATTGTGTCATAACAATGAGAAATTGTAAGGAAGAAATCAATACACAGAACAAACCACACTTGCTACCTGTGGATCCTGGAGATGCTGTACAGGTCAGTGAGTATCAATAGGATACAGACCACACCCTCAAGGACTCATCCTGTAAAGGACAGACAAGATACTTGCTAAACCAACCTGAGCAAATACAAGCCAGAGTACACCATGTACCATCGTAAATGTGAACACGACAGTGGGAGCCCAGAGCAGAGAGACAGGTTCTCAGGGGTGACAGGCACTATTTACAATGAATTGTGACATCCATCTCCCCATCACTCTGTGCAAATGCATTCACAGTTCATATGTAAGGAAGCTGCATCCTAGAAAGGCACCTCTGGACATGTCTTCTCACCTGGCCAGCTGCATTGGGGTGGAACTAGGTCAGGAAAATACCATTTCTAGAACTTAAGAACCCAATTCTAAATACAATTGTGTACTCCTTCCTTTAGATCACGATTTCTTAAACTCTCAGCACTTGAGACCCCTTTGTACCTGAGAAGTCATTGTGTGACCCTGGGCATATAGCCATGTAAATCAGGCATAAAAATAAGACATTTACTGATTGTAAGTCACAAATAAAATTACTTATAAAACATTTGGTATACATGTATTTTTTACCACTTAAAAGCAGGAACAAGTTTGTACATTAATGAGATAGATGTGTTTGTTTATTTGTGTATAAAAGGATTAAATCTTGGTTGATTTTTTTTCATGGTATTGGCTATGGAGTACCTTTGAGGTTTTGTTTTGAAATTATCAATTTTGATTTTATAGTCATCAATGCTGAGAGCACTACTTTACGTAAATACATAGTACAAAATTGTATATTTAGATCTATTTTAGAGCTTATTGGAAATCCTATTCTAATTCTATGCCAAAATTCAGTGGGTGATTTTTTTTAATGAAACTCAAGTAAGTAGCAGTCCTTACAATAAAACATTCTAATACAATATAATCAAAGATATATGGGTTTGGTACTTAGATACTGACATATGATGGTAGGAAAATATGAAAAGACATTGTTTCCCATAATTAAATCAGTGTGCTTTTCTAAGATCAGAAAATTTCTCTGTATAGTAAAAAGGCATAGCATATGTTATCTTTTTAAAAATATTTATTTATTTTATCTACATGAACACACAATTGCTGTCTTCAGACACAACAGAAGAGGACATCAGATTTCATTATAGATGGTTGTGAGCCACCATACAGTTGCTGGGAATTGATCTTAGATCCTCTGGAAGAGCAGTCGGTGCTCTTAACCTCAGAACCATTTCCCCAGCCAATCATATGATAGCTCAAAGCTGAGCCAAGTATTCTTAGTGCTGTGTGGCATGGTGACTTGTATGGTGCAAGGGGTGCATGATGTGTGTTCAAAACTCAACCATAGTGAAGTCACATGACGCAGTATGGGGAAGGGCTGCCAGAAGCCTCTAAGATGCATTATGTGTTTGAGCTTGGATTATTTTCTTTTGTTGTTGATGCTCAGACACCTTGGGCTGTTGCCAAATCCTTTATAACCTCCAATTCAGTAATGTGTCTGGGGTCAGGGCCCATATTTAAGAAAGGGCTTAGGTCTCTCAAAACAGAAAAGGTCTTTAGTGGTTTCTTTGGAATGATCAAGGATGGTCTGTGCCATCCTCTCCAAGGAAAGATTTCTTTGCATTATGAGGTTCTACATCATGACTCTAGGATTGTTAATTACTGCAATTGGAACTGCAGCTTTTCTCAGCGGCCAGAGTGTTAGACGATTTGTCCTCAGCATGGCCTACTGGAAAGGGGTAGAGACAGGGTTCAGTGGGAGGTTTGGGGGTCACTGGGACTGTGTTCTTGAAGGAGATGATGAGACTCTACCCTCTTTCTCTTTTGTTCATGTCTCAGGCATGAGGTGAGTATTTGCTCCACTATGTGCTCCCAGCCTAGATGCATTGCCTCACTACAAGGTCAAAAGCAATGGGCGTGAAGGGGTTCAACTGACCGTGGACTGATACCTACAGTACTATGAGCCAAAATGAACTTTTCCCTTTTCTGAAGTCAAGTTTCTCAAGTAGTTTGTAGCAGCAACAGGAACCCGAATGACACATCTCTTCTGGGATTGACGGTCTAGGTTCTCTCCGGCAGTCTTTCCACTACTTCACCCACTAGGAATGGAAACATGGGAGTTTAACTCTTAGCAGGGCATTTTGATACAGGAAAAAAAATATCATTCTTTGTCCCAAAGGGAGCCACAGGCACTTTTAAGCTGAATTTTCTCTGGACTTCTTTGTAGCTTTTTGCTTACATTGACTCACGAGTTCTCGAGGTTTCCTTCCTTTTGAGCGTGGAATTACCATCACGTTCCGCAGAGGAAAAAAAAAAAGCAGCTGTTGCACTCTGTGGGAACGAAAGGCATCTTTCCACTTTGCAGACTTACAGGGTTTTGTCCTTTGTGGTTTGTATACAGCTCGAGCCAAGGACACCCCGGAACTGCCATATACATCACCCACCTGAAATATCTGCCCACACGTGATGCCATCAGAGGAGACCACCGTGGTCTCATAGTGTTTCAAAGGCAAGGCTATAAAATAAGCATGCTGAGGACGGATGATTCCTCTCCATTTTTAACCTTTCTGTATAATGTCTCTGTACCCAGGCCAGGAATCTTCATTCTAACATTAACTGTGCTTACTGTGTTCTTTGGGGGGGAAAGAGGGATAATGTAGGGAGAAGGAAGTGGGATCTGGGATATATTAACACAAAGAGCTTGGGATAGGGTATATGAACAGTCCT
This sequence comes from Mus minutoides, assembly GCA_902729485.2. Lineage (NCBI taxonomy): Eukaryota > Metazoa > Chordata > Mammalia > Rodentia > Muridae > Mus > Mus minutoides. Next base: position 1,020,030 of record LR753313.1, read on the forward strand.
TCCTGCCTTGCCTAGACTTCTGTTGCCCTGGAGGATGGGGTTAGCAACTGAAAACCCCAAGTGGTTGCTGTGGAAGAGGAGAGCTTCTCATGCTACAAAAATGTCCCAGATACATGTGGGCAGAGCAGCTGTCTTCGATTACCCTTGGGTGCCCTGAGAACCTCCGTCCTCAGCCCAAGGAAAATGGGGAACCTCTTCTCATGCAAGGATTTTAAGTCATGAAAGTTAGATATTAATTCTATGTTCAGCCAGTTACTTGGTCTCTCTTTGTTGCAAAGAGGCTATACCACCCATTGCTCAGAAGTCAGGGACCTGTGGAGACTGTACACATCAAGTTGATGTAGTTTATGGCTTTTATCAGAGCCTGTGACTGTGAAAGTTCCCTCCAGTGCATCTGGAGGAAATGGGAGATACTGAAGTTGCAGGGCTGGTAACTTGAGAGAGCCAAATCAAATATAGCAGGTGCCCAAGGGGCTATGATCTCAGTTCAGACCCCAAGTGCATCCTCAGATGACTTGGGCAACTGTGGCATTCTGTGACAGCACTTGTACCAATGGGGTGTCCAGGATTGGCTCTGTGATGTCTATGATGGGTTCTATCAAGCCATGACAGAATGTGTGTGCTCACACATGCACGTATAACACACACACACACACACACACACACACACACACACACACACACACACACTACCACCACTACCACCACCACCACTACCGCCATCATCACTATACCACACCACACTACACCACACCACACCACACCACACCACACCACACCACACCACACCACACCACACCACACACCCCCTGGTATTCAGCCCCACCTCACATTGCTTTTCAAAACTCTCTTCCAGAGCAGGGAACTTAAAACATCTCTAGGAGAAAACCATGGAGATCAGGGTTCAGGCTCCATACTTATTGGTCTACAGGAGCTTTTTCCTTTCCACTCGCCACACCACAATCCACTGACACCCCCTGGCATGAGGGACAGAGCAGACTAAGAAGACACTCCCTGACTAAACTTGTGGTTTCTTGTTTGGCTTCCTCAGACATCAGCAGTAGCAGGAGAGTAATTTGTCTACCTGGCCCTTGGTGATGGTCAGGAGCTCTCACTAGAGAACCTTACTTTTCTCCTTACTGAACCTCACCTATCTGTCTCCTGCCAGTTTTTATGGTTGTCTTATTTGTGACCTGTGCCTTAAGAGAACCAAAATCAGAAGAGAGGGGTGGAGGGGGAAAGATGTAAAAATAGCTGCTGCTTCTTGCTGACCAGAGTTGATTCATGAGGTCTGAGCCACTGGACACTGAGTCATTGATTTTTTTTTCCCTACCTGGCATAGGGAGGAGGTGAGAATGAGGGTTAGGTGCTGGATGGGGGCAGGGCAAGGATCTTCAGGGAGATCTGAGGGACCCCAGATAGCATCAACTGTACCACAGAGACCTCTGTTTGCCCTGTGGAGCAAGTTCTTCTGACATGCTTTGTTGGTGAGCTCTGGAGTGCATCCTTTATGGTGACATCATTGTGTCTTATATGGATGGTGTCCTTTGGATCTGGACTGTGACATTCACTGTAACAGGCTCCCACCATGGTCTGCCATGCCTGCCTGTGGTAGGGCTAAATTCTGTGCCTGGGTATCCTTTCATGTTCCATAACAGAATTTTCTTTTAATCCTTATATAGTCCCCAAACTCTAAACTCATTCAAGAAGCATTTTCACATATCTAAAAAAAAAAAGACATTCATGTCCAATTTTATATTGGTAAATATCCCTTTTACCAGGTATGACAGACATTGCTATTTGCCCACATAACAGATATCTTTGCACCTCAAATCTTTCCTTATGTAGACTTAACCCACCTTCCAAGAGTCTCTTACTGGCAACAGGATCTAGCTTTTGGTGGTAGGGAAATATGTAGGAGAGTGGTAGTGTCGGGCAAGGTTTGCCTCTTCAACTAAAAAAAGTCACCACTAAGGAGAACATGCCTTTGTCTTAGATTGAATATGGCCGTGAGAGGATACGATACCAGGAGTCACCTTGGGAACCATGAAGAGATAGACCTTAAGAAAACTGTTGGTGAGAGAGCAGCCAAAGGAAAGAGGAGCCTGGTTGCTTGGTAACACTGTTGAACCATCGTGTGTGGTCCTCACCTTAGACTATTTTTTAGCCCCCTAAGTGAATTGTACAAACTAGTTAACTTATCAAGGAAAGAAATTACTTGCAACAGTTATGGAGTCTGGGAAGTCAAAAGTAGAGGATCTGCATCTTAGCTCCTGTGCGCCGCCTTCCCAATGGTGGGACCTGTAAGATTGCAAGGTGGTGCTGAGTATCATGTGCACATGTCCTTGTTTAGCTCTCCCCTCTTTGTGTGAAGCCACAAATCCATTGGATCAGGGCTCTGCCATGCAGACTCTTTCAATGTTAGTCACTGCTCAAAGGGTCTACCCCCCAATCTCAGAGGTGGGTTAAGCTTCCACCCTATGAATACTCACTTCCATGATCACATTGCATCATGAGTTTCGGTGGAGACACTGAAATCACAGACGTGGCTAGTTCTTGGTTAATTTTTATCAGGAGCTCTACTCTAGGGAGACGAAAAACATCACCGTGGCTATCTTTATCCTTCCATCTTCTGTCAAGAGTGCAGACCCGAGTGCTGGTGGGAAAGGCAAACTGAGTATCTCTTTGCGTTTTTTGTGCCACTTTCTTGCAGTGAAGTAGGGACTGATAAGAAGCAGCTTGTAGGATTAGCTCAGTTCTTGAAGAGAAGTGACATGGGTTCAAACACCCAAGCGTCATGACCGACAGTCACTCCTGGGTGCTGGGCAGGGAGTGGGGTGAGGTGTTACAGGATTTTCTTAAAACGTGACCACAGAGTACCCCTATGCTCATCTGGAAGGTACCGTGAGAGTTTTAAATCACCTCTGAAGTCCCTTTGGTCTGAATCGGATGGGTGGTTGGCTCCTTTTGGCTTGGGTTCCAGCCAGGAGGAAGCTACAGTTGGCAGAGTTTAGAACCCACACAGGACCCGGCAGAAGTCTGCAAAGGCTTAGCTGAGGTGTGGCTTGACACCACTGGCTAACTTTTCATCTCTGCCTTTTGAATATTTGATGCCCCCCTGACTTCCCTTCCACCTGGATACTAGGGAAAGTTGCCTTCCCTGCTCTGCTTCTGCTTGGCTCAAATTACCCTTGTGGGAATATCCTTGGCATGGACCAATGCCCTTATTGCGCCTGTGTCAAGCGGAGAGAGCTTCTTTTGGAATCACAGCATCAGAACTGAAGACACGGAGGCTAGATGGGGTAGGTGACTTCCCAAGTTGCCAACTGTTTATCAAAAGAGTTTGCTTAGAGTCATCCCCGTGGACTCCCAATTTACAGCATCCTAGATGGCTAAATAACCCATGGGCTGATTTCACAGAGGCCCTTAAATATATGCAAGTGTTCTCATGAAAGTTGAAGGCAGACACACTCAACTAACTCTAATGTGTTTTTTGTTTTGTTTTGTTTTATCTTCCAAAATCTGAACTGCAGTCATTAGGACAGGCTTTAAGAGCTTGGAGGTTCTCCGGTAGAGCCGTGAGAGGTCTTCATATTTTGATGAGCTTATCTTTCTTGGGACCAATTTTTATCAGAGGAGAGTGGGTCCAGTTTGGTGCCGTGTGGAAGAATAATTAACCTCTAGCGGGCTTGAAAAATCAGACTTGATAGATGGTGTACATCTAAAGCTGTGCCAACCTTGTGATTAATTCTGGGGGTGATTTTCTTTTTCAAGAACCATGCCACGGTGGGACTTATGGAATCTTCTCTCCTGTTTGAGTGGTTTACAGGCTAAAATAATTCGAGACTCACTGTCATTTTCCCTGTTTCATTAGGTCATTCATGTGAAAATTTAAAGGCCAGTGAAACAACCTGTTTGTCAGGGAAAGAGTGGGCCTTATACTGTGGGCCCTCTCCTTAGAGAGTCCTTGGGGGAACAGGCTGAATGCTGAGCCCCTATAGTAACTTACCCCAGTGTGCTTTGAATACAGATGGCCCCCGTTTCCCTGGCCAGTGTGTGTGTGTGTTTATGTCTCTGCTTGACTGTGTTCTTGACAACACAGTGTTAGACACAACCCCCCACAGCCAGGCTATGGCAGAGCGTTCCTGGACTGTGCAGTGAGGCCAACCTGGGATCTATTGTAGCTATCAGCTGACCGTCTAGAGCTAATCATTTTCCCATTCTGGGACTCAATTTCGAATCTGAAAAAAAAATGAGAAGAGATCTCTCAGCTCATCTAGGTTTTATTAAATATTCAATGAGATCACAGTAAAACGTGCATAGCCTATCCCAGCACCTTTACACACTCTGAGTCCCTTTGCTTCTCTTCATCATCTACTAGCCACTAGGGGAGAGTTGGTTCTGGCTTCTGGAAGTCAGCACATTATTACCTTCATAGTCAGCCTATGGGGGAAGACTCAGCCCAGGAAATATGTGAGAGCTGGGCAGGCAGCTCAGGGGCGGAGGTGCTCGCCACCAAGCCTGACAACCTAAGTTCAGTCCCCGGGATCCACACTGTAGTATGAGAGAACTGTTTCCTGCAAAATATCGTTTGACCTACACACACACACACACACACACACACACACACACACACACAGAGAGAGAGAGAGAGAGAGAGAGAGAGAGAGAGAGAGAGAGAGAGAGAGAGAGAGATTTAAATATATAAAAACAGGGAACCAGGGGCTTCCTCATAGCTCTGCTCAGCCCTTAAACAGACACATCCACTTCTCAGCAAATAGCAATCACATTGCCCTTTTCCCCAAAGGGAGCCTGACTTCTGAGACCTTTCTAGGTATTGGGTATCAGGGTAATGATAGTAATAGCTTCCAGTTTTACTATGTGCCAACTTGAGTTAAGCATTTTACGATCATTCTTACCACAAGCCTATCTATGATGTGGGAGTGAGAGTCCTCCTTGTAAGACAAAGGTCCCACAGCTTGAGGAGGCTAGTTTAGTTATCCATAGTTGCTCATTAGGAGAGCTGGAGACAGAATGGACCCTGGAAACAAAGCTCACTCTTAATCAAGGGTCTTGATAAGACACAAGGTCTAGGTCCCAGGCTCCAATGATAGAGCTCGTATACATAAGTTACAGCTTCTGTCAATACTGTCTTGACACAGATAAGGTATGTTTTAACATTTTATAATACACCCAGGAGCCTGCTAGTGTAAGATCCAT
>LR753313.1:1025349-1405300 GCA_902729485.2 Mus minutoides
CCAGCAAGAGTCCCCAGGTAGCAGCTATCCCGCAGGGGGTTTTCCTGAGTCAGTGGAGGCCAAGCCAAATGGCCCATTACTCTCTTTGCATACCTTTTTATCTCTATAACCGGTCAACAACTTTGTTTACTTGCCTGTACCTGCCTCAGGTTTTCTGCTGTTTAAACCATAGGCCTCGTATATTATTTTCTTTCACTAGGAATGTAAATTCTCAGACTTCAGTCTAGACTTGAAGAATCAGGCTGGTGGGAAGGCTGAAGGGGGCTCTGTTTCAATGGGGCTCCAGTTGATTCCAGGAGGAGGAAATGTTGGAGATGCTCAACAAGCAGCCTTGTGGGGTGTTCCTTGGTCAGCTCAGCCCACGGCAATGGCAGGAGTTATTGAGGATTACAAGGCTTCTGCTCTTTCGAATGCCAGGCACACCTGCCATTTTGACAAAAGCTGTTAGTTGAAGAAAGAACTAGAAGCTTCAAATCTGACTGGGATACTCTCCTGCTTCCTTCATGCAGCAACCATGGCAGCCGGCACAGCCACATTCCGAAAGATTTAAATACTCAATTAATCAATGGAATATTCCATTAGTGGGGTAATCAGTTGCCATTGGCCTGATCTATAGTTACATCTCAGCTGGGCCTCACAAATTGATTCCTGATGAAGTTCTAATTGACTGGACCATCTGATAAAAGGCCAGTTGGAGTTTATTGAAATGGCCAGTGAGAAGTCCCTAGAGTTGGGCCTTCCTAAGGAGAGGCAGGAGTGGGGAATGGGGTGGAAGGGTGTGATTTACGCTGGGGTGTCACTCCATCTTCTCTCTAACACAGTGTTTATGGGTCCCAGGTGAGGAATGAGCGCTCACAGCTGGAGTGTGGAGAGCAGATAGCTGCTTTGAGCCCATCCCAGCCTGGTGTCAGGTGGCCAAAAGAGGATTTATCCAGAAACCCTTAAAGCTATGAGAGTCGGATATGCTTTACAGTGAACCAAAGAACTTCTGGGAGATATATCCTCGTTTCCAATATTCAGACACCGTGGGTGTAGGGTCGGACCCAGAAATGTACATTTTAACACATACCCCAGGACGGTAGATTTTTTCATGAACATTGCTGTAGCTGTAGGAGCTGGAGTCATAGACACGTTTCTGGGAAGCCTGGAGTGTTTTAGGCTTTGTGCAGGAAGAAATGTGCCTGTGCCCTGTCAGAGAATCAAGCTTCATGTTTGCCTGCAGCTTTTTTTTTTTTTCATAACTTTTTCCTTCTAAATGTTCTGCATTCACAACTAATGGTTTTGTCTCCATATTTTGATTAGTCACAGACTTGTATAGTACAGCATGCAATTAAGACAGTGGAGTAGCCCATGTGTTTGCTCCATGCGTTCAGTTGCTCATTCATTTATCAGATACCTTTTAAGATGTGCCAGGACTTGAGGATATTAAAAGAAATGTGAGATGAGACAGGCACATGGTTCCTAATTGTAAGGGGCTTACATTCTGGGGAGAAGGGAAGCAGAAAAACAATGTAGCATTAGAGGTGGGTACAGGATGCGGCTGCAGGCCAGTTAGTATATCAGTTGCAGGAATTATATGATATCCATTAGGTTTTTTAAAAAATTGGGCATAGTACCTCTAGTTTTTGATGTGTGTGTGTGTGTGTGTGTGTGTGTGTGTGTGTGTAGAATGTATGTTTATGCATGTCCATGTGGGGACCAGAGGTCCGTTTCAGATGATGTAATTTCTTAGACTCCATCTTTTTTTTTTTTTTTTTTTTTTTTTAGATAGAATCTTCCACTGTCCCCAGGACTCTTCCAGTATGCTGGGCTGGCTGACCAGCAAGCTTCAGGGTCCACCTGAAGCTTCCTGTCTCCACCTCGACAGAATTACAAGAGTATGGCTCCATGCCCTGCTTTTAATTTTATTTTTTCAGGTGGGTTATGGCAAGTACTTTCCAGACTGAGATATTTCCCTGGCCCCGAAGTCTTGTATGTACTTAGAAGAATCTCCGTCCCCAGCCCACAGAGTTGTAGGTGACATTAGGGACTCCTATCTAAGGACAGCCTTGAGTAATCCTCCTGTAGAAAAGTGGTTTTCACTAGTTTTTCTTGCAGGATCCATAGACAGTGGGCATTCTTCGGGAGACTAGATTTACATATAAATAGCCTCAAACTTTGAGTGTCTGAAAAAGTTGCTGACATGATGTTATTTCGAGGGTAAATTCACTGATGAGTGTCCCACAAAGGAGGGCCACAGTCCCGTTGCAAGCAGGCCATTTCTTTTTCTTTTCTCCCCTCTTCTCTCTCGTCCCCATTTTCTGTTTCTCCTTTGCCCCCTTTCTCTCCTTTCTCTCTCGCTCTTTTCTTCCCCTTTAATACAGCATGTTTTGTTTACTTGCAGCTCTAATTTCTGTTTAGAAACAAATGCCCAATGTTCTTTCTTTGCAAATACACTCTGGTGTTTCGGATGATGTGGAAAAATAGTTTAGAGCCTCAGAATGCCCTGCTCTGGCCCTGGAGCTATTGAATGTTTTAATTCTTTTAGACGTCGTCCTGCCCTTAAGTGCCGCAGCAGTGTTAGGGCAGATGGAACTCTTAGTGTGGTTTAACGTTTCAGTCCCACAGCCTTTGTCATGATGCTTTATTCCTGACCAAACTGCCAGCGGGGTCAGAGCAGGGCTCCAGCCATGCTTTTCTGCATTCACCATTTATTAAGTGGCTCCTGGGTAAAACCAAAGGAGATATGATTCACTCTGGGAGTAGGACCCCATAGTTTAGACCCCATAGTTAAGACTAGTGTTATCTCCTACCCCCACCAAGTGGCTAGGATTTCATCTATGGCCACCAGGCATAGCTAGAGGCGGAGTCTGGCTATTCAGTGAAGAGACAAGTCTGAAACTCATTTGGAAAGATTTCCTTTGGATTCTCTTCTAATTTCATTTTATTTCCACCTTATCTCTCTTTTAGGCAGGGCTTCCTTCCCTACATAGTTCAATCCTCCTGCCTCAGCATTCACTGCGCTAGAACTACAGGCTGGTATCACCGTGCCCAGTTCTCTCCTGATTATCCTGAAGTGGAAGTATCTGTGTGAACTTTTTTTTTATTTTAGAAATTACTTTATTATTTTTATAAGACAAAAAAAATGTTCAAAGCTACCACAAGAAGAGGAATTGTCTCCAAAATGATTATCAACCATCTCACCTCACCACATCCTAAAGCTGACCAAGATTTACTTGAAGGGTTTAATTCAGATGACTATCTTCAAACTTTTAAGCCTTCCCACCCCCATGATGCCTCCCCCCCACCCCCTTAAGCACAGGAGCAGTTAGCAGATCACAGCTCAGAGCCTGGCACAGGCTCCGAGTTTTGCTGGACTTCCTAACGCATCCAGTTTCCGTTGTATTTATCTTCTATTTATGACAAGTGTGATGGTTAATTTTATATTTCAATCTGGCTGGCTATGAGGTGCCTGGACTTGCTGTCAAATAATAATCTGAGATTTTTTTTTTTTTGTGTGTGTGTGTGTGTGTGTGTGTGTGTGTGTGTGTGTGTGTGTGTGTGTATTTCTGTAGGAGACTAATTTTATTTGTCATTTATCCACTTATCCTTTTGACACAGGGTCTTGCTAACTGGGCTAACTTGGCTAACCTGGGCTAACTTTGAACCCTCTTTCTTTGTGGCTCAAGTCAGCCTCTAACTCATACATACTCTTTCTTCCCCAGTCTTCCAAAAGATGGAATTACAGGCATGTGCCACCTTGTCCAGTTCTAAGAGTAATGTTGAAATCAGTGATTGTACTCAACAGAGCCCATGGCCCTCTCACATGTAGGTGAGCCTTACTCAGTCATCTGGAGGTCTGAGGAGGACAGCAGGCTCACCCTTTCAATAGCCGAGGGCTTTCCTGGCCAGGTGCCTCCAGCGGGGCATTCGTTTGCCCTGCCTCCTGCTTTGAACTGAATCTCTAGCCTTCTGCCTTTAAATTGGGATAACACCATTGGCTCCTGTGGGTCTCACACACTCGAACTTGTATGAGAACTATCCAGTCAAATTTCCTGGATTTTTCAGACTGCTGGCTGATGACCTGGGCATTTGTCACTTTCCATAGTTATGGGAGTCAATTCCTTAAAAGAAAAAAAAATTAAGCATGTATCTTACTGGTTCTGTTTCTTAGCAGAACCCTGACTATATAAGATAACATAGTACTTGATTTATTCTCTATACTTAGCCACAAATAGAGGAGCCTCCTTAAGGAAAGAAGGCCAGTAAATGGTAGGAGAAGGAGTGTGTGTTTTGGACAAGAGGGGCTTCCAGGAAGGATGTTTAGAGCCACTGACCTGCACACAGTGAGGAAGTCAAGAAGAATGGCAGAAAGTTAGGGGTTCAGCTCAGCAGTGCTTGTTTAATAAGCACAGGACCCTAGCTTTGGCCTCCAGGGGTGGGGGGAGACAGAAACAGAAATATGGCCTTTAGTTCAACCATCTGAGATCAAGAACGGGGCATAGTGGGCAAGCCATAGCAGCCAGTACTGTGTCTCAAGTGTTTGGGACAGTTAAGTGTCTGGTGTCAGGATGTCCTAGCCACTGTCATCAATGACCTCGGAATCTCAGCAGTTTAATCCAATTAAAGGTCATTTTTTGCTCTCTCACACTTTGTTCCCCACGGTCTGGGAGGGAGGAGCCTGCTTTGTTCTGCATCTGGCCTGCAGTCATTAGCCCTGAAACCATGACTAGTGCAAGCAGCACTGGATTCTACGTTTTCTCTTATCCTAAGCAATTTAGATTTAAGTAACTGCTGTGGCCAGTAGCTACCAGATTAGACAGGGCTGCCTAAAGCCACATCCTTATTAATGATGAGGAGGAGGGAGAGGGAAGGAGATGGAACGATCCGATCCGGGTGGGAGGAGGCAGGGAGGAGAGGGAAGAGGGAAGAGGGGTAGGGGAGGGGAAAGAGAGGTGAAAGGGAGGAAGAGGAGAAGAGATGAAGAGAGATGAGAAGGGGGGAGGGGAGGAAAGGGGAGGAGAGGTGAAGAGAGGAGAGGAGAGGAGGGGAGAGGAGAGGAGAGGAGAGGAGAGGAGAGGAGAGGAGAGGAGAGGAGAGGAGAGGAGAGGAGAGGAGAGGAGAGGAGAGAGGAAGATCTCTCTAGGAGGACCTGGCCTAGATGTGAACTACAGACACTCTTCTCTCCTTCCTATACACTTTTTTTTCTTTCTGACTCAGAATCCAGCCTGTTATACCCTGTTCCCCAGAATAGGTGAGTGCCAGGAGGACAGAGGTTTGATGAGAGTCTGGCAGAAGAGATTGACAGCAGTCTCTGGTAATGAGCCACATGGAGTGACACAGGCAGATAGCATAAAACAGGTCTGGGCTATTGGGAGCAGAGTCCTAATCCAGTTGTTGAGGTTCTGGAAGAAGATGCTTGGCTCTGGGTAGAAGGAAGTCTAAGTATGGAGAAACTGAGCTGGGAATACAGCTTCATCAGAAGCTTGGAGGAAGGCCAGGCCCTGGTGTCAGCATCCAGCCAAGCAGAAAGCCTGCAGGGAGTGGCTGTGTATGGGTGTGGGTGGGTCACTTACAGGCTTCGGACACCTCCTTTCTCTTTACAGTGCTCCAAGATGGAAAGGTGCTAAGAGGGCAGGGGGCAGCCTGGAGGGAGGTACTATAGAGAATCAGACGCATTGCCTTCCAGTGAGCCCAGCAGCAAACTACATGAGCTCTGACAGTTGGTCACTCATTTGTCTGACCACTGATTCAGCAAGCGTTTGCAGGGCCTGACACACAGGGCAGGTATAAAACAGGAGATTTCGATGCAGTCAGTTCAGTGGTTCTGAGACAATCTGACACCCTGAGAATCCAAGCCACTCCACTCTCGGCTATTTTTAAGCTAACAGGTTTATAAACCAGATCACGTCATCCCATCTGCCCAACCGTCCCTGGGACAAGTTTCACCCCTCCGTGAGAATCAGGGGTGGGATGGGGGTTGTAATAGGGTAGGATGTGAGATATCTTTCCTCTGGGTTGAGGGTGGATGAGGCTACTCAGTTTCACCACAAAGACTGCATCAAGGTGGCTGTATGAAAATGTCTGCTTTTTGCCTGTCATTGTGTGGGCAGTTTTTGCGGAGGAGGCGACACCTGAGCTGGGCTTTGAAGGCAAGGTGAGATTTGACAGGCAGAGATGGAGGGGGAAGGGGGGAGACAACCAGGACAAGGGATGCAGGATGGGTAAACTTGAATGGAGGAGGCATGTGGGTGTGTGCATAGGCAGGGCACTGGAGACCAGCTGGCTAAGGAACATGTGAGTGCTGGGGAAGCTGCAGCTGGAAGGGCTTGCTAGAGCCAGATTAGGGAAGGTCTGATTGCTGAGAGAAATTACTCTGAGGCGAGATGCCCACTGAGGTGAGTGAGGGCAAAGCACTCACTGCTACAGCTCTGAAGAGTGAAGGTCTGGACTGTGGAAAGTCGAATGGCGTGAGACATGATGGGGTGTTGCTGAGTAACCTGCAGAGAGGGTAGCCAATCTGAAAAGTATACTGGCCAAGGGAATGGAGAGGGCTAGTTATGTATATGTGAGTGTGCACATATATGTGGTGTATCTCTATGCACACCTGCACACTTAAGTGTATCCAGGTGTCTATGTGCACTTATGTGTGTGGATGTCTATGGATGTTTCCCTGTAAGTGAATGTTTGTGTATACATGTGTGTGCAGGGTCAGAGAGAACATGTGTGCATTTGTTTGTATGCAAGGGTCTTTGCATGTGTGTGCATGTGTGTGTACATACAAGAGAAGCAGGGAAAGGCACTAGGCATAAAAGACCCCAGTGCAGGATTTGATTTAATACTCAGCAGACACATGTTTATGTCTGCTCTGGGCCTGCTCAGACATGCCTGGCTCACTATCGAGTGGATGGACCAGGAAGGGGCAGTTTTGCTGCCATCTTTTTCTATCTGAAAACGCAGGTGCGTGTTGTTGCCTTGGAGTCAGAGGTGGATATTATTGATTTCTTCTAAAACAGCAACCTCCTTCTGAAAGACGGTTATAGCTGGGATAGAAGTTGCCTGAGTTTTGGGCCAGGACAGAACGTGCATCTCAGGTTGGAGCCCCTGGGAGCCACCCTCAGGCCTGCAGTGTTGAGGAGGGGCTGGGCAGAAACTCCAAAGGCAGCCTCAGTGGCAATCTGTTGGACATACAGCAGGGAGCAGGCAGGCTCCTGCCTGCATAACCCATCTGCAGCATATGCCCCATAGAATCTGGTGTGAAGGGTACATAACACTCCCACCTGCGGTAGCTGTACTTTTAAAGGGGTATGTAGTATTTCTACTTGAACATGTGACAGCACCCTACTTCTTTTTACTAATACCAGCTGGAGGGCTCTGGGAGGAAGGTTTCTTTTCCCAGTAAAGACATTTTGTCTGGAAACAGTAAAATTTCTGGACATAGTAATAATTTCTTCATATAGTACTGAGAAGCTGACATTTTCTCATTGTGTGTGTTTCTATAATGATTACAAAAATCTCTCATTCCCACCCTAGCTAAGATCCCCAATGTGTGTGTGTGTGTGTGTGTGTGTGTGTGTGTGTGTGTGTGAGAGAGAGAGAGAGAGAGAGAGAGAGAGAGAGAGAGAGAGAGAGAGAGAGTGCCCAATTATTTCAAAGGTAGGGGTGTCTTCAAAGCATTTGGTTTTCAGTACTATCTTGGTGTGTGTGTGTGTGTGTGTGTGTGTGTGTGTGTGTGTGTGTGTGGTATAAAGTTTTAATCACAAATGGAGCCAGCAGTAAAAGGCGGTGTGTTATCTCAGAAGAATTTATCTTCTTGCTCGTTACACCATTAAACATAGGGAGACACTAACGGAGCCTTCTGCAGTCCTTGTCTGCTTCCAAGTGGGGAGGATACAAATGTGGGGGTTGAGCTACAACTACCCAGGCACCTATCCTCAGACTTTTCGATGATCTAGACAGCCCAGTGACTATTAGGGGACACTGCCTCTTGCCTCAGCAGCAGCAGCAGCAGCAGCTCCTCTACCTCTGAGTCATGACATTAAGCCTGCAACTCCAGGCCAGTTCTCACCAAGGACCTTGGGTGCCTCTCCCAAAGCTCCTTTCAGTTTTCTGGTATCCTGTTTCTCTCTCACCCTGTAGCCTAGTGAAAAGCATGCGAATCATGCTTTGACAGTTTACTCAACCGCAGCCCTGCCCTGTGTTTCTAAGAAATTTGCCCAGTCCCTCTCAGCTTCAGTTTCCCATCTGTAAAATGGGAGAATGACGGATATTCGGTCTCAAGGGTTGATTCAGAGACCAGTTGGGTGTCCTTGGGGGGCAAATGCTGTGGTTCAGTGATCACAAGGACACTTGCCTGGTCTGAATGAACCTGATAGATTGAACAGGGCAGATGACAGAAGGGTGTAACACCTAAGAGTTGCAGGCCCTGGGGCAAATTATTTCAGCTATAGGCACTTCATTTTTTTTTTTCTGCCTCTAAATAGTGGGGGTAAGAATAGCACCTAAGGCACAGGGAGGTGGGAAGGTAGAACAAGACAGTCAGTGTGCAAGAACAAGAGCTAACACTCACAGCGCACTTTGTACGTGGGAGGAGGAAGGGTTCTACCACTTTCCACGTGGGCCAGTTGGCCAGGCACACAGCCAACCGTTACTGTGCACCTGTGGCCAGGCAGTTAGCATCAAATGGGGAAGAGGGCCTACTTGGTCTCCCATGTTATGGTGTGCAGGAGGAGGTGGGATGACCAGATATCATGTGATGGGGGCTGCACGCTTTGGGGATGGGGAAGACATGCCTTGGGGGAGGATTTACTGTCTCTAAGAAGCTCCTAGGCTAGAAGAAGGGATAAGGGTGAGCGGGGGGGGGGGGGGGGGGGGGGGGGGGGGGGGGGGGGGGGGGCAGCTTCTTCCCAGGGCTGGAAGCAGCTGCCAATCACCCATGGGACTTAAGGCCTTGGGCAGGGAGGCTAGATAGCAGGGGTGAGATGAGACTGCCTTTTGAGTGGAGTCTGAGCTGAGAGGCAGGAGTATACATTTGAGAACTGTTTCCTTGGCTACAGCTTCCAGCCCAGAGGCTCTTATGAGAAGCTTCCGGCTGCCCGTGGCTCTCAGGTCCCAGGGAAGAGCAGGTGGAGGAGGTCCTCTGCCAGGGCTGATGGGCTGAGCCTCTCTGGTTACCCTCTGACAGGGCCTTTTGTTGTGGGCATCTCCTTCCCTTAACTTTCCCTCCCAGATCTGCATTCCAGAGCAGATTGGCATATGGATGGAGTCTGCGGAAGGTTGGGGGGGGAGCAGGGAGGGGTGTCCAGATCAATGCATGTCACAGATGCCCAGGGAGAGCTGGGGAGGATTAGAGTGAATCATTAATTGTCATTAATATGCTGGGGCTTGACAGTCTTGGGTTTATTTTTGCACTGAAGCCCAGACATGCTTTGCACACGTCCCCGAGTTCTGGGCTCTGGGGGAAAAGAGAATATTGGGTGCAGTTGGCATCTACCAGGCTCTCTAGAGGCTTCTAGGACTGGCAGAAACTCTGGCTTCTGGGGCCCCTTGGTATCCTTGGCTTTCTGCCATACTAGGGCCTCTGCAAAGCAGAACTGAGATCTCTTTGGCTGGTTAAATTGTCTGCCAAGAACCTTGGGAATTGGGTGGTCTGGGGGGCAGTCCAGAGAGAATATGAATGGTGTCAAGGGGCAGGTCATTACCAGGAGAGTTAAAATGCTAGCAAGAAAAGCACTGTGTCTTACAGAACATGCTTACAGCAAGCCTTTTGTGCATGCTGCCTTCCAAAAGGCCTGGTATGTCATGATAGGGTTCTGGGTCAATTTTCCTTTCAGATAGTTGTTGAAAACCCAGATTATTTTTTTGTTGTTGTTGTTGTGCTGGTTTTCAGTGGGTTGTTTGTTTGGAGGCATGTAGTTCAGGCTGACCTCAAATTTTCTATGTCATTGAGGATGACCTTGAACCCCGATCCTCTTGCTTCCTCCTGTTAAGTGCTGGCATTACAGGTGTGCAGCCCCAAGCCTCACCTCAGGCTTGCCTGCGAGAGCCATCTTGTTATTCTTACAAGAGGCTGACAGCTCTGGCGGGAAGAGCTAGTGTGGTGTTGCCGAGGAACTCACGCTACCCAAGGTAGTTGTATGCAGCAAGAGGTCCCACAAGGTCAGTGAAGTCCTTGGAGCCATGAGGGCTAATGGCCAGTTTCACTCACTCTGTGTCAGCACCCATGAGTGAACCACATGGGTGGGAGCCTCTACAAACTGCTCTTTTAACAGAGAGCAACAGGGAGAGCTCTGCCAAGTGACATAGGCCTTCATGTCCCTCATTTCAATACCTTTGCCAGCATGCTCCTCGTGTACCTTCAGTGTTGAGTCTCTCCATGGTTTTCTTCAATGGTACACCTCTACAGTCTCTTTACTGCAGTGAGGCTGTGGTAAACCACCATGTGGATATGTTATTAGTTCTTCTTCCACATACTTGGGTTTGTTAGGATGTAGAGTTTCTGCTGGATAGAGCTGGTGGGGCATGGGTATATTGTAGATGGGGAACCCTGTACTGGGCAGGGGGTGGGAGATGGTGCCGACTGATATTCCACCAGGCTTGAAGGCTCTCACCTGATGGTGTTATGTGATGGACCAAATTGTCATCCCCCTCATTAAGGCTCTGCCCCCAGCTGGTTTACACTTAAGGCTTAGCCTCTAGTGGCTAAGCCTTTGGAAAGATGGTGTTTAATTGACAGGAGAAGGTGTCCTTAAGGAGGGCTATAATGAATTATAAAAAGTCAGTAAGATAAAAATAACACAGACAAGGGGCAGGGACCTGTTTCCATATTGCTGAAAGGCCATAGAGAAAATTAGCGGGCCGATACCTTGATCTCGGACTCTGACCACTAAAACTCTGAGAAAATAAATGTCCATTGTTAAAGCCACCCAGGAACTGGCATTTTGTACAGTAGCCCTGGCTGTGAAGACACAGTGACCAAGACATCGAAATAGCATTGATGTTGGTGGCCGTTGTATCTCACCTGGCTCAGGGCCTGTAGAGAAAGCTCTTAGTAGGATAAGATGTAATGGTGGCTCTGATCTTTTCCTCCCTCTGAGCTGTAGATTGAGATTTTCTCTTTTCAAGTGTGATGCTTCCACTCGAAGACCACTTGCTTTGCTTGCATTCCTGGATACTGTCTTTCCCACACACTGGAAAGTTTACTGTGGCTCACTTGGAGACGAGCTCAGACGAAACCCAGCCCTGTAGATATCTGGACGTCACTGTACATGGTTTGCGGTGGAGAGTCATGAGACCTCTTTGAGGGTCACTGAAAGTGTTAAAATTACATGACTTTATCTTGGGTCTCACCTCTCTTATCTTAAACTGGAAAGGCAAGACTAGACCAGGCAAGTCAAGGAGATTTGCCAGCTGGAATTGATTCACTGTGGTTGCCCCAGACCTATAGGAGAGAAAATGCTACGTTGAAGGGTGCTGGAGAGTCTGGGGGAGAACTTGTGTTGAATCCTCTTAAAATGAGATGGATTCTGATGTCTCCTCCATCTCTGAGTGCCCTAGATCCCTTGCTGTTCAGAGGTTCCCATATACATTGGGTCTAAATGTGCCCTGGTGCTAGATCTGGCTCCTGTTTCCCCTGGTGCTGTCTTGGCTCTCCCACACTCCCGTTCTCTCATTTTTCATGGGCTCTGTCTCCTTGCTGGCCTTTCACCAAGGCCTGTGCACATCTCAAGCTTCTCTCTTACCTCCAATCAAGCTGTTTCTTCTGAATCCTATTATTTAGCATCCCATAGAGCCCCATATCTGGCAACCCCTCGCTGAGAATCTAGCTCTCAATACTGGCTTGCTCTGTTGCCAGTGGTCAGCAGCTGGAACATCAGATTGTGAACTAGAAAGCTGCTTAAACCCCCTTTGAAGTTCATTCTCCCAGCAATCCAATAGAGAGGAGGAGCCTGGAGGTTGAAGGAGAATGGTGTGTGTGTGTGTGTGTGTGTGTGTGTGTGTGTGTGTGTGTGCACACGCACGCGCGAGTCCTGAAAGAAAGCATTTCAGATGCACGTGAGGCAAGCGTATCTATTTTGCATGCCCTGTAATTGTTCTACCTAAGATGAAATATGTTATTTTTCTTAAATAAAGCTACAGGCAGTTTATTAGCAGGGCTAATTAACCCACAATCAGGCACTGGCTCACCTCTAATCACAACCTGCCTGCATTCTTCACAGGCAATGTGCTGGTGCTGCAGCACTTGTATTTATAAATATGTGCAATACAATATGAACTATATTTACAGGGACAGCATCAATTTTTTTTAGCCACAAAATCTGACCTACCTAAAACAGATGGTGAAAGGACTGGACTGCCAGGCTGGGCATGGAGGTGGAGGCCCCCCATCTCTAACACAAATCTTTTTTTTTTTTCTTCCTATTTTTTTTTAAGTTCCCAGCCTGCTAGGCACTGCTTCCTCCTGGGAAGTGTTCCTGGGTGAAAGGTTGCTCTGTGCGTTGTATGTTGCATCTGACCGATTGGTGCCACCTTCTGTGATTCCCTTAGTCCCTTCTTGCAGAGGGGAACAGGGGGTGTGGTTCTGGTGGTGTTGAGGGGTGTCTTGTCCAGGGGAGACTGTGGAAAGTACACTGCTCTTCTGGCCAGGTCGGGGTTGAGGGCATTTCTCCAAGATTGTAGGAGATTAGGCCAGTCCTAGCAGAAGTGGTCTCATGGGTGGCAGGTGACCCAGGTGAGATTACAGTGTGGTGGTCAGAGGTCCCGGGATGCGCACATCTTGGCCTAATGTTTGTGTATCTTCAGGCTTCAACATATTGAATGAGAATAAAGAACCAAATGGAGTGAAAAACTGCTTTGTTAGCTATTAGCAGGGATTTATTTATTTATTTATTTATTTATTTATTTATTTATTAGCAGGGATTATGGTAGATTCTGTGGTAAAGCTAAGTGGAAATCTCAGGTGTTTACCAACTGTGGCCTGCTGAACAGTGGAGGGCGCTGAGAGAGGGCAGCCAAGTCCCAGCTGGATCCTCTGCCTAGACCTGAGGGAAGAGAGAGCTGAGTGTAAACACGCAGGGCCCAGCACACCTGGCTCTGTGTTCATCTGAAACGGTAGTACTCAGGATGCTGAGGCAGAAGGATGATGCATTCAGGGCTAGCCTGGGCTATCTAGACAGTCTCAAACAGTCTGGGTACCTGGCAAGGAATCAAATGATGGATCTATACCAAATCAAAATAAAACAAAAGAGTTTAGCATGTGGACACAGGTCTATCTGACTCTCTTTCCCCATGTCATTTTTTCAAATGTCCTCTTAGGTGGGCCAGGCCGCTTACTTGAAGTAATAATGAGGCCACTGGTTCTTAATGCAGTTTTAACCCGTATTCTTGTTCTTCACAGCAGGGGGGGGGAATTGACCTGTCCGTTGACACAGGAGATCCTTCAAGATCGTGAAATCTGGCTGCTCAAGCTTAGCTCTGTATATGAGACCCAGGTGACATGATCTAAGTTAAAGAGGAATGTTAGATGACATGTTTATTGTTTACAAGTTCAGGACTTAAGTGTCCAGGCTAAGGCAAGAGGTGTTCCTGTGGGGACAGGTGACAGAGTATGGTGATTTCCAGCCTGTGTGAGGAAGGGAGGCAGAGTCTTGGTCCATTTATATCCGACGTTTGTGCCAGGTTTCCCCTTGCTCTTCCCACAAGCTTGGGTTGATTATGAAGAGAAGCAGGAGCAAATACTATGCTTCCTTCTGGGGTTCATTTGCTTTCAAAGTCAGGACTGGAAGCTTGGATTAAAGCTCGGTGAGGGCAAGCCTGGAGCTAAAGGGGGAGCCTCAGTTATTGATTAAGCATTGGAAAATTCTCATCCCTGAGACAAAGGCTAGGCAGTGGAGAGGCACACAGAACCTAGGGATGGCCAGAGCAAGAAGTAACTTGTCAGACTAGGTGATCTGGCACTGTCTGTCCCGCAGGGGGAGACTATGACTATGTCCTTTGGTATACCTACCTGCTTTACCTTTTTAGTAGAAGACACAAGAAAATGAGGCCAATTTTAAAGACCAATTTTATGCCAATAAGATTTTATTTTCTGAGCCAAGGACCAGACAACACAAGCATGGATGATGATATGCTCCAAATGACCATAGTCCAAAGTTAGGAGGTTAGTCGGAGATGTGAGTCAAGGAGAGTAAATTGCAACTGTATTAATTTTGAGGTCCCTTTGACTATGTAGTATTTTGGGGTCCCTTTGACTATGTGGTGGTTTGAATGACTTCCTTCTCAGCTAGTGATGCTGTTTGGGGACATTTAGAAGGTGCAGCCTCGTTGGAGGAAGTGTCACTGAGGGTGAGCTTTGAGAGTTTATAATCTCATTCCACTTTCTCTTTTTCTCTCTCTCTCCCTCCCTCCTTCCCTTTCCCTTTCTCTTTCTCTCCCTTTCTCTCACCTTCTCTCTCTCTGTGAGTGTACATACATGCATGTTTTACTTGCAGTTGAGGATGTGATCGCTCAGATCTTTGCTCTTGCTGTCACACTTTCTCTTCTTGCTCATGATAGACTCTTGTCCTTATGAATCTGTGAGGGCAAATACAGTTTTCCTTCTGTAAGTTGCCTTGGTCCTAGTGTTTCATCACAGCCATGGAAAAGCAACTAATACAGATCATATGTGTTTGCTTGTGGTTCCTTTTGCCAGGTAGAATT
The DNA here is from genome assembly GCA_902729485.2 of Mus minutoides. Taxonomy (NCBI): domain Eukaryota; kingdom Metazoa; phylum Chordata; class Mammalia; order Rodentia; family Muridae; genus Mus; species Mus minutoides. Next base: position 1,040,026 of record LR753313.1, read on the forward strand.
AGCAGGTAGAATTAGCAGGTAGAATTAGGGGTGAGATCCCTTGTTGCCCATTGGAGAACATTATTATTATTATTATTATTATTATTATTATTATTATTATTATTATTATTAAATGTAAATGAGTACACCATAGCTGTCTTCAGACACACCAGAAGAGAGCGTCAGATCTCATTACAGATGGTTGTGAGCCACCATGTGGTTGCTGGGATTTGAACTCAGGACCTCTGGAAGAGCAGTCACTGCCCTTAACCGCTGAGCCATCTCTCCAGCCCTGGAGAACTTTTAAGAGGAATTCTTACCAGGTATATGAAATGAGTAACCCACAAGGTTTTGTGGGTTGTTTGGTTTTGGGTTTTTTGTTGTTGTTTCTTTGGCTTTTTGTCTTGTTTTGTTTTGTTTTGTTTGAGATGGGATTTCTTGTAACTCAGGATAGCTTAGAACTCGCTAAGTAGTATAGGATGAACTTGAACTTCTAATCCTCTGCCTCCACTTCCAGAGTGCTGAGATTACAGGTGTGCGCAATCTATGACTGATTTATGAAATGCTGGGATCTAATTCAGAGCTTCTTAGGTTCTAAGCAAGCACTGTATCCACTGAGTGGCACACCAGCCCCAGCCTAGGAGTATTAATTGACTCTGCACTACCAGTAGGGCCGTGCTGGGCTTATCCTTAAAAACACAGATCCTTTCTTTCCTCTTCACCCACATGTGAAATGAAGCAGACTCAGCACTGAACTGAAGCACTGTAGTGAGTAGGTGTGCCCACAAAATTGCCCCAAAGACTAGGATGCAGAGATGAAGCTCAAAGACACTGCGCTATGGGAAACCTACAACCACAGAGGTGCAGGTGATGCTCAGACTCACAGACAGACAGACAGACAGTAGAACAGTGGCTGCTGGGGCTGGAGGGAGGAAGGAAAGGGGATCAGTGCATGGGTGTGGAGTTGCAGGTTTGTGAGCTGAGAACATCTTAGCTTGGACATCTTAGCAATGTGAATGTATTTAATACCACAGACCTGTATGCTCAAACACCATTAAAGTAGGAACTTTAAAAACAGCTACAATTGCCTACAGTGGAGACATAAAGTCAAGAAATCCTACTGTAGGATTAATATGCATCAGCAAAGGGCTACACAGAAGAATCTCTGCCCTAGGTAAGACTGACCATTGGCTAATGGTAAATTTTTAGGGTATTGATTCTTAAATTTGAAAAACACGGCTAGAAAAAATTTTCTAAATCAAAGAAGAAATCCCCAAGCTTTTTCCCAGTTCCCTGATGGAAAACAGAAAACAGAAAGATCACAACTTAAAGGGGAAGTAAACCAGGCAAAGTTACAGCTTAGTATAAGGCAGGACATTCAGTGTTCACTCTTCAGCTACAGATGAGTGTACCAAAGGGGAAGCCACTGGTACCAGATGTGGCTGAACACCTGAATGTTCATTCTGGGAGCAGACACCCGCCAGATACATGCCTCTGTCCCTCTTGCAGAATGCACTTCATTAAGTGTGTCTCTCTGACCATTAGGAGGCAAGAGACCTAGTCTGCAGACCCTTTTGGCTTCCTGAAAGATGCCCTTGACATCAGCCCTGGATTAAGTCATCTGGGAGACCTTCTGTCTGGCCAGTGTCGTCCCTGCTTCCTATATAAATAACAAGGTTGAAATGCATCAGAGATGAACTCCTACTTGTTGGATGGATCTGAAACACCTAGATCAGTGGTTCTCAACCTTCCTAGTGTAGGTCAATACAGGACCCTTCAATACAGGTCCTCATGCTGTGGTGACTCCCAACCATTAAGTTATTTCGTCACCACTTCATAAGCATAGTTTTTCTACTGTTATGAACTGCAATGTAAATATCTGAGAGGCAACTCACAAAGGGGTGGGTCTCAATTCTTAGGTTGAGGACCACTGATCTAGACGGATCAAGATCTCTTGGATACACGTAACCAAAATCAAGCTTGAAATGCTTAGCACCTAACGAAAACATATCAGCTTATATAAGCTGCAATGTCAGCATCAGCTTGCTCCAGCGGCTCAAATCATGCCACCAGCCCCCTCCATCCCCCAATTTCTCCTCCATTCTCTTTCTCCGCAACTCACTCTCATTCACTTGGTCTTTGTGGAAGGCCCCATTTGTGTGGTGGCCCTTGGCACCATCTAGCCGCATCATCCTCCCCCCACCCCAGAGATCAATCCCAAGTTTTTTTTTTCTCAGCAGGCTTTGTTCTCAAGCCCACCCACAAGCTACCAACATGCCAAGGGTTGAAACGCCCTGAAAGAGTTGTCCTAAAGCCAGAGCTTGGGGGGTCCACCACCAGAGCCATAGGCTGAGCGTGATGGAGGAGCTGGCCCTTGGTAGAGTAACTGGGCACTGTTACCAGAAAAAAAATGCGTGTAAGTTGTCCAACACACCTTTCGTAGAAACAACTTACAGGCAGAAGGGTCTGTTTTCCCCTCACCATTTGAGAGTACAGTTCATCATAGCAGTGAGAGCTTGAGGTGGCTACTTGTGCTGAATCTGGTCTGGAAGCAGCCATGAGTTTGGATGCTCAGCTTGCTTCTTCTTTTATTCATCATGGGACCCAGACACTGGCATCTTGCTGCCAGTATTTGGAATAGATTGCCCTCCCTCAGTTAAACTTCTCTGGAAATGCCCCCACAGACATGCTCAGAGACAGACATGCTCTGAGGTATGAGAAAGGCATGAGAAACAACCCTGGGTTTAGGACTCTGCTGGCTGAACTACCCTTTCCGGTTCTCAGTACCACTGGAGGTGATGACCGCCTTTCCGATCATTTAGTGTGACCTATAACTGAGTCTCTGCACATGGGAGCACCAACGTCTTTCCCTTCGAATCCAAGGGTGCGCTCCAGCCCACCAGTTTCCCACACAGAGAGAAGGGCCAACCACAGGGCTGCAGGGACGGTGCCCTATTTTGGAAAGCTCACCTTTTGGAGATTTCAATCTCACCTCCTTCCCCCTGCCAAGATTCAAAGCCTTAACCTTTTTATTCCCTTCCAAGTTATTTTCTTCATTTGTCAGGTCCCTGTGGTGATGTGTGGTGCTTGCTGGATGGTGTTGGTTTGTTATTTTCACTCTGTTCTGTGCCCTGACACTTCCCAGAGGTGCGGGCACATTCTAAAATAATGATCTCCCCATAGCCTAAGAAGCCTGACCCTCTGCAGTGGTGTGAGCAGCTTTGGGCTGGGGGAGGGGTTGGAGGATTTTTTGTCGTCCCCCTCTCCCCCACCCAGGGCCCAAGGAGGGTGTAAAAGATCTGAGAGAGCAAGTCAAAGGTAGGAGTGTTGAGATCTCAGAGGTCCTGGTCTAAGGGGTAATATTGAGCTCCACTCAAGTGAACTAGATAGAGGTAGCAGTCCGGTATGGAAGATTATCCTGGACCCAGGACACTGGGGCAGGGCCTGTGTTCTCCTCTTCCTTAGGGCCATGGCAGGCAGCAGGTCATGTCCCTTTTAGCCTTGTGCTTCCTCTTCACCTTGTTGTCTGATTGTTCCACATCCAGGACTTCACTCCAAGGGTTAGAGTTTCTGATTTCCCTTCTTTTAATTTTTTTCCATTTGTTTGTTTGTTTGTTTGTTCGTTCATTCATTCATTCATTCATTCATTCACTTTATATCCAGATTGCAGCTCCCCTCTCCTCTTTCAGTCCCACCCTTACAACCCTCTCCTCCTCCTCCTCCTCCTCCTCCCTCCTCCTCCTCCTCCTCCTCCTCCTCCTCCTCCTCCTCCTCCCTTTCTCTTCAGAGAAGGGGAAGCCCCCACTGGTGTACCAACCAGCCCTGGCACATCAAGTTGCACGTCTTCTCCCACTGAGGCCAGACAAGGCAGCCCAGCTAGGGGGAAGTGATCTAAAGGCAGGCAACAGACCGAATTCCCTTCTTTAAGGAGACTAGTCAAGATACTAAGGGGAAGGGAGAAGTGGAAGTCTCCAGGTAACAGGGGTTAGGACAAAGGGCAGGGGCATTGCTCTCTTGGGACAGATTTTTTTTCCTGTTGCTTCCCTGGACGGGACCTATTTGACCCTGGATCAGTAACCTCTTTCACGGTCAGGTCTCTCCCATAGACTGCCTTGGCTTTTCTCCACCGGGGCCAGAAATTTAATTTGCAATGATTTCCCCTGGCCTGAGCTAAGGCTCTCTTGCCTTGTATTTCTGGCTGCTGCCAAAGCAGGCCCTCCCCCTTCCAGTCTCCTTTCAGATTCCTTGGGTAAAATTGATTCTCTGTGAGCCTCTCGCTGAGATGCAGCTCAGAGAAGTGGGGACAGCAAACCATCTCCCTCATCTGATGAGCTGTGCACATTAAGCCAGGAGATCTATGTGCCCATGTGTGAGTGTGGCCGAAGTGGCCAATGAAGGTATAGAGGGAGGGAGACAGCTCTCCTAACTGAGAAGAACTCTGATACCTTTAAAGACACCTGCTGAGTTCCTCCAGGACCAGCTGGTGCAGGTGACAGTGGCAGGCTCCCCTGGGTCTTCTGTGTGACTATCCCTGTGTGAAAGTGGGTGAGTCAGGAGGGGATGTTTCACTAGTCAGAAGGATCAGGAATAAATGTAAAACTCAGATTCAAAACATATAATCCCTCTCCTCTCTTCCTCTGCATTCTTCTGCAGCTGCAGATAAATGTTGCAGGGTCCACATCGTAGCTTCCTGTGTCTGTGTACACCTTTTCTGCAGTTTTTTGTACTGGGTTTCCAATGGGATTGCTTCTTTCCTTTTTTTTTTTTTTTTTGGTTTTTCGAGACAGTGTTTTTCTGTATAGCCCTGGCTGTCCTGGAACTCACTTTGTAGACCAGGCTGGCCTCGAACTCAGAAATCTGCCTGCCTCTGCCTCCCGAGTGCTGGGATTAAAGGTGTGCGCCACCATGCCCGGCGATTGCTTCTTTCCTACTGTTCTCCTGGTCCCCTAGTCAGACTTTCCAGAACCTGACAGCCTGTGCTGTCCTGGCTCTCCCATCTTTTCTGCCTGTGGTTACTTTTTATTTAAAACCAAGTGGCATCTTCTCCAGGAACTCTGTGTACTATCCTTTCCATCATAGTCTTCACTACATTTTGAGTCCACCATCTCAAGTCATCAGGCTGGGTGATAAGAACCTGGCATATTATCACTCACAATGTGACCTAGAGACAGGTCTTATTTTGTTGTTGGTTTGCTTGTTTGCCTGGTTTCAATAAAAACATCAAATGGTCAACTGCATTTGGTCCAAGGTTCATGAAAACCACTTAAAAAATATCAACAACCTTATTTTCAGCCTTGGTATTCTTGTCTCTGGAAAATGGAACATGAAGTAATATGTCTAAAGGCCCCAGTACAGTGACAGGCACATGCCAAACCCTTGTTCTCGATGTTTTTTCTCCTTTCACAAAAGTGTGGCATTTCCCCACGGGGATTGCAGCACTCTGCAGAGAAGAGACTCGATGCAGTTAATGTCTGAGTCCCCAGTTCCCAGCCTAGAGCTTCCTTCAGGTTAGTGTTTAAGAGTGTTGTTTGCCAATCTTTGATCTGCTCTTGCTAACATCCCAGGGACTTTTCTTTCACTGTTTCCTCTTCTGTTAGTAACATCCACCCCAAACATCCAGAGTCCTTCTAACATCCACCCAAACATCTGGAGTCCTTCTAGAGTTGTGTCTCAGTTTCTCACACTGAGACTGTAAGACATTTAGCAACATCTCTGGGCTCTGCCCGCTGGTTGCTAGTGGTACTTGTCTCCTTTCCTTCAAGTTGTGACACCGAATAGTCTTTAGACATTGCCAAGTGTATCCTGAAGGGTGAAATCACACCTGGCTAAGAACTATTTTAGCCCTCTCACTTTGTTTCATCCGCACCACCTGTTGGAACCCAGGTCAGCCATCAGCTGGAGAAGCCTTTCTCAGCCCCCACAGTCTGATCCCCATAGGGCCCTCCCTGTAAACTCCATGTCTCTTTGCACATCCCGATCTCCTATTCCTCATCTTGCACCATGCAGTTGGCTGCTTCTGTGTCACTCTCTTCTGCTGTAGTAGGGCCTCTTCCTGGATAGAACTTTATCTTCAGTACACAGAACAGAGCCTGGAATAGATAGTAGGTGGTCACGACATGGTGGAGAACTAATGGCAACCTACACGGATAGATGAGGAGACAGGCATGTTGACAGATAAATTTGAATGCAGGTAGATGGGAGAGTAGTTGCATAGAAAGGTGAATAGCAGGATGGATAAAATATATGGATAAATTAATACATAGAGGAATGAATAGGTACATATTTTGATGGATGGGTGGGAGGATAGATAGGTTAATGAGTGAATGTAGAAATGACTGGGTGGATAAATGCATGGATGTGTGGGTAAATGGATAGATAGACAATCTGGTGAGCAGATGGATAGAGAGATGAATTGATAGAAGATGTGTATATGATTTTTTTAGTATATGGATGTAGAGATGGGCAGGTGGAGGCATTAAATTTATGATTGAGTCAATGAATGACTAAATGGATGGACTTGTGGGTCTGATGAATGGATGGGAGGATAGATAGTGAGTGGGTGTATGGATAGATGGATGAATCTGTTATACTTATAAATTAGTAGGTAGACAGATGGGTGTGGGGGAGAATGGAGGTATAGGTGGGTGGAATTTTGAGTTAATTAACCCTCTCAAAGGGTGAAGAGAGTTTGTGCACAGATAAATGATCAGACAGAATCCAAATAAATAGCAGATTGCATAAACAGCCAGTGGAGAAGCGTCTGTAATCTTCCTGAGTTTGTGTCCCCACTTGGACAACCTGGAGGGAGTCAGTGTATGTGGGCATTCTGAGTGTCTGGAATGATGAGGATTCCAAAATTCCAACTTCACATTTATAGATGATCCTTCTATGGGGGTCATTTGTTCCTTGGTTTCTCTGTTATGATCTGACTGTGAACTGTTCGCCACAGGTTACATGTTGGAATACTTGGCTCCTGGCTGGTGGTGCTATTGAGGGAAGCTGGTTGATGTAGTTCCTTGAGGGTGATAGCTCAGCCCTGCTTCCAGGCTAAGCTGTTGGTTTCTTGTTTGATTTCACATAACAAACAGTACCACGAGCTTCCACCTTAACAGATCAAGCCCTATGCCATGCCTCCCCTGACCCATGATGAAATAGATACCTTGAATCATGAGTTCAAATTAACCTCTTTCTTCTGGAATTTGCTTCCATCAGATATTTGGTGATAGCTCCATGAATGTAACTGATACACTCTTTCTTACATTGGGTTAAGATAGGCTCTTGTAGATTCTTATGTATGTATGTGTGTGTGTGGGGGGGTATTTTTTATTTGATTTTTGGTTCCATTTTAGGGATAGAAATTGAGCCATGGAACAGATCAAAATCAATGGATATGGAATCCAGCTTTCTAAACCTAAGGCTGCTTTTCCTCGGGGCAAAACATGCCTCAGTCCTTTGAATCTAGGGTTCAAGACAGCCTGGACAGGGTCTGGCTAACTCTTACCTGTAGCATCATAGACAAAGGCTCCTTGAAGTAGCTATGATCAGTTCTCAGGGATGGAAAACTTTGCTTGGATTTCCGGTTCTACAATATCCTGTTGGTGGTTCTGGAAAAAGCAGAGAAGCTTCTAACATTCAGTTTTTTCATCTGCGATATGGGAATAAGAAGACCTGTGGTGAATAAGGTGACCTGTGGAACCTATCACAGTCACAGTATCCTGATCTGTAAAATGATGTCACTGACTAAAGTCCTGGGCACAGTTCTTGGTACCATCATGGAAACGATTCAGCAAATGTTCACTTCCTTTGCTCTTTTGAGAGGAAGGGCCTTGGAGCCGTGGGTGTTATTTAGGGCAAGGGCTATTCTCCTTCAGTTGCGAGAGGACAAAACTCCCTTGTTTAGGGCTGATCACCGAGAGGAAAGAGAGTGACTAGGTGGATTCTAGAAAGGTCAACAGCTTAGAATACTGCCCAGAGCTGTATCCAGAATGCCACTGCCAGTTCCCGGGTGCTGTTGCTGCTGAGTCCAGCATAACTGAATAGCCAGGCTCAGGCCTAGAGCCTAGAGTCGTGGTGTTAATCTGCTGGAATCAGCAATGTAGGACCTCACACTGGTACGGTGCTCGGAGGAGCAAGGCGAAGAGGTGTTCCTAAATTAGCCTCAGAATTCAAAGCTGGGGTCACACCTCAGTAGACAGGGGTCAAGTAAGGGAGCCCCTTCTCTTGGCATTCAGGGTGGCTCTCACGGGGTTGCCAGGGAGCTGACACCTTTGCCTCTGTTTGCAGAAAGCAGACAGGAGACCTGTGACCTAGAGGGCACCCATGATTCAGCCAGAGACCTCATGTCTCTGGGGCTTTGGGGCTTGGAGCAAAGGCCCATTTATCTTCTTAGGGAGGGACAGGGTGAATAAATGATACCGAGGAGGAAGGGATGAGGCTGGGGACAGGCAATTAAAGTCTCCCAGGCTGCCAGCCTCACTGATGCACATCCTGGCCTTGCTGCAGAGAGGCCTCGTCTCTCATGAGCTGCTGAGCTATAGCAACTCCAGCGCCTCGGAGTGGCCTGGAGAAGCAAAATGCTCAGGCAGCTTCTGGCTACATGGGGCCAGCTTCGTAAAACACAATGGAGGAGAACTGCATCTCAGTCCACTCGGAGGTGGCTATTCCAGACAGCCAGGACTCCTCCAAGCCCTTCTCCTGAGCATACTGTCTTGGCCTAGGACTCTTCTCACTTGTCAAAGCTGCTCCTTTTATGTGCTCCCTCCTGTGCTGGAGCATGGCACCCTGAGGAGGGGGCCTGACAGCTGCAGCTTTAATTCAATTAGCACAAAGGTCTGATTGGTGGGGTCTGTTTGAGAGCAGTGAAGATGATTTTGACTTCCAGTTTCTCATCTTGAAAGTTTTTGGGTTCCTTTTCTCTAGTACCTTTGCACATGCTATTCTGTAAGTAATTGAATTCAAATAATAGAGTCCCCGGCGAGAGCACTGGAGCTGTGGAAGGCTAGACCATGAAAGACAGGTAGAAAGAAGCACAGAGGGCTCTCATGACCCTGATACTCAACCACAGCATCCATATTTTATTTGTGTGAGACACTGGTCACCTGAAGTAGGTAAAACAAAACTTGCCACAATCCTACAGAGTACAGGATGTTCTAGATCCAGGGTGGTTGCTCCCATTTTGGGGAACACTATGGCTGTAGCCTAAACCTGTAGCTGAAGAGAGGACAGGGGACCCACCCTGTAGATTCTGAATATGGACATGTGGCCTTTCAACTATTAAAGGAAGGGTGTTAGAGGCTGAGGGGCTGGTTCCCAAATTGGAGGTAGCTGTCTATCCATATAGGAGACCTAATCTCTGGGCTGGGTTGACATATACATCCCGTGGAGGGCTCTGCTGGAGCTGCAGAGATGCCCAGAGTGGGCGGAGAGATTAGGGATGCCTGGCTTCTCCTCTCCAGTCTCTAAGTGAGGAACATGGATGCCTAGTGTGCAATCACAAGGCAATGAGCTAGCCAAACAGAATGCAAGCATCTTATCTTGAATATGAGGCTTTAAAGGGTTCTGGGAACCCATGAAAGCAGAGCTTGGCTTATAACAATTGTGCCCTTTTTTTCTGACAAACGGTGTTGAGGGTGTGTACACACTGCCAAGGTGCTCCTTGGTCGGATGCATCCCACCATGGTGTGCAGGTCCGAGCGAGGTACAGCCATCCCCAGCATGAGGGTGGGGAGGTGTTCAGGATCACCATCTGTCAGAGTAGGAGAGGAAGCCCTGCACCTGATTTGAGCCCCATGTACACAGCTCTCCAGTCTCTGCAGCCCCCTCCCCTGAAGACATACAAGGCCCCAGATGAGGAGGTATGTTTGTGGGCAGACCAGCGCTCTTTTGTTAAGCAAACACAGCAGCCCTCCATTTAGCAGAAATAGCTCTGGAGCAAAGAGAGAGACGGAGGGAGTGTGTCCACAAAGCCATTTGCTGTTTAGGTGTCAGAAATAAATTTTACCACTGGAGTCTGTAGCATCTGATTAGTGAATTATTCAGTTGGGATATTGCGTTCCCTCTGACCTCATTAGTAACCCTGAGGTGAGAGGGGTGCATTAGAGTAACCACCAGGCTGTCACGGAGGAGCTGGGTAGAGGCATTAAAGTGGATTAAAGTGCTTTACCAAGAACTACAGCACAACTCATAAAAACAGTGCATTGTTAAACCCGGGCTCAGCAAATAAACAGGCAGACGCCACTGCTGTGGGGGAGGGGAGGGCATCAGGACCTTGGGGAGGGGAGCCAGTGGGGTTCAGCTTTGTAGCAAGGTGGCATTTCTTCCTGCCAGTCTCACGGCATCCAGAAAGTACATGGAGTCTAGGCAGAGGTATCTTTAGTGTCCTCTTCATTACCTCCAGATTCCCTGTCCTTTCTGTTCTCTTGCAACTGGAGAGTTGGCACATCCAGAGTCAAGATCTTAATGGACATCTACTCTGTTTTAGCTTCCAACTAAATGATGCTTAATAAGACCGCTTAACTCTGCAGGTGAGAAATAGAAGCAGCTGGAGGAATGGATGGGATTGAGGCTTGGTACCCACAAAGTTGCAGCTTTCCTCAGTGACCTCCCACTGTACCACAGCCCCTGAATCTGGAAGGTGAGCCAGAAGGGCCAAGTGGACCAGGGCTCAAAGCAGGCAGGCATAGGATGATAGGGAGCTCCAATTTTTAGTTGTTGTTCCTTCCAATGAGCTGGCATCTGTTTACATGACATGGGACTTGGCCTATTGCAGATGCCATTCTCAATTGAAAGGAGGCTAGCTGAGCCGACCCTCATGTCTGGTACCCTAGTGAGTGAACGAGAGAAACAACACTAGAGAGAAGATCATTCTACCCCTGCTTCTGCAAGTGAAGAGCCTCTAAGCTCTGCGCTCTGTTGTCCTCTGTTTTAGAGGAGCAGAACCTGTTGTTTGATCCTGATGCAGAGGCACCATGTCTTTCCCCAACTGGGATGGGTGGGCTTGATAAGCAGGACCTGATTCTGCAAGCTGCTATCTCAGTAATTGTTATCAAGACAGGAGAGCTCTAAAACACACCTCCACTCATCACAGAGCTGTCCTGGCTGGACCATGGCTCACTGAGCTAATGATGTTGGGGTCTGCTTTCTTTGCTGACATGAATAGAGAAAACCTGGGTGTTGGGGGATGGAGAACTACCATGTACCAGGTCTGGAATTAGCTGCAGAGACCAAGGTGGGGCTGAGGGCACCTCATCTTTCCTTTGTTTGGGGATGGGGCTCCTGGCTGGAGTTCAGCACTGTCCCCGGAGACTCAAGCCCCCAGTTAGTGACTGGTATGTTTGCAATTGTTTGTTCAGCAGCAATTGCAAATGGATGCTAAAAGGCTTTGTGGTTCATTGATGGTCATGCTCCTTTCCAGACCATTCTTCATCCACTTCTTAGTCCAGCCACAAACTCTCCACTGGCAGCTCCCACTGCTGCCTACACTTGATGCCGGGTCCTAAACTCTGTCTGCTCATAGCCCTTCGACCCTAGCAATGCTGAGAATTAAAGTCCTGGCCCTAGACACTGTTTTAGAGATCGTTATTGGCCTTCCTTTCTGTTGCTAGCCCTTCTGACTGCATTCATGGGAACTGGGTAGAGCACATCCACATGGGAACTTGTAGAGTTCAAAGAAAAAGTATATTATACACACACACACACACACACACACACACACACATACACAAATGTGCACTCGGGCGAGGATGATCACAGAGGAAAAGCAGACACACACAAACATAAGGAGGGTGTCACTGGGACATTGGGATCTCCAATACCATTTCACATTGGATTTGTGATTCACATATTTGGTGCCCAGTTTCTGCTCTCATTTCAGAGGTCAGACATGGAGCGCCTTCACCCTTTTACAAAGACCTCACATTCTGCAATACAACTTAGGATGAACGAGGAAGAAGCCAAAAGGATTTCTTGGCTTAAGATACTCATCTGCATACTTGACTCAACGTGGATTTGTCACTTTTGTTATTGTCGAGACAAAGGCTTAAGGAAAAGTGGGCTGACTTTGGAGTTCGAGAGTCCAGTCCATGGCAGGGAAGGTGTAAGAACAACAAGAGCTGGTGTAGCTGCTGTGGGCTGTAGGAGTGTGAGTCAGCTGATCCCCTTGACTGAAGTCAGCAGGCAGGGAGAGGGATGCTGGCTGACACTCAGCTCTTCCCCCACCTTCCCCCACCTTCCCCCTCTACACTCTTTTGGTATTTAGTCTAGGCCCCCAGTGCATAGATGATGTTACTACATTCAGGGTAGGTCTTCCCTTTCTCAGCTAAATCCTCCCTGGAAACACCCTCACAGGCACGCCCAGAGGTGTGCCTCTCAGGTGATTTCAAATCCAGTCAAGTTGACAATGAAGATTGATCATCACAACGAACCTTGGGTATTTTGTTTAGGGAAAGGAGACAGTCACAAAGGACCCTGTGCTACACAATCCCATCTGTGTGAACTATCCAGACTACATTTCAGAGGCAGAATGTGGCACGGGGGCAGGAACTCAGTGACGACTAAGGAGTGTGAGGTTCCTTTTTGGAGTGATTGATGATCACGTTCTAAATTGACCACTGATGGTAGCCCAACTCTGTGATTAGACTGAAACCCACCGAATTATACACTTCACAGCACTGCCTTGTGTGGTGTGTGAATTACATCTCAATAAAGCTGTCAAAAATAATCTACACATCTTTTTTCCCCCAGTCAACTGATATTTTTTTTCCCTCTTACCTTCTTGCACTGAAATGGGTACCTTTCACTGACTCCTGATGCTCCCTGAGGAAATGGAAAAAGCCTACACAATGTATTCTCACGTTTGTAATTAGAATGCCCATGAACCATCAGGCAAGTTATAGAAGAAAAGAGAGAAAAGAGGCAGGAAAAGATGTTTGGGTACAAACCCAGTGTCACAGAGAAGTTAGAGTTTGAAAGCTAGATTCTTCATGTAGTGTTGAAAAGTGATCCCTGGGCCAGAAGAGAGGAGAGCTGCATGCAGGTTCTTGATCGATGTGGACTCATGCCTAGTTCTCTCCTTTGGAGACCCTGCCAGGAGTGTCTCAAAGTACAGCATGTGGGCAGACAGGAATTCACCTGCCATTGATACATCACAGTCTACGCCAAATGTAAAGCAGTGACTGTACTGTGCCCATGGATCTGGAGGGTCAGGAAGGAAGAATGATCACATCAGGACTGCGTTATCTCTATCCTCCAACATCTGTGATGAGCTGATCAGTGACAGACTGGATTTATCCAAAGCTTATTGTTTCTGTGGTCTGCCTATTCAAGTCTCAGTTGAGGTCTCTGTATGTGTCTTCCTTATACCATTAGTTGGGCTTCTTTAGAGTATGGGACTTAGGATCCCAGAACAACCAAGAGACAGGACTCTAAGTCCTTTTAGAGCCATATAGTGTCACCTCTGCCATGGGCACAAGGCTTCACCTCTTGAAGGGAAGATTTTAGAGGCTTATTGTGAAGGATATGTGGCATAAGAGAGATTGCTGTGGCCCTCTTTGGAAAATACTGAATACTATTGGGACTGTAAGTAGCTTTGTCTTAAGTACTATGCAGAAGTAGTAAGCCGTCAGACCTAAATGGTCCAGACAGAATAACACTGAATGCTTTGGTAGCAATCCAAATGGACAGATGGCTGACAGCATCCCACACTGTCTGTCCCTGCATCACGTCTTGACTTAACTTAAGACCCAGGATATTGTGGAGAATGGGGTGAGGAAAGCCCCCAGAAGGGCTAAGGTTATATTCCTGCCAACTAGGTAGAGGGGAACTCACGATTGGCAATGATGTGGATCCTTAAGGTTTGCAAGTGTCTTGTTCACTTGGACTTTTAGGGTCTTTGTGTTTATTCTGCATTTTCATTCATCTCTGTAAAGAGGGAGCCAGGAGATGAGTCCCTCAATGTTGGAGTAGGATGAAGGGCAGTCAGCTTTTTCCTCTGGCACAGTAAACATAACTACACAGGGGATGCCCACGATGGCACTGTGCCTGGAAAATGCTGATGAAGCCCAAATGTACAGGAGCCATCATCCTTGTTCTTGAGGCCAAGTGACAAAATCCTGGTTCCAGAGATGGAAAATAGCCCACTCAAGTCCAGGAGAATGACTCTACACGCCCAGAGCTTTAAAGGGTGTATGGAGTTGCCGATCTGTTTCTTGGTGCTTGAAGACAATCTGTGTTCATTTCAGTGTTCTCAGTGAAGTGTCATTTGGAAGAGACATTTAGCAGAAACTGGTGACACTTTTTCATGGTCACTTCAGGTAAAGGAGGTGCTACTCAAATTTAGAAGGTGGGGTCCATGGGTTCTGTTAAAGATCTTGTGATGTACAGGGCAGCTGACCACAGAGATTCATCCTGCCCTAAATGTCCATAGTGCCAAGGTTGACATGCCCAGGCAAGATGTTCCTAACATATCCAGACCCTATACAGGCAATTTTGGAAACATGTGTTCACTTTTTCTTTCTCTGTCAGAATGTTAACAGTTCCCTCACATTGGGGCAGTAATGATTTCTCACTGTGTTCTGAAGGGAAGACTGGCTAGGTTGGTGGTAATTTTTGCTTTTTTTCAATCCTGCATGATACACACACACACACACACACACACACACACACACACACAAAAAAAAAAAAAAACAATATAAGAATGAGTTTAATGTATTGGAAGGATATGGTTTCTTGACAGGCAAAAGGATGGTGGCACTCATGTTCAGGTTACTTATCTTGGGATTATGATTATGACTTTGGGGAACCTGAAAAGAAAGTTCTAGAATGAGCAGTTGATGCTGCCTCAGAATGGAGTCCTCAGAAGAGGTCAAAGGTAAGAATAGGCAGAAGCTGCAGGCAAGGAAACATGACACTGGTTGGTGTATGTATGTGAACAGCCAGGACTGTTCCTGACTCTGCCCAAAAGGGCAGCTGGGAGAAAGGACTGGTCTCCATTAGAGCTGGAAGCCAAGAAGCAAGAGGTGAGTAATGGGTAGCCTTGTGAAGTGCAGTTTAGACCTACAGCTTAGGAATGGACTTGGTTGTTCTGAGGATCCTGGGACCTGTGAAGAAACACAAAGAAGTCTAGGAAAGGATGTAAGAGGAGAAGCAGAGAAAAGTTGGAAATAAGAGCCACTGCAGACAGACAGGAGGAAAGGAGCAAGAATGCATACCTGCTGGCTTAGGAGTACTTGCTGGCACCAAAGTTCCCAGACCTTCATTTGTTTTATTGTAGCCTTCTGCACATATCTAGTCAAATAGCTTCGTACCCCAACCTGGCTAACATAGGGAATGGTGCCTGTTAGGTCCCCTTAAAGACAGGACATGGGAGGAAGTGTAGGATAAGAGCAAAGTTCAAGACCTACTGGAGCGCATGAATGAGGGTCTCTGCCTCTCAGAAACTTGAGTCGATGGGTAGACTATAAGCGCACCCCATCAGATATCCCCTCTGTGTTCAAGGTTACTGCTCTTTCCCTGATCCAGCAGGAAGAGCCACAAACCTCCCCTGGAAAGAGGCTGCAGAAAGTCTTAGTTCCTGAGAGAGGACGACGGGGAAGCCTGTGCATCAGTTGGGAGGGGGGCTGGGGAAAAGGGAAGGTGGCTCTCGTTCCTGCGTGGCACTTGCTATTTCGGACTTAACTAAAAGTCTGCTCCTCGTAGATCTCTGCTCTGATGAGAATGACAAGACTTCTCGCAGCGATCTCTTTACTTAACCCCTTTTGCTAGGCCATCTGTTCACTACTCTGATGTATGCTTCTCCTCGGAGGAGCCATCAAATTATTCAGGCTCCTTCCCTGGTGCAGACGTTGCTCTCCTCCCAGCTGCCCCTACCCCACACAGCCAAAGCCAAACCACTTTCCCACATCCTGAGTGACACAGATACTGGGGGGGGGGTGTCCGTGGGCGAGCAATCATGGTCCTTGAAAAAAAAACTGGGGGTTCGGTTCGGTGCTCATCCTCACTGTGGATTCCAGCTTATGCTTCAACTCCAACGCCTCCCCCAGACTGGCTTTCAAAAATACCCACTTCTGAGAGCAATGGTCCTTCCTGTGCTCTCCCATCAGTGAGGACCTGAGACAACCACTTGCCCCCTTGAAGAACACCCTGGGTCTTCTGGAACCTTGAGGGGTGGGAGGGGGGAGGCATGGTGGCACCAGAAAACTTTCTCCTTATTCATTTTCAAGTTCTTAGAAATTTTGAAGCCTTCTTGGGCTTTTTCATGCACCCCTCTGCTCCCCATGTCTCTCTCCTTCTTGATGTGGTCAGCTCTCTGCAGCAGGCCCAGGGCAGCAGGGCTGTTGCTGACGAAGGATTTTCCATATGCTCAGTCCAATATGGTAGTTGTCAGCCACCACACCTACTGAGTTCTTGAAACCTGGCTTGTACTCTGGTGCTTGTATTTAAATTTAAGTTGAAGTCAAACGCAGTAGACTTAAACTCAGCTTCAAAGCAGCACCAGCCACTGAGACACCAGGGAATAAACTAGAGGGGCAAGGTCTGCGGAAGGAGCGAGCCCTGGGTGGGAGTTACATATAGGCAGACTAAAAGCTCAGACGCACTGATCCAGGACCAGGCCTCCGGAAAGCTCCTGCCTCTCCTCATGGCCCAACCCCCACTTCAGGTCTGTGCCCGGGCTCTGCTACCAGCATCTCAGGCAGAGGAACCTGCTTGGTGCCTAGCTGGTCCTTAACACCCTCCAGGGCAGGCATCAGGCTGTGAGAAGTTTTGAATAATGAATGCAGTCAAGAGGGGTGCTGGCTTTTTCCATTCACTCGCTGAGCGCCTTCCCCAGTGGGTGGGCGAGGCACACAGTCATCACCCACCCCTAGAGCAATCTTCCCAGGGTGAGAACAGGCCCCCACCCCCGCCTTTCTTCCCTCGCCTACAGGAGGCTGAGAGCTGGCGGGAGGGGGGTGGGGTGGGGTGAGGCTGCAGAGCCACAGCTAAGGTCCTCTTTCTTCTCTTGTTTTCTATCTACTGTTTATTGAGCTCATCTTCCAGGTACTGTGCTAAGTCACATAAGCGATTATTGTCCACTGGTCCTAGGAGGTGAAATCAGCCCTGGGTTTTAGAGAAGCCCAAGGCTCAGAAAAGCTAAGTGACTTGTTCCAAGCCAGCAGCTGATCTGTTTTGATCTCAATGTCCAAACTTTTATCAAAAGCACCGTCTTCTCCTTCTGGGTTAGCAGGCCAGATGGGTACCTTTTGGAATGCCTTTGGAGGAAGAAAAGGAGTATGGACCAGCAGGGTTGTCAGCATCTGCTAGTGCCCTGGAAACTGTCACTGAGTAGACATTCCTTAGCCAGTGACTCAAAACCGAAGGATGCTTAATCAAAGTTTAGTCTGACATATGGAGAACTGGCAGGAGATTAATTTAATATCACCTCATGTTGAAACCCTCACCCCCTCCTGCCTCGTTCCTCCTCTCTTGGTCTCTTTCCAATCTGTTTTCATTGGCATCTTCAACTAGGAGCAGACAGAACCAAGAGAAGCACCAAGAAAGGCATTTCCTGATGCCAGCTGTGATCTCTGGGCAAAGGTTGGGCTCTCTGAGACCAGAATAATGCAGGCAACTACCCAGAAGCTCCTGGGTACAGAGCTGGGAGCTGGTCTAGAATGAGGGTGGCGAAGGTGGTCTCAGTTGTTGGCCTGTAGTGGCGACATGTGACTCCTTCCTGGGACCTTGAGTACTTATTTAGTAAGATTCTCTATAAGCCTCCAGCATCTTCATCTCTCCACTGTGACAGGTTGTGACCGTCATTCACTGGCCTTTGCTTACTGTCTGCTCCCTCCCCTCCTAGTCTATCTTCTTGCTGTCTCTATGCTCTCTCAGACACAGGTTCTGGCCTGGATCTCACTGTTCTTGTTAGTTATGTGGTTTCTTATTCCTATTGGGGGAATTCTTGTCCCTTTTGGAGTTTGCCTTCTGTCTGTAGGTGGAGAAAGGAAGGCCCAGGAGCTAAGGAGCATGCAACAGCCAGGCCTGACAAAAGGCCCCAAGGAGTCCTAGGGAAAAGTGGTAGCTTGGCCTCGGCTCTTCTTTTTGTGGCCGGTAGGTGGTGCTAGATGCTAGCCCAGGCCCAGCTGGGGCCTTGGAGGAGC
Source organism: Mus minutoides (assembly GCA_902729485.2). NCBI lineage: Eukaryota > Metazoa > Chordata > Mammalia > Rodentia > Muridae > Mus > Mus minutoides. Next base: position 1,058,139 of record LR753313.1, read on the forward strand.
TAACTGCTGTTCTGTCTTACAGGAAAAGACTCTGCCAGACATGAAGAAGCTCTGACAGTAGGGACTCCGTAGCTGATTCAGGACACTGGAGGTGCTACGAGCGTGCTGTTATTTCTTGTCTCCAAGCTTTGCAGCTCTTAGAGTCTGGTCCCCCTTTAGGAACTGGAAACCAGGCACAGAATGGGACAACTGGGTAGTAGACATTTGCCCATATCCTTTCTAAAACGTCACTCCTTCCAAGGAGGAGTAAAGATTCTTTCCCTTGCGAGCTCAGAACAAGCTTTACCTCACCCCATTTGGACAGCTAGGGGGAATAGAAATACAGACAACTGTTTCTGGAGCTGCCCTCGGCAGCAGAGTGAATGGGGTCTTACAGGCCATTCTGCAATCAGCTTCTGAACCGTGCGTGCCTACTGAAGGTCTAGCACACCATATGTGCTTCACTAAATGAAAGAATGATGGAGTGAATGAGTCCATGATTGCAGGAGCTCAGGTTTTCCTCCTGGATTTACCCTCTGGATATATTTAGGAATGCAGACAGTTCCTCTGCAGAGAGATCTCAGGAGTGGCCTAATAGGAAGGGTGGACCTTGGAGGCCCATGTAGCTGTAGCTGTGACCTTCACACTTGTCTGGTGAAGAGATTTCTTTTTCTTCACTGCGTGAGCATCTATGGAATATCCAACAAGTATTTGGTACATCTTTCTAAACTCCAAAATCTCCTGTCTACAAATATGCCTCCTCAGACCAAAATAGATAGATAGATAGATAGATAGATAGATAGATAGATAGATAGATAGATCGATAAAAAATAAATAACATAAATAAAAATAAAGGTCTGGTGTCTCTCTGCAGAGTTTGGGGATATTGGCTTAGCTCCCTAGGCATGCAGAGTTGGGAAAATGGGTGGACTTTTGGAGCTGGCCAGTGAGAAAATGGAAAGATAGGTCTGTCTGGTAGGCCCTGGAGTATTGGGTTTCAGTGCACATAGCCAGTGTAGACAGAAGGGAATATTATCTAAGTAGGCACAGGAGCAAGCATTGAAATGGCTTGGCTGGTTATTTTTCCTGGGCTGAGACTCAAACTCTGCCAAGTGCTTGGTTTTACTGAGGGCTTGATGGAGGCAGGTCAGTCAGAACTGTGGCTAAGAGAAATGGGAAAGGGGCAGATAATTTGTGCAATCCTTACACACCCAGAGTCACAGTGAAGCTGTGAACGAGTGAGGCATGGGGCAGCTGGGGTCAAAGCAATGCTGTGTCAGAAAACTGACTGTGGGAGGGAGGTGAGGCTTCACAGCTGCCCATGCAAGGGGCCCCCGTGCTTCAACCATGGGAGCAGACCACCACACAGAGAAATGAGTGAAGGAAGAGCTCAGCTCTGGGCAGCTCCGGTCACCCACTCTTGGGTTGTTCTAGGGCACTCCTTTGGGATTTATTTAATAACAGCTCGCATTGAAGCCTTCACCTTGTTCCTTCTCTGTCTGCTGCTTGTTTTCAGTCTTTATTGCTATCTCCCAGCTCCAGAGCCATCTATTAAATGGCACGATGTACTGGAAACAAACTCCAAGCAGGACCAGGAGATCATCAGTCAGCTCACTAGAGAAGCCATTGAAGAAACCAAGCCCATCATCCTGGAGAAATCAAGACCCAGAGTGGAGTGATTCCATCCATGTTGGGATGAACACTGAGCAGACACTATGTGGTTGGAGAAGGTGAGCTCCCCAGAGACCATCAAGTCCAGGATGGAAATAGAGGACAGATTGGAAGTCCCACATCTCTCTTCAAGTCTCACAGACCAAGATCCAGTGGGTCGCGCCATCCTTCTGTATGCTGGAGCTTCCTCAGGGCCACTTAGCTGTAAATTCAAGCAGCTGTAAAGGTCACTGGCCTTATAGCCCCACCTCTCCCACTGGCCCAGTGGTGCTGTACCTAAGTTCTTAGCCAAGGTCTGAGTACTAATTAAGCTGAATTCCCTTAGGCCTCTGGATTAGAACAAGGCAAGGCCAGCAGCAGAACTCCTGTGCTCTTGGCTCAGAGAAGGCTCCAGCTACGTCCCTCCTAATTCCTTTCCAGGAAGGAGGCCAGGCTTCCTGTGTGAGCCATGTTACCTTGAACAAGTTAGACAGTCTTTCCAAGCCTCAGCATGGATACCTGCAGAGGAGTGGCAGCTTGCTTCACAGGCTATTGGTGGTAACCATCCTCTTCTATTGCAGTATGGAGTTCTAGAAGGTACAGAGACCTGGCCTACCATTAGCCTTCCTCTGGGTGGAGAACCTCCCTGGATATAAAACTTTCAATACTAAATATGGAAAATAATGGTAAACCAGGACAAACTGGTCACTTTAGCTAGGGTCCCATCTTTTTCTCTCCTTGCCTCCTTGCCAGTCTTACCGTTAACCCTAAGCCAAAGACATCTGGAGACAGATGTTAAGGACTGAAAGTCTGTCAGCCCTGGTGTAATCTTGCCCTTCAGAGACCAGCAGCAACTAAGGGGTTTCTTCATCTTATTGGGATAAGTTTGCTATGCCCTTTCTCATCTGGTAACTCTTCATCTCCTCTGGAATTTCTCATCAATCTTTAAATCAACCTGGCATTTTCTGTTTGTTAATACTATAGTGGAGCCTAGAATCCTGGACTGTCACTGCAGAACAGAAGAGGGAGAGAAGAAAGAGGAAGAGGAGGAGGGGAAAGAAGAGGAAGAAGAGGAAGAAGAGCTGCTATATGCTCAGGCTAAGCCTTCAGTCCCTGTAAACACTCTTGTGCCTGTGGTTTCTAAGTACCTCGGTCATGTTCTCACAGATACCCTTTTCTTCTAGGATAGATAAAGTTGACATTGGGCTTAGAACATTCCCATTGTCAATGTCAAATGACATTCCCCAAGGCAAGGCAAGGCAAGGTTCTGCCACACAGGCCTTCACTTGATCACCTATTAAGGATCACCTTGCTTGTTTTGCAAGTTCTATCCCTGGGATCCAAGGAAAGATTCCTGGGAAGGAAGTGGGGGTGGGGAGGGAAAGGATAGAAAATGTCCTTTCAGGTTTCATGCAATGTCTGCGTGATCAGCACATGGATAGAGCACATGCTGGGTCCTGGGTTCTGTGGAAATGCAGCAAGAGGCAGACACAAGAGCCTCTCAGCCCAGGAAGGTCTAACCTATAGAAGGCTGAGAGGCTGGCAGGAGGACCTGGCATGGAGGAGTCCTTGCCAAGGAGGTGAGATACCCTGAGCTCTTTTAGAGATGGGATTCTGGCAGGCAGAAGCTGTGGGACCCAAGTGCCAAGATGTATAAAGGTGAGGACATGGTAGACAGGAGAAGCTAGGGCCCACGTGTTGTGCACAAGGGTTAGGCTCTTGGCAGTGAAGGCTGTTAGAGGAAGAAAAGCTGGATTGTGGAAGGCATTGGCATGGGCATGGGCATGGGGTTTAGGATGAAAGAGGCTTTAAAGCAGGAAAGACTTAGGGATTCCAGCCATGTTTTGACAAAATGTCAGTCCCCAGGACTTCTACCTCTTGCTGTGGCTTCCTATTTCTTTTTTCACAAGGAGCTGGACCAGCCATCTCCCATCAGGACATCCCTGTCCTTTCCACACTGGGAGGAGGAAGCCTGGATCAGCCCAAGGGAGGCTCGAGCCATTGGCTCCCGTCCACTCCCAGACTAGGAGCAGCTGAGCCCAAGGCCAAGGCCAAGGCTGGAGTTGGCTGTTCTGTTCCCTCTTTGGGGAAAGAGTCTGTTTCTCCATAGCCATAGAGCAAAAAGTTCAACCTGGCATCTTGGCCCAGGAGCAGCATCTCCCAGCTCCTCCTGCATGCCCCTCCCGCTTCGATTCTACCTTTCTCCCTTCATGCTTGTCCCTGCCTGTCTCTCCCCATTCTCCTTGCTACACCCATCATTCTGCCTGTTTCCCTTTCTCATTCTTTGGAGGTCTCTCTCTCTCTCTCTCTCTCTCTCTCTCTCTCTCTCTCTGTGTGTGTGTGTGTGTGTGTGTGTGTGTGTGTATGTCAATGTGGATGTAGATGCAGGGCATACATGTGTGTGTGTGGGTAAGTGTACATTTGTGTGCACATTGGAAGGTGACTTTGGGTGTTGCGCCTCAGGAGCCATTCCCTTGTTTGTTTGTTTGTTTGTTTGTTTTTTAAGGCCAAATTTCCCATTAGCCTGGAGCTAGTTTGGCTGCCCAGACAATGAGCATCCCAGATCTATCTGTCTCTACCTCTCCGTAGCTGAGATTACAACCATGTATCACCATGTCCAGCCTTTTTAAACATGGGTTTGGGGATCAGACTCAGGCCCTCATTTGCATGGCAAACACTCTTGCTCATGGACCATCTCCCCATCCCTCCACCTGTTTTTTAGACCTGACAATGGAGGAGGTCCTTCTCTCCTCCCCTTGCCTCTGCTGGGTCCCACTGCTTCCAGGCCATTAGAGGTGTGTCCCTGAGATCTAACAGACCCTTCTTTCTGTGTAACCTCAAGCTAGCAGCTTAACCTTTCTGAGCATCTTGTTCTTCTAGGAAGAAGAGCAGCAATGGAGAGCTTGGCCCATGGGGAATGGAGTGTTTCAGTGCTCTGCCCCGACCAGCACATAGGGCTGAGCTGCCGGTGCTCTGAGTTGTCCTTACTCCCTCCCCGTCTCAGTTGTGGGTGAGACGAGCATCTCTGGGACTCTTGAGGAGGCCAGGAGTATCTAGAAAGTGATGAGAAGCTTAGAGGCTTAGATGTTCCTTGCTGGGACTCTTTGGACACTGCTAGCCTTTCATATTGCTTCTCTGTCTTCCTTCCAGGATAGCAAAGGAAACAAATCAGGAAGCATCAGCACTCATTTCTGCCCTCAAGTGGACAACTGTCCTGCCCCAGCCAGGCTTCATGCCTATCTACAGAAGACAGGTTCCACAAAGCCAGGGTAGATGATGGACCGGGGCCGAAGGGAGCTACAGAGGTGTTCGAGAAAGGGCCAGCGTTTGCTAGGATGCCTATGTGTGATCCATCCCATTCTCTCTAGTTCACCTGGCCATGTGTCTGAAACTAGAGACTGGCAGACATATGGATCCCAGGATTTTTTTTTCCCCTATGGTGGTCAGCTTCCAGGGTGGGGCTGCATGCAATGGTAGAGGGAGGGTCATCTGCTAGAATCCCAGGGCAAATGGACCTCAACAAGGGTGGCTGTTCCTTGTCTTCTCCTTTCCATGGACTTATAGGGTACCAGAAACAAGGCTAGCAGTAAGAGAGACAGCAGTGGTGTCACAGGCTCTCTGGATGTAGGCAAGGTAGCCTGTATATTGTAGCCCTTGCCTGGCAAACATAGTGTCTCAGAGGGGAGGAACTTTCTACAGCTTAGTCCTGGTCACTTAATTAATTATAGGCAGGTTCTTACTCTTTAGCTTTACGTTAGTCACCAAGAGCTCACTACGTAGCCCAGGCTAACCTCATGCTCCAAGAGGTTTACTGGCATGAGCTAACACTTCTAGCTAAAGCAGGTCATGTTACAGTTAAGAAAAATACCGCCCATATGAGAGCACACTTAGTTACCAGGGTCTAAACAGGAAGTGGCTGGCACAGGATGAGGAACCTAGCAGATGAGGGAATTAATGAAAGAAACGGATAAATAAATGAAGAAGGCTACCAATCCCTTGGCTCTTCCCAGTGACAATGTCTCTCCCTACCGTGCTAAAGGTCTGGCTTTCTGGTCTCTTATGACAGAAGAGGCACAGGTTGATTTTTGAGACATGGTCTCACGTAGTTGGCCTGGAACATAGTTGACAATGATCTTGAGGTCTGATCCTCCTGCCTCTATCTCCCCAGTGATGGGATTATAGTAATGTACCACCATATCTGATTTGTACGGTACAGGTGCTTAACAAACCCAGGGACACACACATGTCAGGCAAGCACTGTACCACTGAGTTACACTCCTGTCCCCCTAGGCTGAGGTCTTGCCTGGCCTTTGTTAGTTGCCTGGACTGTACCAGATTCTCTTTTCAACCTCATTGGATCTGAGAGGAGGGATTCTGCAACTGAAAGAATATTCCAGATATGCTACAGTTCAGCCCTGTAGTCAGCTGGAGGGAAGCAGGAGGCTTTTCTGCCCATTGGTCCCCAGCACGCAGTCAGCAAATTGGCCATCCTTAGGAAAGGTCAGCTGAATCAGCCACCCCACCCCCTGTAAGGAAACATGCTTGGTATTTTTAGAAGCCTTTCAAGCTCCCGAGCTCAGCAAGACACACTCTGAACCTTTGCCTATCCAACCCCGGCCCCAGCTCAACCCCAGATCAGCCTGGCCCAGGCCAGGCCAGGTCTGCCTCTGCCCAGTTCAGCCCTGACACACTTTCTCACAGTTCAGGCAGCTGTGTGAGAGGAGAGGGTCAGTCCAGGGTGGTCAGGTGGGCTAAACCTGGCATCCTTTAGATGGTAAGATATGACCCTAGATCCAATCGGCTACTCAGTTTATCACTCTGCCCTGAAAAAAACCCCGCACCCTATATCATTCCCAGCTGTGCAGTGGATAAGTCCTCAGATCCATTTAGAAGGATAAATAGAAATTCAATTAACAGTCAAAAGTGCTGTACTCTGTTGGATTCCGGGTAAATTCTTGTAAGGCCTGGATGAGGTTGTGTTAGAGAATTTTGTGTTCCTTGGAAAAAGATACTTAAAGAGATGAGGTCATAAAAAATCTGTCATGGAATAAGGTTGTGCTTAAAAGGCATCTTTGCATTTGAGGAGGGAGATACGTGGTCTAGGACAGGCTGGGAGGCTTTGGGACATGAGGTTCTGAAGACACTAGCCAGAGTCTATTACTTCTCCTATTGTAATAGGTTGAGGAAGGATACTGGCATAGAGACATCTTTGGCTCTGGTCCTTTCTAGGTGGCCTTTGGGCATCATTGAGTCATCTTGGGCCTGATTGTTTACCTATAAAATTGCAGGGTTGGAGAAGGAGATGTTTGCACTAAATAGTCTCTGAAATTGGTCAGTTTCCGTTGGTTAGAGGAGTTTGTGGCAGTTCCCCAGAGTTCTTCAAAGGCACAAGACAGCCAGGGCTATACAGAGAAACCCTGTCTCAGAAAAAACAAAAACAAAACAAAACACCACAAACAAACAAACAAACAAACAAACAAACAAGGTACTCTTGTATTTTAACATGATTTACAGCTTTCAGGGGATCCTGTTTTGTCCCATGGAGATGTTTCAAAACATTAAGTTAGGTCAAAGCATAAAGGACTATATTACACAGTGGGAAAAAACCCTTAAGAATCTAAAAGATAAAATCTGAGTCTTTAAAGATGTTTCATGCCCGCCGTAGTCTCTTCCTAAGACCTATGTCCTCTTCAGCCCTTGGAGGCTTCTGGTTGGAATAGTCTGAAAGCCATGGGGTTTGGTTAATTTCCAAATAACATTTTAAATGTTCTGTGGTAGTATTATGCGATCTGTAATATTATCATTCCTATTGTTTTTGATATGTGTGTGAGCAGTCAGGGCTTATAAATAAACTGACCTCTTAGAGAGGTTTAATACTGCCTTGGCTCTTCTTGGAGTCTCAGGACTGGGAAAGGCAGTGTTTTGAAGTTGAAAGGGAAGTGGACTGTCGATCTGGGAGGGTAGGGAGTGGAGCGAGAGGAGTAGGTGTCAAGGAAGTGGGGTTGCTGTTAAAAATGTTCTATTCTGTAGTCCTTGTATTGGTTAATGGGTTAAAATCACGGCTTCTAATTCAGTCTGGCACAGGGAAATGAAGTTTCCCAACCCTAACAGCCTTTCCTAAGTGCTTCTTTTGCCCCTTGTACTGGGAAATTTGCTTTCTGCTGTGATAAAATGCTTGACAAAAGCTACAAAAGGAAGGAACTAATGCTGTATTTTGGTTCTTGGCTTGAGGAGATATTGTCTACAATATTGCAAATATAGAATATATATATATAATATTAATAATGTTAGCATAATAACTATATAATTATCAACACAATAATATAAATAATGTTATTATTAATTATAAATAACTATATTATTCTTTATATACATACATACATATATATGTGTGTATATATATATATATATAGATAGATATAGATATATAGATATATAGATATATAGATATGTGTGTGTGTGTGCGTGCATGTGTGTGTGTGTGTGTGTGTGTGTGTGTGTGTGTGTGTGTGTGTTTCTTCGACATAGCAGTGGGCATGTGAGGTAGCTGGTGACAGTGTGTCCATAGTCATGAAGTAGAAAGAGGACCCTACTAGACTTCTTCTTGTTTTTATTCATATTAATTCCAGGTTCCCGGGCTATTGCATGGTGATGCTGAAATTCAGGGTGGGTCTTTCCTCCTCCGTTAAACTTCTCTAGAAAGGTTCCTACGGACATCCCCGGAGGTGTGCTGTCTAGGAGGTTCCAAATCTAGACAAGCAGACGATGAAGATGGTCACACCTCCAGTCCCAGGTACGCCCTTCACCCTGCACATCTCTCGTACAGCTCCATACTTGCAGGAAGCCCCATGGCTGGAGGCTCCCGACCCTCTGGGCACACCCTCCCCTCAGTGGACCCACAGGTGCTGATTTTACCCTGTCCTACCCTTATGCTCTTCATCTCTCTGTCACTGTCCATAGCCTAGCCCAGGCTTCAAGCACACACTTATTCACCTCGAGTAAGATCAAAAATAAACTCTCTGGAACCTGTTCAAAGGCTAATGTGCCTCCTCTCCTCATTATTGATTTGTTTATTACAGATGCTTGGGTAGGATATTCGATGAGGCTGCCATGCCAGGGCTCCTTTAACAATCCTCGCCCTTTGCTGGGAGCAAGCTGGCCTGATGAAATCTTGGAAAGGCTTACCAGGGTACTAGGGAGATCCATCCGTGGAAAAGTTTTGGACTGGCTAGCTTGTAGTCCTGGCTTAAGCCTACGCTAGCCCTGACTCCATCTAGATACCACAGCCAGGTCTCCCCTCCTGTCTTTTCTTCTCTCTAGTGATAGACTTACTGTGGGGATACAAAGAGACAGCTCCCTTGAAAAGCAAGGCAGCTTCTCTTTTTCCTTCCTACCTCACTAGGGGGCAGCTGAATGTAGGAAGTGGCTCTACTGTCTAGAAAGCCTTAGTTTGAAGACTGCTCTGATAGGACTCTGGCTGGGTAACCCTGGACAAGTGACCGAGCCTCTCTGAACCTGCTTTCTCATTGATAAAGCCAAGCAGTTGTGCGGATTCAAGGACATCGTGCTCATAAAGAGTATAGGAAGTATTGTGCATAGAAGTCAGTCACTGCTTTGTGGTCACAATTGTCACCTTATTCATTGTCACTGTCATCCTGCCTGTCTTCATCCCAGGATCATAGGGATGGCTTGCTCTATGGCACAGTCTCTGAATGACCCCAAAACTGACATATACAGCAGAGACCTGGGGAAACTATGACATCTTCACGAAGGTCACTAGGTCCCTGCAGGCAGGGCCGTTTGGACATGGACCTTTCTGTTCTTCTAGCAGAGGCTGTGCAGGGGAAGGGTGGCTTCTGTCAAAGGGGGATAGGGACAGTGTTGGGGGGGGGAATACCCTCTGGCCTGACTTTCTTGAGTCCTGAGAGGGATTCTTGTATTTGATACCTGGAAGGAGGTATCATGTGATGTCAACAGCTTCGGGGTGTCACTTGGCTTTAATTGGCTGGATGAACCCATGGAACCTGCATGCGTGTTTCCAGGCTGGGCATCTATGACCCCTATCTCAAACTGCACATTCATTAACAACTCTGGGAACTGACCAGGCTGCAGCAGAGCTCAGCAAGGCCAGGTCCACACCTTCTTCAACCTTCGCTCCCTTCCCAACCTCCATCCCGGAACTCCCTGGGCTGGGCTGGGCTTTTTTGTTCCCTGGTTCCCAGGCAGTGCAGCTGGTGCTGTAGGCTGGGGAGGGGGCGGAGGACGAAGCAGAAAGTCTGTGGGAGGGAGCTGTCTCTTAGTTCCAAAGGCGAGCAAAGGCTGTAACTGCCCCCTCCTCCCAACATGATGCTACCCCTAATTCCCACACTGGTGTCTCAGCAAATAAGGCTAATTTTTTCCCCCATTTGCCCATGATAGCTAGCTACTTAAATGTGTGTACGCTGCTCCTAGTAAATGTCAGCGCTGCGAGAAAATTAGAGCAGATTTGGTGTATTCGTAGTTTCGAGTCCCAGTTCTGTTGGCAGATTATCTGGTCTCTTTTTCTCTGAGCCTGAAGACCTCAGTCCTCAGAGAGCTTAGATTCCTATTCTGCTTGCAAAGGCAAAAGCCAGGACTGCTTGTCGTGAGGAGGAAGGGCAACAAGGTTTGGGAGACCCTGATGTGGAGGCCACAGAAAGGAGTAGAAAGAAGGGAAGAGAGGGCTTTGATGCATCAGATTCTGAATTGGGCTGGTCACACATCCTTTGTTATGCAGCGTCTAAACCATATAGCAAGGAAGTTTGTGAGAGACAGCTATGGGGGAATACCCATCAGGCAGGGAGGTGTCCGGGTCATCCGGTAGCACCTGCTGGAACAAGAGTTTGAACTGGATTTGCTTAGGGCCAAACCACACACTTTATTCTCCTTAGAAGGAAGAGGGGTAATGCCTGCTATGAATGGGATGGAGGCTTTTCCTTTGACTTTCCATGCCCGAGGAATTGTGCGGTAAGGGAATAGCTGGGTAGTGGTTAAGGAGCAACACACTAATGGAACATCCTGTAAGCTGGGATTAGTGGCTGTCACGTGGATGGTGCCGAGTGTTCTCAGGCTGTTTTCATGTGTTACCATATTAATCCCTGTGATCATTAGTCCCCCAAGTGACAGAGAAGGAAGTGTCAGATCAGAGGAACAAAGTTGCATGTTCAAGGTGACAAGGCCCAATATGTTCTCAATGCTAAATGAGTGGATCAGTTATAGAACTAGGCCCGAAAGCCAATGTTCTACAGTCTGAGCCAAAGGCTCAGGGCCAGGTCAGGGGGAAGGTGTGATGCAGACTTCTCAGCGGGGAGCAGGTGCTGAGAAGGTCAGTTGTGGGAGGTGGTGATGGCAGAGCAGGAGCCTGGGAGCTGAGCAGGAGTGGGCAGGGTTGGCACGGGAGTGTAACAGGGTATAGTGGGGACCCCCAGAGTTGAGGAGGGCTGAACTGGGATGCATGGTTCAGAAGAAAGCTTTAGCTGTTTGCAGGGATGAGGCCATGTGGTAAGGATGCTTGGCCTGGACTGTGACCCAGGACCAGGCAGAAAGTGCACCGAGTATTGTTTCTGTAACCTACTCTTTTCAGCCTCCCCCCTCCCACTCTGAGAACCGAGTCACAGAGCTTTAGACACCCCTTGACATTTTTCCTAATCATGGTGAAGTCTGTCGTTCTAGGATGGGGGCAGTAGTGAGCTACTCCACTCATGTCTTCTGTTTCTAACTTCTCACAGAGATCTGTATGAGCTTTCAGGCAGTCCAAGCTTTCATTCCATCACCCCATCCCAGATGTGCGTTGGCAGTTCTGGAGGTAACAGCAAGGGAGGCCCTGAGAAGATACAGGCGGCCACAGGTCCTGTCCCTCCTGCACTTTCTGGTCCCCTCCTGGTCCTTGAGGACACAGACACAGAACCCTGGCATGTGCCTCTACACACCTGAGAACAGCAGGTGTGTAGAGCAACTATCCCCTGACCTTCCTCTGCAGAGTCCCTTTGTCAGTCCTCAGCAATGCTTTAAGGAGGTTGTTCAGAGATTTTGGCAAGATGGTGAACCCCAGGAAACTTCCATTTTAAAGCCTGGAGTAGAAGGAATGTCCCTCCTGGGATCAGAAAGGCTCCCAGACCACCCCTCCCCCGTCTCCCTTTGTCATTCTTGGTTTTCTTTTCTGAAAACTATATCTCTGGATGCCTTTGGGTTGGATTAATGAGAGGGAAATGGCTGGATGTTCCCAGGGGAGCCACATGTAGAGAGTGTAGAAAGTGGGTGTAGGTGATCCTGGAAGTTGGGCGTAGTCCCCCAAGCCTCTTTATTCCCACTAGCCCCTGTCAACTAGCTGCCATAAGCTCTTCTGGGAAGAATCATTGCTCCTTTGGCTTTTGATTTTACTTGAGAAACAGAACACAGAGTGGGAGCGGGCTTCTTTCCTGAGTGCCCCGCCCACCAGCATCTCCTGTGGGTTGCTGGCCACAGTATGCATTTCCTTATCTGCTGGGGCAGGACATAGGTGACACACTGACTGGTGGTAGCTACTGTCATGTGAATGTGTAGCCAGCCCCTCCTCACTTTGCTGCATTGGATTCTCAGTCTCACCCCCACTGTTTGCAGCTTGCAGTGACTTGGCAAGGCTCGACTTCTATAATAGAGACCAATGCCACCTCCCTATTTAGAGGGAGCCATAAACAGATGACAACTGGCATGGGACAGGATCAATATCTGTTGTTCAGGGAGAGATGCAGCCATGTGTACTCTGCCTTGGGACCCAGAACTTGTCAGATGCCCTCTGATAGCACCAATTCTGAGGTTTAGGGATAGAGTCGCAGAGCATCATGGGTGTTGCCAGCATCCATGGCATTGGCAGTGGGGTTCACAGGCTTGCCAGCAACTTCTCTGCAACTGTAAGCGAGGCGAGCTTTGGGGAGACAATGAGTTCCACCATCAATGGGTACCAGCTGCTGATACTTCCGGGCTGGGGCCGTAAAGCCCTTAGAAACTCTCAAAAGGAGAAGGCAAAAGCCAGCACAGTATGCTTACTGGAGGGCAGACATTGTTCAAAGCACCTTTCTGTACCTGGTGAGTTAAAGACAGTTAGAGAAGTAGAAATTAAGGCATAGAGCCTATGTCACAGAGACTTATAGGAAGTAAGTTTAACTCTCAGTGACATGATGCTATATTTAGTCTCTTTATAGCTTTCCACTTCTTGGGTCCCCAGAGTTGGATCACTTGAAGCCTGTGGGATTTAAAGCCATTGAAGACTTGAATGCATTGCCACATTTGGAGTGGGGGAGACCTAGAAAGCTGTGATTTTTGAAGTATAGGGAAATAACTGAGGTGCTCTGCTCAGAGAGGTAGGAGGGAGGCCGGCAACCCCTGTGCCTTGTAGAGAAGACAACATGGAAGCTTTAGAGAGGCTGGCATCATCATTTCAGATTGAAGACTATTCGAGGAGTACGGCAGCTTGGAACAAGGTGGGAGGCTTTGGGTAACACTGAATTTCCTGTCCCCGAGGATGTTCAAGCAGGGGAGGCCTGGGAAAAGGAGTATTCTGCTGAAAAAAATTCCCCATACTAAGTAGGGTGGCTCTGGGTGATGTAGGTGGGCTGTTTCACCCAACTCAGGCTGTGGTTCTGGCTTTCAGGGTATGTAAAATGGTGCAGGCTCACCCATATGTCAATGGGAGGACCGAGAAAACTATCAAGGAATCTTCTTCAACTGACAGGACTCCAGCAGAGACAAGGACTCCCCCCCCCGCCCCCCACCCCCGCCACTTCAACAGGTAGCTCCAACCTCCCGGAAGGTGTTTGTCTCACATCTTAGAACTTGAGTTGGGGTCCTGAACTGGGGTGTCCTGTGCTTAAATTTTCCTGCTTTGTGGGGGTTACTTTGATGCTCAACTTGTCCACCCTCACAGATTCATTTTCGGCATCCAGATTTGGCTGAAGTTCTCTCCTTGGCCTCCGACTTTATGAATAGCATTGCACGTCCTCAGTCTCCAACCAGACCTCTCTCACACGGGCACCTCTTCCTCTAGCACAAGGCGAGGTCTGTCTCTTCCAACACAGCTCTTCGGAAAAAACAAGTTTTTGGGAGCCCAGGCCTCTCACCGTCTCCTCCGTTGTTCCTCTGAACTGCCACTCCATTGCTCCTTTCCCAGGTCCCACTGAGAAACCGGGCCCTAAATCTGCTCAGGCCAGAAAGCTGTGCAGCACACCTTCTCGGTTCAGACTGATAGTGTAGGAGTAAGGCATAGTGGGTGGATTGCAATACTTAGAGTCTGGCCTCCGTCCCAGAAATATGGCCACTGGCTCAGAAGTGTAGAGCCATTGGAAATGGGGATGTGGCAAGGTGAAAAAGGTGATCATTGTGTGTGTCTTGGGGGGGGGGGTAAGAAGGGTAAGTCTTAGAAAGCACTGGTTGTGGGTCAGCACACCATGTGTTTTTGCTTCCTGAATTTCTACTCCCTTCCTAAGTACAGGGACTTTGAGCTGCTTTGAATCCTTCCTCAGAAGTTATGGGCATTCATAGTCTGGAGTGGATTCCTTTAAGAAGGAGACATGTGCTTGATTTCTGTAGATAAACTGGGAGCAGAAGAAGCTCTGTGCCCTGTTAGGCAGCCCTATCTGATCTATATGGTTGGAGACTCCCTTGGAACTTTTGGAAGCCCTTGGCATCTTCTTTAAGCCCTTGCATCTGCCTTGCTGTGAAAGCTTTCTAGAGTTTTACATTTTTGTACAGGGAAACAAACAAACAAACGTTGTTCCTTCTTGTCCCTTTTTGGTCAGCAGGGGGTTGGAGGGTTGGTGTGCACTCTCCAGCATCCTCATTTAGGAAACTCCATCTGGCAGCCGAGAAGATGGGGACAGATTATCCTGATTGTCTGGATGCTGAGATGAGTCATATGTCCAGGACACAGAGGCCACATACTGGGAATTCAGGATGATATGACAAGGCCTTCTTTCCCTGTCAACCAGGATGTTCTTAGCAAGATGACAGGATGGTTTGAATGCCCTGGGCACCTGTTGGCTGAGAGGAGGGCGTCTGTCCCAGGGACTCTGTCCTAGCCCCTTACCCATTTCTGCCTTACTTTAACTGCTTTTCTGTGCGTTGTAGGAGTTTCACTGATAGTGGAAGTTTAAAGATCTGCTCTCTCTCTCTCTCTCTCTCTCTCTCTCTCTCTCTCTTTGGGTGTGTATGTGCTCATGTTTATGTGCACGTGTGTGGGTGTATGTGGAGTCCAGAAGTTGATGTCTGGTGTTTTCCTTGCCTTATTTTTCGAGACAGGGTATCTCACTGAATCTTGCTGGCCAGCTAACACCAGAGGTCTTCTTGTCTCTATCCCCAGCGCACACTGTTAAATAAATCCATTTTTTAAAAACATGGGTACAGAGTCTTCATGCTTGTGTGATCGATACTTTATCGATGACAGCCATCTTGCCAGCCCAAAGTTCTGTTTTTGCAGGCACCCAAGACACTCAGTTTCGTTTATTCTAACTGGATGCTTCTGGGAACCTACATGGAATCCCTGTTCCTTTCTAATGTGTCCCTTCATCTAAGGCTCGTGGAGAACCAGAGATGATTCAAGCTCTAGGGGCTTTGAAGCTGCCCCCACCCCATCCCTGTCAATCACCTGCGGGGTGGAGGGAATCTTCTTAAAATGTTTGGGTTGGGAAGTCTCTGATGGGGCCCAAGGAATTGTACTATCTATCACAAGCTTGCAGGGCCTGTGGATGTCACCAGTTAGAGGAGTGGATGTCACCAGTTAGAGGAGAGCAAAGACCTGGTTCCAAGTGGTCATTTCATGGATTTGAAAGCTGAGGCCCAGAGTGTAAGTCCATTTGTTCATGGTCATAAGTAGAACTCTGCTCTTTCCACTTGCATAAAAAATAAAAGAGCCTTCTTCATTTTTAAGCTTTACTTTCTAAGGGGGCTCAGAACTCCTAGCACCTCACCTTCATCCCACCCACGGTCAAGAATGAAAGACCTTTTGTCCAGTCAGAGTTCCTTGCTTCACAGCCTGAATTTTCACTCCCTGAAGAGGTTTACAAAGTTTTGCTTTGAAACCCGACTTATGTATAGCATACTTTCTTTGCAGGCAGTATAAAAAAATCATCCTTGTCTCTAAAAATGGGCGGGGCACCCTTTAAGATACAACTATGCTTTTCTCCTTGTTGGAGTTCTGCTGAATCCCCTCAGGCAGTCAGCTACTCTGTCCCNAAGAGAGGCCAAGTTCCAGTGTGTTGGCTACACCTTAGTCTCCCTGCCTCTCAGAGAACCCCAAAGTCACTCAGAATGGCACTTGAAGTGTCAGGGAGATTCCCAGTGGACAAGGACACCAGGGACTGGCCTGCAGCCAGTAGGTTCTGGTTTGAGAGTCTAAGGCTGTCTCCACTCTGTCCCCTCCTGCTGGCGGGAGGGCAAAATGCCATTCTGGGGACAAGGCCATCATGGCGACAGGGTGTAAAAGTCTCACTGGGGCAAAAGGAAGGCTGAGTGTAATGAGAAGTCAGGGGAAACTGCCTTTTATAGACATGATCTTTTCTTTTCCTCCTTTCACCCAAGTTTACTCCCAGCAAAAAGTGTTACGGCAAGCCATCGGGTCTGTCTGTCAGTGGCACTAGGGGCAGGCTGGTGGCACCGCAATACCCCTTCCCCCTTCTTGCCTGCAAGTTGCATGACCTGCATTGGAATCCACAGGGGGGCGGGGGAGAATCCTTTCAGATCCTGGATGCTGTTGAATTCAATGTATTTTGCTTCCTTGCCTGCCCTCACCCAAGCTCGGGGAGGAGAGCGATGCTTTCTTCTGCGTGTGAATGCTGTAGTGTGTCTGCCTGCTCGGACTCCCCTAACCCTTTCTTCTCCTTTCCCACAGCAAAATCTCAGGCTTTCTCAAGAAATAGCTCGCATTTGTCATATTTACATTTGCATTTTATTTTTAAAACAATCCTATCCAGGCAAAAAGCGGGGGATATACTTCTCTCCCCGATCAGGTCTAAACTTGCCTCGAAGGCTGCACCTGTTTTGAGCCCCTACCAGGAAGGGGTGTTTGTGGGGGAGGGAAAGAGGAGGTTCTGTGCCCCCCAAATCATCCGGAGAGAGCAGTCCGCCCGCCCCCTCACCAGGCTGCCAGCTCGGCGCACCCGAGGGCTGAGCCCAAGAAGCTGGCCTCCGACGGTGCTGGCGTGGTGCTTGCCAAAAAATGCCCTTCGCATCTCAATTTTCTGGCCATTTCTTTCGCTTGCATCGCTTGCCCTGGGCCACCTCGGTTCTCCAGCGCAGTCCTGCAGGCGCTCCTTCCCTCTTTCTCTCCTTCTCTGCTCCCTGCTTGCCCAAGGCGGAACCCATAACACACCGCTAAGAAGGAGCAATAGGCTCAGGGGCACTCAGTGTGCCATGCCCTGCAGTCCCCTCCCAAGCTGAGTCCAGCTCCCGGGACTCTTGATTACCCAAATGAGTGTCATTCAGATCTAGGTCTGCACGTCTGCGGCCGGCGTCCCTGGCTGCCTCGCTCGGGTTCCTGTGCGCTCCTGATTCCCGTCACTGTCCGCGAGCCCGAGACCCTCACCCAGGCTGGGGAGCACCCCGGGTCACCTCGGCCACGCTCATTTCGCTTCCTCCCGCGGAGGAGATTGCAGCAAAACCGGGCAGCACGAGGGCCAAAAAGTGGAAGGGAGAACGCCTTTCGTGTCGCTCAGCCAGCTTGCCAACTCTCCCTCCCCAACGCCGACCCTCGGAATCCCAACTGCAACTTTTCCTTTCCGTCTCGTTTTCCCCTCGGCTGCAGCGAGCGGGCGCGGGCGTGGAGCGGGCGGGCAGCGGCGCGGCTGCGGGTGGCGGTACCGGCGAGAGCCTAGAGCCGGCGAGTGGGTGGGTGGGTGGGGAAGCAGGAGGGAGAGGACGGGCGGGGAGAGAGAGGGGTGTGGGGAGGGGAGGGAGGGGGAGATTCCGCTCTCCTGCCTCTCCCAGCCCGGGGGTGGGGTGGGGGGGGGGAGGAGGCCGCGAGGAGGGAGGGGAGGAGGGAGGGGAGGAGGGAGGGAGGGAGCTGAGGAAGACGCTCCGATAACCCGTGCGTTTCGTAAGGCTCGGAGCACTTGTACATTTCTGCAGGCGCGTAGCGAGCCATTCGCGGCGACTGCTGCAGCTCTGACTGCATCTTCCTTCTCCTCCTTCCTCCAGCTCCGCGCGTGTGTATGTGAGTGTGTGCGAGTGTGTTTTGCAGGTGTGTCCGTTTTAATTCTGCCTAGGAGGTGGGACTTGGTGACTTTAGCACCATCTTTTTTTCTTTTTTATTATTATTTTTGCCTTCCCACCGTCTGTTGTTGCAACCCTGCAAAGTCTCGGAGTAGGAGAGCGCGCCTCGTTTCCAGAGCTCCTGGACCCCGCAAGCCGGCGAGCGCCGAGCCGGCCACCATGCCCGGCAGACCGCGCCACTAGGCGCTCCCCGCGGCTCCCACCCGGCGGCGGCGGCGGCCGCGATGGTTTCCGACGCTGAAGGATTTTGCATCTGATCGTTCGGCGTTTCAAAGGCAGAGGCCCCCCTCCCCCTTCCCCCCTCCCTCGCTGTCTTTGTTTCCTTCCCCCCCCTGCTCTCCCCACTCCCCCCACCCCACCCCCCTCTCCTCTCCTCCTCCTCCTCTTTTTTAGAAGCAGCGATCGGAGATGGATGTCTCTCTTTGCCCAGCCAAGTGTAGTTTCTGGCGGATTTTCTTGCTGGGAAGCGTCTGGCTGGACTATGTGGGCTCCGTGCTGGCTTGCCCTGCAAATTGTGTCTGCAGCAAGACTGAGATCAATTGCCGGCGGCCGGACGATGGGAACCTCTTCCCTCTCCTGGAAGGGCAGGATTCAGGGAACAGCAATGGGAACGCCAGCATCAACATCACGGACATCTCAAGGAATATCACTTCCATGTAAGTCAGGCGGCCGCTGCCCAGCCCGCCCCCCACCCCCGCCCCAGCTCCGCGTCTCCGTCTTGCCCGCCCGCGGCCAGGGAACCGGCCCTGCGCTCCCCAGCTCGCCTCTGTTAGCAGCCCGCCGGGTGCGCATCAGGCTCGCCCTGGCTCGGGAGATGCTGTAAGGGCTGAGTGTTCCAGGTGACTCCAGCCCTAGCTAGGCGTGATTTGATGCTGCTGGTGGGTACCTCTCCCTGGAGAGGACCTTTCCAGGCGGAGTGCACCCAGGGCCCAACTCCTGTCCCTGCCCCCACCCTCTGCCGGCTCGTTTCGAGGGTGCGAATTGGGTTCTTTGCCCCCCACTAAATAGCAACAGTTTGGCCACGCTCAAGTGGAATAAAGTAGAGGCGTCTCGGTTTCCTGACAGGCGGTGGCAGATAGCGGCGGCAGAGGCAAAGCTTAGCATAGCCGAGGAGGGAAGGTGACAGATAGGAACTGCTTGAGAACCAATCGGAATTTTTTTTTAACTGTTTCCCTTTGGAGAGAGCAAAACATGCCAATAAGTAAACAAGTTGGAAGCTTGCTTCTCCCGAGGAGACTTCGGACGTGTTCAGGCCGTCATGGACGCCTACCTCTTTGCTTCTCCTCCTCTCCTCCCGCCGCCTTCTCCAACCCCATTTTGGGCATTTCCGAGACATCCCCCCCTTTCCCACCCTCATCTGCATCTGGGAGCCTACAGACCCTTTCCTGGCTTGGGCTTCCATAACTGCCCAGGATAATTCTGAGTCAGGTTGCTGGAGGCAGAAGAGAGAGGAGGACCTGGGTTTGGGGAATGGGATTTCTTCCACAATTCTGAGGTTCCTTTTTTTTTTTTTTCTTTCTCTCAAAAATTGAACTCTGCATGGCGTTTGGCTGGTTTGCCCCATCTGAGTGGGACCTGGTGTAGTGGCCTGCTCCTTTCTTGTTGTTGTGTTTCTTTGGTAGGGATGGGGCCAGAGGCCTGTGAAGGAGTGAAAGGAAGAGCCCGGGCCAGGAGCCTAAATAGCCTTTCTTTCATTCTTCATTCTTCAGCCAGGTGACTATCACCCCTCCGACCTCTCTGCCTGGAGAAGGAGAAGGGTGTGGATAGCACTGGGATGCTTGGAGGGCAGCTCATTGGTTTTTTTGCCCGTGCTCTCATCCCTTGGGAGCCCCAGGACTGACAAGAACCGTGGCCAGGCTCTGAGGGAGACGTTTAGGGTAGCTCTTTGCCTTGGGGACAGACTAGAGCAAGAAGGGACCCAGTGTGCTGTGGCTACTGCCCTCTCAGTGTCCCCCCCCCCCCTTCGCTCCAGCCATTGCCTCAGGACTACAAAGCCTGAAGGAATTGCAGTCAGACTCTCTCCAAATCCCACTAGTTCTCTTGGTTGAAGAGAGATGGGCTTGTGTTCTTGCAGCTTACACTTTGAGGGAGACGGACAGCCCCGGAAGATGTCCCCGACTCCTGGAGACAAGCCTGACCCATATCTTAGCTCTGCCTTTCATTCCTTACTACCTCCAGGCTGGCTAAGGATGCCCAGATAGACAGCAAAGGGGTATGGTGAGAGGAGAAGAGAGCAGAGGAGAAGCCTCTATCCACTTGGAGGCCAGTGTCTGTCTGGGAGCAAGGACTGGAGGAATATGTCTCAGGGAAGCTTGGACCCAGATCTGGGGGCCCCTGGATTGTAGGGATGGATGGAAAGAGCTTAGTGGCCTGTGCTCTGGAGCTGGGCATGGAGATTTTCAGGTGATTGGATGTGCCAAGGGTTGGAGAGTTTGGGAGCCAGTGAGCTGTGTCTGCCTTGTTCTTTGCTCTAAGGATGTGTATGTCCCTGGGAACCCTCAGGGAGGCAGGATTGGTCACAATCAGATAGGCTCTTTATGGTCACGAAGAGGTGTCACACCTCTCAAAATGAGGTTTGGGGAAGCGGTTCTATGGGGGAAGAGTAGGATTAATTGTTCCTGGAGACACTGGTGGGAGGAGGGGACACAGTTGGCCTCTTGCTCCTCTCGGGCATTAGAGGATCCCAGGAGAGTGCCTGTGGCGATCTGAGTAGGGAGATCTGGAGCCCCTCAGTGCGAACTGGACTTAAGCAGCCATCAGGACTCTCTCCTAAACCCATTTGACATCAAAGAGTAAGTGGTAGGGAAGGTCAGAGGTCAGGGGTTAGATGACCCTCCCTCACCCCATCTTTCCCCCAGTGTCCTGTTATGCCTGTGTCTGGTATTGACTAAACTCAAGAAGGGGCTCAGACTCCCATTCCAGAGGCAAGGAGTCTCAAGGAGGGAGAGGAGTCATGTTCATCCAGGGAAGAACATGCCCTTGTTGCTGTCTTACCCTTTAAGACATAGAAGATTAAGGGAAAAGGTAGCTTTTCCCAAGCCATCGGATCCTAGCATTGACTACTGGGCATATACCCCAGGTCCCCAACCCAAGGCCTGCCGTTAGAGGTGGGGCTTAAAGAAAGAGAAGCACAGGGCAAGGGAGGATCCAACCCTAGTGGGGCCTGGGAAAGTGTCCTTCAGACTTGTGTGTCTAGAGATCCAGGGTCAGGAGTGGGCATTGCCTGCCAGCCTGGAGCTCTGGGTGATGGCATGCGGCTGAACAGATTCTAGGCATGGAGAGACAGCATCTCCTCAGGCTCTTCTCAAGTATCCATCCTCCGAGAGTGAACTCTTTGTGCTGAGTTTTTAGACAGACAAGGTTTTGTTTCCTTGTAGCCCTAACTTTTGTGGTGTCATTCTGAGTGGTGGCTGCGCCCATCCAGAGCTTTGAGTAGAAGAGACCTTGTTAATATAAGGAGGAAATCAGCGGTAAGCATCAGGGCAGAGGGGTAGACCTAGTCTCCATCCCATCATAGTACTCCAAAGAGTCCATAGCTGCTCCAAAGGGTCCTTCCTGCCTTCTGTTCCCTTTCTGTTCAAAAGGGAAGTCGGTTTTTTCTACAGTAGCTCTTAATACACCATAAACTTATCCAGAAGGGTCCATAGGCAGCCACACCCAACTAGACTCTGACGTCACAAAGGCAGGAGGGTGGTGGCCAAGATGGTGTGTTGTCTAGGCTGCCTCCTTAGGCCGGGCCTGCAGGGTTGTGTGTCCTTTGAATAGTGGAACGAAGATGGAGGTAGAGACTGTGGCATTGCTGGGTCCGATATTCTTGAGATCACTTGCCTGGGCTAGCAAAGACCATGTACTCTGGACTGGGGCACCGAGCCGCCATTTGTATATCAGCCTGAACTGCCACAGGGTTCCAGGTGTTTGGTGGGCTTTTAGTTTCCCGCATTTCCCTTCTCCCTGGAGATACTCTGTGGACTGATAGGGTCATCTGGGTGCTCTGCTCTCTAGGCTTTTTGATTTTAAGGAATTGGTGGGTGACCCAGCCTTGACAAAGGCCGGTGAGAACTAGAATCCTAGCTAACATATGAACCAGGGGCATAAAGGCTCCACAGCTAAGTATTCAGAGCCCCAGGGTTGGGGTTAAGCCTGGGAGAGGTAGGCAGAGGCAAAACAGGCCTTGGAGGTTCTACTTGAAAGGAAGAGGTATAGGCCCTGGGTAGAGTTATTTCCAGGCTGAAAGCTGGGGTGGTGGACTTCTTTGGAGGCAGGATTTTATACTGAGGCCAGGTTGTTGTTGGGCGTCAGCATCTCCCATGACCATTAACCCTCAGCTTCAGGATGCCCAGCAGGCTAACGTTCCCTTTGGGGGCCAAGGACATTAGCTCTGAGGCTACCTGGGAACTGAGAACATGATAGTTTGGGCTAATCCAGTAGAACCCTCTCTATAGCTTTGAGAGTTCTTGTATGGTGGGCCCAGGAGGGTTGATCTGAGTCTGGGAGATTCCTTAGGGTCCTGTAGTGTTCCAACTGCTCTCTGTGCTCTGTCTTGAAGCCCTAATCATTGCCCTGCCTAACCGTGCCATCTGATCCTTCCCGTCTGGAAAGGATGATGGCCCCAACTCCAGATGAATCTTGGGTACATGGTATGTGATTATCCATGGCCCTTTCTGCGTATGGCCCTTACCAGTGTTATGACATTTTCTCTGTGACCAGGGGTCCCCATCTCAGGTTCTCCATTGGGAGGCTCTTATAGGGCTCATGTGCCTATGGGGGACAGTTGCAGACTAGGAATAAGAAAATAGGATACAGTGAGTTATAACCTGGCTTTCCCCCATCTGCCTTGAGATGTTCTGGAGGGCTGCAGCCACTTCAAACCTTTAAATCTAACTGAATTCAGGCCATGGGTCAGAGTGTCCCTTCCAACTTGGATGTCTGCCCTCTCAGCACCAGGAAACATCCCCTAGGAAGGTTAGCCTCCTTTAAGGGTCCCTCTTGTGGAATTAGAACGACCCTGTGATACCACTAAGAGGGCACAGGTGAGTCCACCCTGGCTGTGAGCCACTGTCAGTCTTTCCTTCCCCATGTCTAGAAATGTCAGGTCAACCACAACTTGGCAGAATTTGTGACACAGGACACTTTTTTTTTTTCATTAACTGCCTGGACCAAATGCATGGACCTCTAGATTGTTTTTACTGTCCTTAGCCTTTCCTTAGAGGTTGGGCTACTGACTCTATGACCCCGATTCCCAGCCCTGAGCTCAGGCCTAGAAGAGATGTCCTTGCTAAGATGTCATCCGTTTGCTGGAGGGAGGCAGCTCCCACTGTGTATGGGAAAATATTAGAACATCTATTGCAAATTATTCTTGCCGCCTACAACAGGAGAGATTTAATTTTTAATGTATGGATTAGAGATATCCCAGCATATGATAATTTAATAAATATGAGTGTTTGGGGTTTGTGAGATATATATTTTTATTGCTAAATCATGCATAAGCAGAACAACATGGTGCCCTTGTTGCAAGTGATAGACATTGCATTTGGAGGGGACGGGACAGGAGAGGTGACTTTGGAATCTCTTCTCCTTTTTTCTTAGTTCTTGGCTGAAGGCATTTGTGAGCCGGCATGGATAGATGGGATATAAGATGAGACCTGGCTGAGTGGGCCCAGGAGTGGTGCCTTTCTCTATCACAGGTTTCAATGCTGGTCCCCCCCCTCACCCTCCACCAGGAGCCAGGCCGTTATTCAAATGATGCCTTCTGCAGTGTACGCATCTCCTTGGAGTTGTCCACCAGGCATTTGTATCACTAGCCCCAGTTTGCAGTTGCTCAGCTGTTTTTTTTTTGCAAGAACTATTTGAATCATCTAAGCAGGGCTGATTATTCCCATTTTACAGATTCATCAAACAAAACAAGCAGAACTGTAGTCTTAGGGTATTGAGTTACTATGAAGTTTCCAACAGGAAGGACAAGAGGTGTTGGGAGAGCTGGCCGCTATTCTCCAGTGCACCTCCACTGTTGGTCTGGTTCCCATGGCTCCATTGTCCTTGGACTGACCCTCTCATTAGCTGGGTACCCGATTGACCTGTTTCCCTACAGGGAAATGTGGAGGACTTTCTGCCAGAAAGCTCTGTTGACCAAAGAGCAGTATTACAGAAATACTCTGCTCTTAGAGACTTGGAAAGGGTAGCTGAATGATGTGTATCTGGCCCAAGCCTGGCTTGGATGGAGGGTGTGTCACCCAGATATGCTGGTGACCCAGAGTGATAGCTAAGTCAGAGTCAACTGTCACTCTTTGAGCAAAACTCTGGTCTGGCCTCTGCTTTAGGAAGCATGAGTACTTGTTGATGGCTAGTCACGGGCGCAGGCTTCCTCAGGGTGGCCTGCAGCATCAAGAGTGACCACTCAAGTGGTTCCCTCCAGTGAGAGTTCTCTGGAGTCTTCCCCCACTGGAGGAAGGATCACCAGAATTTATGCTTCTCTTGAGTGTAAGGTAAGGCTCCCCAGAAGTTGGAGTGAGAGTTGGGGGTGGGGCTGGAAGGCTGTAGGCATGGCTTTCCTCATGTTCCCAAGGATTCAGGGTCTTGAGAAGAAGGGACTCAGTTGGGTTACCTAGAGCATCGGGAGATTTCTTTTTTCCAGTGTCACTCCTAGGTACGTGGTGTGTCCTCCTGCACTACCCTGCCTCCTGTTTTGGGGGAACTTCGTCAAATCCAGGGTCTCCTCCATTCCTGTGTCTCCCTCTGGGGCAATGTTTCCAAATTCAGGGTCCCCAGAGGCAGCAAGTATGAGAAAGCTGGCAGCCCCAGGGCTCCTTGGAGCCTGCAGCCCACGCCAATTAGAAATAAACTGAGAGGGCTCTGCTGAGCTATTTACATGGATGGCTGGGGAACGGGGTACTCAGCAGGTCTGGTAGTCCTTTCCCCTGGCTTCAACTTCTGTCTCTGATGCCTCTGTCTGGCTTGTAGTACCACAAAGGGTCGTCTGGTTTAGGGTGGTTGAAGATTCAGGATTCTAACTCCAAGCAGACATCATTAGACTTGGAGATCTGGGCAATTTCTATCTCCCACTGCTCTTCCCAGCCTGGCTTCTCTCTAGCTGTGGACAAATCCCTTTGCTCCCATGGGCCTCACATTCCTTATCTGTAAGATAAAGAGAACTAATATAGGAGAGCACTGTTAAAACTCAGTGTCCTGCGACACAGCCTGGCGAAGAGAGAACCTTGATCACGTGATCACGATTACTACGAGCCAGCTCTTACTGAGCACTCTCAGTTACTGATCACAGTATTAAGTACTAGATAATTGATTATAGTAAGGACTAGATAAATTATTATAGTTATCATTTACTCAACACTTACTGTATCCCAGAACACGGCTCCAATCTTGTGAATTAAATATACACTAGTCCTGTTTACAGATGGGAAAACTGAGTCTAAGAAGTACCTTGATTTCTTTCATACAGTCTGGCATTTTAAACATTCTGGCTTTTAAATATTAAAGTGATTGTCTATATCCTTCTGTATGTTGTGGATACATAGATATATGCAATTACATGCCCAGATAAACAGGTACACATAGGTGAATATTATATTACTATCGTGATAAATTAATAATAAAATAAGAGGCTGGACAAGGAGGTTCTCTAGGCTTTATTTCCTACCCTTCTAGTTCCCTGGGTGAGAACTACCCTGGCTGGTATTTCAGGAAAGGCTGGCAGGTTGCTTGTGAGGAAGGTGTTCCTGAAACAGCAAAGCCCCAGACAGACCTCTAATGGAGACTGAGGCTTTGGTTTCTCTGCTGGATCTGTTCCCAAAGTACTGTCCTTCCTGGAGGCTGTGTCCCACCCTTTTTCCAGGCACCCTTGGCTTCCCTACACTGTCCTGGCCTCTGAGGTCTCCAGACCCCACATTATCCCAGATGCAAGCTGGGTCAGGCAGGGATTCTGGGAACTGCTTGCTGGGCAGTAGTCATCCCCTCTCTGGGTTGAAGCCTGATGATCAGGCCAGTGTTCCTGCTGTTCATGAACAGAGAGAACCTGGATAGGGGAGAGAGGGCTGGGTCGCTTCTCTTAGAGCTTTAGGGTATCAGAACTGTCTCTGGATACAAGCAGAAAGGTGTGTGGTGGGGAATCTGAAGAGTTGGTCAGCTAGAGTTGGCAGCTGATGTTGGGAGTATCATTCCTGAGTGGGGATGTCTAGGTGTTCCAGGGCCTCCATTTTACTGTCTACATAAATCAGTAGCCTTCACTACCTCCAGTCCCTGCCTCTTCCTAAACTTTCCTTGCTTCTTGCTCATAGATGTGACATCTCTCTCCCATAGGGATAAGCCATGACCATTAGAAATGACAACCATTGTTCCCCCATGGACACAGCTGGAGAGTCCTGCAAAAACATTGCTGGGCAAACCCTATTGCTGCTGCTTCATGACTGTATGAACTTGCTACCCCATAGAACCTCTCTGGCCTGTTTCTACTCTTGCAGTGGGGTTATCGAACTCGTCCTTTCCCGCAGGGTCACAGGGCATTATTAAGTGGATGGTATGGCATGGACCTCCTTCACAGGTTCTGTGAAGAGTCTAACGCTGCCATGTTGGTTGTTTCCATTTCTGGATGACTGGGAGGACTTGAATTAGGAAGAAGATCGAGACTTTGAGCCATAAATCAGGAAAAGGAGGTGGAAAATAATTTGGGCTAGATCCAATTTTTTTTTTTCCCAGAGGAAGAACTTGGCAGACAGATAGATGAATTGATATGTCCCAGCCCAGTGAGCTAGGAGCACACAGCAGACAGGGATGCTGGGCCTTGCTGCCCTAGGTCTCCTCCCACTGCCCTTTGGTGTCTGTACCAGAGGCTC
Source organism: Mus minutoides (assembly GCA_902729485.2). Classification (NCBI taxonomy): domain Eukaryota; kingdom Metazoa; phylum Chordata; class Mammalia; order Rodentia; family Muridae; genus Mus; species Mus minutoides. The sequence continues at coordinate 1,084,868 of LR753313.1, forward strand.
AGGGATTACAGGGGGCAGGAAAGATTCGTGAGTTTCCCTGGAGAGAGAAACGAAGGGAGCGGTGTTAGACTCGCGAAGTCCTAGTACAGGCTTCCTGAAGCAGTACATGGTGCTGTGCGTGCGAGCGTATCTGGGGACGTCTTTGTACACTCACAGGTGCCTCTCCTCAGAGTTCCCTGCACATCACGTCTGAGGTTGCTGTAAACAAACCTTAAAGCCGCTGGCTTATTGCTTGCCGAGATTGTCTGTGTGTAGACTCCTGGTGACCACAAGAGGGCAGCATGATGCACGAGTCGATTCTTGGTGGTTTGACCCAGGGAGAGCTGGAGCCGGGATAGTGGCAAGTCGATTGCCAGCCTGGGCTTTTGGATCCTGCCAGGAGTCAGGGCTAAGCTTCTGGCAGGGAGGGCTTCTCTATAGAGCCGGCCCTACTCTGGTTCTATCTGTGTGGTCTGGGGATGTGAGACTCCCAACCTGGGTATTTTGGCTTAGGAGTCGCTAGCTCCCTGGGAGGAAGCTGTAGGGAGCCTATGATAGAGGGAACATCCTCTTCCCCTCATCTCAGTCTCAGAAGCAGCAGGAGGGAGCAGAGTTTTTGGCTTAGACAATGGAAGTGAACTAAAGGGACATATGTTCCTGCCCAGGAAAATCCCAGTCTTGGTGGGACACAGAAAGTTGGTATACTGGAATCAGGGTCTTGGAAGACGTGAGCTTTATACATCCCGACTGCTCAGGCTGTTGGATCTGCTGGTCAGAGCATGAGAATAGCTTGTACCTTTTCCTGCCCTCCAGCTCAAGTTTGGCAACTATGGGATGCCAAGTAGGTGCTCAGTAAACATGGCACTCTGTCTCTTTCTAGAGGTGGGATCTTGGTGGGTTTGTGTTAAACCCCTCCAGACCCTGGGTGAATGTGCGTCAGTGGGTATGAGAATGTCTTACCTACGGGTCATTTTGTTAGAGGTGGCCTGCTGGGAGTGAAACGCATTGGTCCTTCTCCATTCCAGGCAGTCCTGTATTTGAGCAGGATGTTGGATATCATGTGCTCTTGAGTCCATCCGTGACCTGTTACCAGTGCTGGAATCTAGATCATCTGCTCTGTGCTGAGCTGGCGGGCCCAGGGATATAGACGAGGCCCTCTTTCTTGTGACCCATCTTTGCCCACCAACTTCTTTTCGAGCAATTTTTCAAGGCCAAGTCACTGAGAAATGTAGGAGTGGGTTGGACATTTACAGCACTCTCAGCGATCTGAGTCCTTTGTATGAAGGATCTTGTGTTGACAGCAATGACAACATGAAGTTTCTGATTGTGACCTTGCCACTTCTCCGTGGGAACCTGGATTTCTTTCTTTCTTTCTTTCTTTCTTTCTTTCTTTCTTTCTTTCTTTCTTTCTTTCTTTCTTTCTTTCTCTCCCTCCCTCCCTCCCTCCCTCCCTCCCTTCCTTCCTTCCTTCCTTCCTTCCTTCCTTCCTCCTTTCCTCATCTGAAAATGGTGATGATAAAGAAGAGTCCAAGGTTGCTCGTAAGATTGCAGTGAGGATGTGTGTAGGGTGGGAAAGGCTCTGAAAGCTGTTTTCCTCCCTCTCCCTGTCAGAGCATCCCAGGCTGGTGTCTTCACAAGCAACGGTATTTTCATGCCCTTCATCTGTTCTTCCCACTTCTGGTATTTCCCACATCCTGCTCGTTTTACACACCCCAACAGATTCATCTCCTCTTAGGGGGTTCGGTTACAAGAGTTCCCATGTTCCCAGCATTTCTGTTGTTCTTTTCCCTGAGAGGCAGTTCAGTGTGGCTCCAGGAGAAGTAGGGTTTTGCTCTGTGGACTTTCCTGCCTCTGTTGCCTTTGGCCCCAGGTAAACCCCTCAATAGCTCTGAGGTGGAAATTGGGTCAGTTGGGTTGTGAGGTGCCTTTTTTGAAATGGGTACCAGGAGTCTGACTGGTATGTGGACCTTGTCGGAGGTGGGGAACATTAAAATTTGGGGGGTTCTGGGAGATAAGGATTAAAGGATGTTGTGAGAGTAACCAGCACCTAGAATAAGATGCAGGAGGCGGTAGGAGAGCCACCATGCTGTACATTTTAGGAAGGGGAATAAGTAGCTGAAGCATGTGTCTGTCACCAGGACAGGGAGAATATGGTTCCTACTGATATGACACCGGCCTGACCTACCAAGTGTCAGCGTGTTCCAGGTAAAGCCTTTGCCCTGAATGCCTTCCTCATCTCCAGCACCAGGAATTTGGATGACAGAAACCTTTGACCAGGTTAAGTTAGGAGTAACTAGCCTCTGGGCAATATTGTTCCACACGGCTTCAATGCTGTCCTTCCCCATATCATTTGCGATTCACCAGTGGGTTCTCTGTTGGTTACTGTAATCAAATCACTTTGCTAGCCACAGAGGTGACTCCAGGACTTGCCCTGGTAGGAAGTTTAGGTATTCATTGTGGTAGGGAGCAACACTAAATCCCTCCAGCCCAAACATACCAATCAAGCATATTCGCTTCAGTTCCATATTAAGCCACAAGAGGGCACTAGACCACGATTTCTGCTGTGAAGGTGCTATGTAGCCTATTGTGATTGCTCCTTTGAGAACTGTCCACTGCACCTGGTCTCTTCCCAGACGTCAGCAACTTTGAGGTCATGGCCAACCAGCTTGATTTAACCTCAGCTCTCCGCACTGACTGAGGTTTCAAGGGAGATCTATTAGTGCAGTGCAAAAAGGTCATTGCATTTGGTGTTAAACCAAGGGTTCCAGTTTGTGCCCTTCTTGCAAGCTTAAATGATGAGCGAAGTAACTTTGTTTCTCTGTGTATGTTTTTTTTTTTCCAAGCTGAAAGGTGAGGTGTTACCAGGAAGTGTGGTTGTGAGAAGCTGCCACAGGGATTAAATTGCATGATGTGTGGAAAGTCTGGAACACAGTGGATTCTCAGTGACTAGCCTGACTTTTTTCAGGAAGAAGGATAAAGTTAGGTCACAACCCAGAAATCCTGTGGACTTGATGGGGTCATTTTATCTGCTTCTTTAACAAATATTCTGTGATTCCAAATCACTGGGTGGAGCAGCGCTACCCAGTGGCTAGGATGGAGAACAGCACATATTGGGCAGGTGTTGGACGTTGTTGGAGTTAGATGGGACAGGCTCTCGGCCAGGGGATACCAGATTTAGAGGATCCATTAATGGGATTTTTGCACTGCTTAAGTTTCTGACTGCTTCGGGTCATTTGCTGAGGATGTTAGCACAATGATAGCTGTTAGTGGTGTTTCTTGTCTTGACCTGTAGGAGGAAGTCACAAATGGACTAACTTTATTGTCACCAATCAATCTTGGCATCTTATTTCAGACCTTTCTTGGTGTTTCCTCAGGTTTCTCTCTCTCTCTCTCTCTCTCTCTCTCTCTCTCTCTCTCTCTCTTTCTCTCTCCCTTTCTCCCTCTTCACTACCTCTCTGTGGTGGATGCTCATATTTTGGGGGCATGTTAGTACACTGCCTTTGCCTTGGTTAAGAGACTAAAGGTCCTGTGGTCAGTGCATTTATCTGAAAAAAAAAATGGGAGCTGGCATGGTTGGTTAGAAGGTACTTCCAGGGTGATTGTATATTATTTGCTTGGTGTGTGTATGGGGTGAGGTGGGGTCAAGTAACAGCTGTGGATTGATAACGGCTAAACTTCCAGCTTTGCTGTTGATGCACACAGCTCAGAGGAGGTAGGGGTCCTCTCTCAGCAAAGGAGTGGCCCTGAGGCCGGAACAGAGGTATCTCTGGATTCACACCCCTCTTAGCCTCTTTATGGATGTACCTGAGACTCAGGAGGGAACATTGGCAGGCATGCAGGCTCAGGAAGTTATTTAATATCAGCTTCGCTCCAGACTGCGTTTCTGACTCCATGCCACCTCTTAAGTGGCAGTCATTTTAACAAATGTGGTGAGAAGACACTGAGCGGGGGGGAAAAACACGAAGGAAGGGAAGAGGGACAAAGCTATGTGGGGAGGGGCAAGGCTATGGTGGGTGAGGGGCAAGGCTATGTGGGGAGGGGCAAGGCTATGAGGGGTGGGGTGGGGGGAATCATATTTCCTGGGCAGACACTTTGACTTGAATGCACCCAGGAAGAAGTAGCGTGGAAGGGGAGCAAGGGCCTCTCAGTTCCGAGTGGTGGAAAGAGGACTCCTAGGAAGGGTCTGGGTGTTAGGACTGAGGGTCTCCTGGTATACCTCTCCCTCTTTCACAGAAGGTTCTTGTGTTCTATTGGAGTGTCTGGCTCTGTCCTTGGGGTAGATGTTGACTGATAGAGATCATCTTTCCAAGGACAGTTTTCAAAGTACACAGCAGACAATGAGCTCAAGGGGCCTGATGTTGACACTTTAGCCCACTGTGAATACTGGGCTGTCCTTGGGCATAGACAGTGTGGTACCCAGGTATCTGGCACTGGCCTTGTTGTCCAGACCCTTCTAGCAATTGTACTCTGGAGGAAGAGTAGACAGATGTTCCAACAGGGCCAGCTCCGCTCTGCCAGATGTAGGAAACAGAAAAGAAGGAGTCTATTTTTTGTCATGCCAGCCTATGGCACCAGTCACAGGCCTGAAACACTGCTAAGCCCTGGGGTCCAACATGTTGAAAATAATCATTATTTTTTCCCCCACTGAATCTTAAAATTAGACAGATGACTCTGTGGTTCTTCAGAAAGGAGGTTTCATCTAATGAAAAAAGTTCAAAGGAAAGTGTGTGTGTGTTTGTGTGTGTGCCTGTGTGTGTGTGTGCCTGTGTGTGTGTGTGTAAAACTATGGATTCCCTGAGGTAGATAGGGAATGATGTTCCTAAACTGAGATTTAGATGTTCTCCCCTTGCCTGCCCCAGGTCCCTTGAATGTTGGTTATCAGTGTTGTGAGATATCAGGTTATTACCTCTTGGCTATAACGTTGATCCACTGGTCCTGCTGTTACCCATAGAAGCCTCCTGGCGTTTTAGGCTGACAAGGAAGGTGAGTTCCATTTCTACTGTGTCACGCTTTGTCTATGTGAAACAAAGATTAGGAGACAAGTGGTTTGCTCAGAAGGCAATCCCAGGGATCTAGAAGAAGAGAGGGGACACGAGGACACCAAAGACTTGTGTGCTCTCCGGTAGGCAGGCGTTCCTCGTGCTCACTAATTCACTTATCTGGAGTGAATTTACTCAGCATGAGGGCGTGTGATGGGCCATCCGAGTCTGTGGAAGCTATGGAGAAACAATGCAAGGGGCATGCAGACCGTTTGGATTATCTGTTGTTTTAGGATGTACGAGGATGAACATCAACTCTCTAGGTCCCTTGCCTTTACCCCTGGACACTGCCACTTGGGATTTACATTAAAGGATAAGAAATGACCAGAGGTGGCCAGGCCAATCCTCTTAGACTCTCAGTGGCAAATTTTTGAAAAGAAAAATAAAATCCATCAGAGGGTATGTGGAGTCAGAAAACCAGGTGGGTGGAGGTGAGCCTGGTGAGAGGTGCATAGGGTGGGATAAGAGATGGGTCTCACGTGCTGTGGAAGAATGGGACGCTAGCTTCCTTTCCCAGCATGCACCTAGGTACACTCTGTAGCCTGAATGAATCTGACCCCCTCCCCCAAATCCTCTGCACCTTGGTTCCTCCATCTAAGACTAGTTTTGTGGACTTATATTCCATCCTCTTGAAAATGACTATTCAGTCTTTCTTGGTCCTCAAGCTCCACTCCAGGGCTGTGACTGCCGGCCCACCAGCTCAACTCCTATCCTTTGTACAGTCTGGGCTCTTCTGTCCTGGGGCTTTTTGGACAGTGTCTACTCTATCACCCTCTATTGTGAATCCTTACCTACCTAGGAGGGTCAGGGGACAGATGACGTTGACATGGCTCCTCTGTTCTATCCCTGTAGTGAGCTCCTAAGAGACCTATAAATTAGAGCAGGCTCACCTCATGTCTCCAGTTTCTCTACAAGACTTCTCAGGTTGGTGATGCTGCACGTGTGTGCCTGTCCCTGGATGTTGGGACAACAAAATAGAACTTTCATTGTTTTCTATACTTCCATGGACCCTGAGATCTACTCTCCCCTTATTGGAAAAATCTTCTAGGGAAATTTGAATTCATGCACAGTGATAGGGATCGTGTTTCAGGAGCAATACTAAGGCTAAGGGTGCTTTCAGTCCAAGCCCTTCCCAGGCTCCTGAGACAGACTCTCTTCTAGTCATGCATCCCTCCTCTGCATAGCTTGGGATCACAAGCGCTTTGAGTCTCAGACAGCTTTCAGACACAAGAGTATTTGCATATATATATAATGACATATCCTGGGGCTGAGACTCAAGTCTGAACATGAAATACATTTATGTTTCATATATGCCTAACGCACATAGCCTGAAGGTTATTTATACGACATTTTTTAATAATTTTGTTCACGAACCAAAGTTTCCTCATGCAGAATTTTTCACAGCTGGTGCCAGGCTAGTGATCCAAAAGTTTAAGATTGGAGCATTTTATATTTCATATCTTTAGAGTAGGTGCACATGCTTGTGTGTATGTGTGTATACTTGTGTGTATGTGTTTGCCCATGCATATGCTGGATTTCTGGTTCCAAACATCTGCTTCTGGCCTGAGAATTTTTAGTGTGGGGGGCACAGACTGCAGGAGCATAGCCATACTCGGAGTGTGACTGTTCACTCCTGTGGCTCTCAAGTTCTACAGTCTAGAGTGAGCTCAAAGGTGCTTTCACAATTTGCATAAGACTTTTATGAATAGTTTCTCAGACTGTTAGAAGTTTAATGCTGCCCTGTTCAAAGAACACCAGCCTACTTCCTAACAGGTTCTGACAGTATTTTATTGTGGTACCAGGTTTCTTCTGTTTCCTCCTTCCCTTTGTCTTGTACCTGAATCCAGCTTGACCTAGTCCACGTCCACACATCTTTCCTCTCAGGGATTCACACAACCTGAACCCACTGAGACATGGATGGTTTGATGTGTGTAATGAGGGATAAAAGAGAATTGTATTTTAAAGAATTCCCTTCCTCATTGGAGAAGCAGGAGAAACCACTGTATAGCTGCAGTTCGGGAGGCTTCGCTGGCTCTAAATGACAATCGAGAGTGGAGTTCTGTCTGCATTTGGAGCCTTTCAGGTTAGAGCACATCTCTGTGATGTTTGCCTCCCATGATCCTCTCAGAGGAATCCTGGAGTCCTTGGCTAACCCAAATGACCATTCCCTCTCCACTCCCAAGCATGTCCAACCCAGGCTCTCGGAGTCTGGAAGCTTCTCCTGTCTAAGCAGATCTCTGATCTTCCTTCTGCTCACTCGGACACTTCCCATCTCTCCAGTCTCACCTTCAAGAATGTCTTTGTTCTTCAGACCCCTGGTTTTGGATTCTTCCCTCTCTCCATCCCTGGGAGCACATAGTAAAAGCAGTTGCTATCTGTTCACTGCTTTCTGTGGCCCTGGCACAGTTGATCTAGTTACTCACTTAACACCATAACCACATGTGGGCGGATTGTTCTCATTTTGCAGATGAGGAAGTAGGAGACAAGAGAGATACGCAGGTGAGGCTGCAGGTGTAGATGGCTGAGAAGATTCAGACCCAGGATCACTGCAGAAGCTGCGTTCCCACATTTGTTATACAGCAGCACATGCAAAGGCCAAGTGGCGGGGAAATAAGCCGAGACATCACCAGGAGACATTTGAATCCAGAAGAGAGCCATATTATAGTGAAGTAATAGACTCCTGTAGGAAAGAATAAACTATGGTCACCCATTGTACTTAGTAACTGCAATCTTTCACAAAGCATGCCGATTAAAAACCACTATATGCTATATATGTGTGCTGGCTACTTTCATGTCAACTTGACCCAAAGCTAGAGTCACTGGAGAGGAGGGAGCCTTCCTTGAGAAAATGCCTCAGTAAGATGGGGGCTATAGGCAGGCTTATAGGGTATCTTCTTAATTAGTGATGGATGTGGAACCGTCCAGCCCATTGTGGTGGGTACACACCTGGGAAGGTTGTCCTGTGCTCTACAAGAAAGCAGGCTGAGCAAGCTATGGAAAGAAGCCAGTGAGCAGCGTTCCTCTCAGGCCTCGGCATCAGCTCCTGCCTCCAGGTTCTTGCCCTGGTTGAGTTCCTGTCCTGACTTCCTCCAATGATGAGTAGCGTTGTGTGGAAATGCAAGCCAAACAAATGCTTTCCTCCTCAACTTGCTTTGGGTCGTGGTGTCTCATCATAGCAAGAGTAACCCTAACCAAGACGATATGTAAAAGATCACCGTGACGAAGAGCTGCAACATACTGTTTATGATCACAGTTATGTGGCACAACAAGGCAATTGGTAACTTGGCATAAACCAGTTTCACAACTTGGTTTCAGGGAAGGAGATGGAAAGCAGGGTATGTATAGGATCTTACAGTTATTTAAATCGTTCTCTATTAATTTTGTAGTACTGGGAACCAAATCTGGTGTTTAGAGCGCACTACCACTGTAGCTGCTTCTTGAGATCTGCTTTTCACTTTTCATTTTGAAATCACATCTCATTAAGTTGTCTAGACTGGTCTGTATTCCAGGCTGGCTTTGAACTTGAAATCTTCTTGCTTATCCTCCTGAGAAATGGTGGACGCTTTTACTCTGAACAGCCTTGCTTCTCATTGTTTATCTTATTCTGTCTTAGCACCCAGAAAATGACAATGTTCAAAGTGGAAGGTAGGTAATGCTTTCAACCTATAATCCTTCACTTTTCATATCTATTAAAATAGAATCCTAGAAAGCCTCAAAAACAACAAAAACATTACACCAGTTACGTCTGAACTTGAAAACAAAAGTAACAGTGAAATCCTCTAAAGCTGATATCACATAGCTTATATATGTTAAGTGGCAGAAATGTGTTTTCCCATGGTACTGGAGACTGGATATCCAAGGTCAAGCTGTCAGAAGGACCACTTCCTTCCCAGGTCTCTGTCCTTGGTTTGCAGACGGCCACCTTCCTGCTGCATCTTCACATGTGGCTGAGAAGGAGGGAACAGGCATGTCCTGTAAACAGCCTAGTGAACGGGGCTTTTCATAGAGTTGATGGAGAACCCACAAGCTCTAGTGGGACATGCTATAATCCAGTGTTTGGGAGGTGGAAGCAGGATGATCAGATGTTTAAGGCTAGCTTTGGCTGCTTAAAAGGTTTAGGGCCAGCCTCAGCTACAGTTTTGCTGTGTATCCCCATAATCATCTTACCATGCTCCATATATGGCTTCATGCTACTTCCCTGATGCATTTCAGAGAAATGGTGAAATGTTAGTAAATGCTGCTTACATATTTGAACATGTATAACATCCAGCTAAAGTGTGGTAGTGTTTTAACTTCAGGCACTGTTAATATCCAGTGAAATTCTTTTTGTTGTTGTTGTTGTTGTTGTTGTTGTTGTTGTTGTTGTTGTTTTTTGAGACAGGGTTTTTAAGACAGCCCTGGCTGTCCTGGAACTCACATTGTAGACCAGGCTGGCCTCAAACTCAGAAATCCTCCTGCCTCTGCCTCCCGAGTGCTGGGATTAAAGGCGTGCGCCACCACGCCCTGCTTCCAGAGAAATTCTTATGTCTTCAGAGTCTATTCTCTGAGTGTTCCCCAATGCATGCATGTGCACTGTGGCTCTCACATGCACCAAGACACAGGACACTAACAACCTCCAGAAAGTTCCCTCATACCCCTTCCTAGTTTGTTTCTGCCACCAGTTCCTTGAGAGTTGACCACTGTTTTGAGCTTGCTAACAATAGATTGCTTGTGTCGGATTCACAGCTTCATACAAGTGGAATCATATAATACCCATTGACCAAGAATGATGTGCTGTTGAGATTCAGCCACGTGCTGTAGTTAACAGTATCTGATTCCTTTTTATGGCTACATAGTATTATACTGTGTGGCCAACCTGGATTTATCTGTTCTGTTTTTGGAACCCGTGGGCTGCTTCTAGTTTTGGACTTGTGGCTAGATCCATTATGAATATTCTCGTGTGAGCCTTTTGGCAGACATACGTTTTTGTTTCTCCCAAGTCCTGGGATGTATGTTGAGTAGTTTAACTTTCTATCCATCCTGATCTCTTTCCTTAGGAGTCCTACCAGGTGACATGGACATAGCTTGTGGTTGACTTGGGTTAGGAGAAGTTTGTTCCCATAACTTTGGCTGAGTCTTTGGGCCCATCGAGTCTCTGACTTGCAGATAAGTAGACAAAGGCAGCTCTGCTCAAGGTCTCTCATTAGCAATGTGACAGAGCTGGGATCCATTCTGATAAAATTCTGAGAATTGTACCTCTCAGCATTCTTAGCTTAAGAATAGATACACTGGTGTTCTTGAAGCCAATTTGAATACTCTGACACTGAGAAACCAGGGCCAGACTGGCAGTAGGTGCTTCTTGAGGCTATTCCCCATTAGGGGAGGTGTGTTCCAGCCTGGAACTGTACACCGCTATCTAGAGGCCAAAGCTGGATCCATATGTATCCCAGAAGGAAGCCATACAAGTCCCCTGGGTCAGTGTCTTCTTCCAGTGATTTAGTTGGGAGTCTTATGGGAAAGGGCCGGTTGTTAATCCTAGCAAAACAGGAAATCTCAGAGGGTTTTCCCTGTTAAAGAGGAGGTGATTCTGCTTTATCCTAAGAGGTGAGTGTAGGCTGGGCAGAGAAGGGTAAGCATTCAGGGATTCCTTAGGAAGGTCCTTCATCCAGGGGGAAGGCACATGGAAAACATTTCTAGGTGACGAGAGAGCTAAACTGTAACCTAGAGAATGAGCAGACATTAGCCACTCAGAGAGGTCAGATGAGATGGATGCTATTTTAGGTAGAAGGAAAATTGGAATAAAGAGAATTGTGGGGAGCTGAAGGCAGCTCATCCAGGCTGGAGAAGAAGGGAGCAGACATCATGTACAGCCTGGTGAATATGGCCTTCTCATAGAGAAGTGTGAGTGCCAGGTTTGGTGGGACATGCTTTAACTCAACAGTTGGAAAGTAGAGAAAGAAGGGTCAAGAGTTTAAGGCTAGCCTTGGCTACATAAAGGGTTTGGTGCCCGCCTGAGCTAGATGAAATTTCTAAACAAAAAGCAAAACAAATGATTGTGAGACAGTTGAAGAATGGGATAGGATCTTGTCTGTATATCTCTATCCCTCTAGTGGTTAGGACATGTTTGGCTAAGTAAGAGCTAGGATAAACCATGACTGAACAGAACACATGCTGGGAGCAGGAGGCCTGGGGGTGTTTGGAGGGTCAGGGAGGTTGAGAGGCATCGTGGCATGTTTAGGGGGAATGTGCTAAGGGATGTCTATTTTCTCTTGGTTGGAAGACCAGGTTTCTTGGGATAGTGCAGTGATCTCTACCAGGTTTTCCACACATGGCAGTAGTTTAGAAGACTTAGCTCCATCTGAAAGGCACCTAGGGGCATGGTGACAGAATTCCAGCTCAGGAACACTACTTGCTAAAATATGTTTGTTTATTCAGAGATTTAATTAACATGTTTAAATATTAAAGAGTAAACAAAATGTGTCTAGTGGGACTCAACATTTACCAACAGGAGCTCTGGCTTATTTAATTATTTGTGTTTTCCCTGCCCTAAGACTCAGGTTTCTGGCTTCTTTCTAGGCAGAAAGTGGGGAGTATAGGTTCCTCCTAGGACAGGACAGAGAAGTGAGCCTTGGGAGTAGGAAAGTGTCAGGGGTTTGAGGAGGGGGAGGATTGGAAAGGAAGGAAGTAGGCGGGGGAAGGAAGGAAAGCAAGAGGTTTTCTCAAGAAGTGGAGTTGTCCCAGCCAAGAAAACCAACATCTGGTGTTTCTTTGGTACAAAGAAGAGAGTGTGGGTCTCTATGCTTTCATGGATCGTTGGCTGATAAAGTCCACAAGGGCAGTGGGAGCAGAGACAAAGAGCAGGGGCAGTGTGTTCAGAAGCCCTGTGAGTGTGTAGAGTGAATACCCACAGCAGTACCAGCTATCAGGAGACAGATCAACTATTTAGGGTGACTCAAGGCTTATGAAGTTTTGGGGGACTGAGGGTGGGAACATCCAGGATGGATAAAGGTCACCATTAGTTGAAGGTTTAGGGTACCCGAAATGTCCAATTAGCACGGGGAAACATTTCAGGAATGGTTGAAGATGTTCTTATCAGGAGAAAGAAAATTGATCCTGTAATTTAACTGAGGCTATGTGATATTTGTCAGGTAGAAGTGTGTGTGTTGCTTAGAATTCCCCAGACAAGGTCAGAGAAGGGGAAGCTCTGATAATGGAGTCTGCCATATTGCACCAAGCCCAGAGGCTATCCAGTCATGGCGGACATCGACCTTAATTAGCAGAGTTTTCCCACAGAGAGAGTGAGATTTGGGGTCTGGAGAGTAAGTACATCCAAGGTGCAAATTGAGATGGCTGGAGACAGCTGAGCAATTTTGGTTGCATCTCTACAGCAGGAGGACTGGAGAGTCTTGAGATAGTCTGATGAGATACCAACTTGAGTTTCTCTGTGCTAATTTTATGACGGCAGTGTCTCCCCATGATTCCTCAAGAGCCTGCAGACTGGACAGTGGCTGGTTGGACAGCGGCTGGAGAATAATTAGTATTGCATCACTCTGTTGCAGACACAGGGAAGGAATGTTCCCCAGCCAGATCTGCAGGTAGAACTCTGAGATGGAGGTGCTTTGTGACAGATCTGCATTATAACATCACCACAAATGAAGTCCTAGCTGCTGAGAGATTACACCCGGGGTTATTTATTGGCAATGTGCTCTATGGTTTTAATTTTTTCTTTTTGCTTATTCAGGCTTTAGCTCCAGAGGAAAATAGCCTGGGGTGGCTCCGAAATAGATTCTCTCTGCCCCATTAACTTATTCAGTGAGTTTAATGGTCCTTTCTCCCCTCAGCCTTGAAGCCATCATTAAGAGGCAGAGATTTATAAAGCAAAGACTGAGCTTTAGTCAAACTTTGATTCTGGGCTTGGGGAGGGCAAGGGGTCCAGGCAACTGGGCACCCCTGTCCTGATGATGTGGGTGTGGTCATGACACAAGCTCTGGGCTTAGCGAAGGTTAATGAACTTAACTTTCCTTGGCTCTCCAAGGGCAGGATTGCCATGGATTGCTCTGTAATGGCTCTGCAGGGCATGGGGTTGAGTGTCTTCTGTTCCATTTTATGGGACATTCCATAGCTCTTATCACAGGTCCAGGTCATAGCATCTGCCAATGGTGTTTACAGAAAATAGACTTCCCAGAAGTCAGCCTTCAGAGCCTTCAGTTCCTTTCAAATGAAATGACTTGGACAGCTGTCCAACTCACCAGTGAGAAAATGGCTGGTCAGTCAACCAACCAACCAAGCAACCAACCAACCAAGCAACCAACCAACCAACCAACCAGCAAAACCCAAACAAAATCACAATAGATTAAAAGCCTGAGTACTGGATGGTTGGCCAAATTCCCTAGAACTTTGCTTCAAGGAATATAATTATTGAATGAAGGTCAAGTCAAACAACATTACCTCAAGTTTGGTCAATCCAGCTCAATCCAGTTCACCACACTCGACTTCTTCCCTTTTTGTTCATCTGTGGGATAAAATGCATTCTGCTGAGGATACAACAGTCAGGTGAGTTAGGTCCAGACTGATAAGACAATAGCACCGGCAAAGAGATTGCCCCAGAGCAGTACGCAGTGGGGATTAGGTGACAGCTTGGGGAGCTGAGGAAAGAGACAATGTGTAATTCGGTGCATAGGTGGGATCTGGGTAGGGAGGGAGGGGAAGGAAGGCTGTTTTAGGTTTAAGGTGCACAGAAATGATGGGTGGGATGAAGGAAATGCAAGGTGCCTATTTACCCAAGGGTAGGGAATTTTGAGGAACTAAGAGAGCTGACAACAAGCCCCGAGACTCACTTGGGGATGGCTAAAAACACCATTAGCCTCTGTACCTTGTTGGCTTAATAATAGGAGTCATTTGAGGGTTGGCAGATAAATCTTAAAGTTCAAGCAGTGTTTTAGTTTTTGTTTCTCTTATGTTTGTGAATGAAAAAAAAACAGCAATTAAAATAGGAAAATAAATTACTCATATGTTTAGCAATACACACACACACACACACACACACACACACACACACACACTTCAGTAGATTTCCATGATGTTTCTTAGTAAAGTTGATTCTAGGATTAGTGCACAAGGCAAAAGGTGGCCTTTTGAAGAGACATTAATTCCTGGTTGAACACAGCAAGATGTGCCCTCTGAGAGGCACACAACAGCTAAGGTGAGCTGAGGCATGGTTACCCCACAGTGAACAAACCGGATGTGGTGGCCATTAAAGCGGCTACTCGTTTGTTCTCCGACTTCATGGGTGAACAGAACTGAATTTGCATACATTCAGTATGTCGACCAGACGAGACTATTGCATGGATGTTGGCTTTGTGGATGTGTTTCCGTGCATTCAAGCAGGTAGTTTTAGTTTGTATTCTAAGGCTAGCCTGTAGCACCACATGGACTGAAGAAGAGGAGGTGTGTACACAAGTGGAAGAAAGTAGGAGGCCATTGCAAACCCCAATGTGATGTGGTGGTGGGCAAAGTAAAGAGAGTTAAAGCAACAATAAAACAACAACAACAACAACAACAACAACAACTCCCCAACCAACCAACCAACCAACCAACCAACCAACCAACCAACCAACTGAAAAATGCTGATTGTGCGTTGAGAGCAGGAGATAGCAGGGTTAGGGAGATCTGTGATCCATGATGGAAAAGAAGAGGCAGCGGCCCGAGGCCCTGTGCCTTCTGTTTGGGACACATTGAGTTGATGGTGTTTGCGGGAGAGGATTGAGAAGAAGGCTACGTGTGGCTTGAGTAATTGTTTCTGATTGGAGACTTTCTTACTGAAGTGGGTCACCATGAGAAATCAGCCAGAACAGCTTGTTTGAGAAGAGGCTAAAGACTTGTTCTTCCGAAGTTTCTTCTGCCGTGTCCACCGCGGCAGTCTTCTCCATGGCTGTCCAACCAGTGAGCCTTCCTGCAGGCAATGGGCTTCTCTTGTGGGAGCAGCATTAAGCCACAAGCACATTTCACCTGGGTATTTATAAGTGGCTTCTGCTTTGGTGTGCCTTCCCTCTCCACTCTTCTGCCTCTTGAAGGCTTATCTCAGGAGAGTTACATTGTCAAATAGTATGAAGATCCAAGCGAGGTGTTGGTGTGGAGTGAAGAGAAGACTGGGTGACTCATTTGGGGATTCACAACCACCCATTGCTCCAGTTTCAGGGGATCTTCATACACTTTGAAAGCACCCGCACTCAAGTGTACATCCCCCTACACAGACATACACACATATGTATAATTAAAAATAATGAAAATAGACCTTATCAAAGGAGAGTAGGTGCCACATAGTTATTAACAGTGACCAGGAAAACAAAAAGGATAGTTACTTACCTATACTCACATGGTTTCCAACATGTGGCTGTTTGCTACCTTGTGAGGAAGGCTGGCAAAACTTGGTCCATTATACAAAGAAGACTTGGTCCATTATACAAAGAAGACAAGATCTGGCTGCCTATTAGTGGGTTAAACAGGGCTATTTCCATATTAGTCAGTCTTCCATGGTCATGTTCTCTGAACCCAAAATGATACATACTTTGGGGTGAGATACTTTGGAAGGATTAGCATTCCATCTATAGACTTTGAATTATCCTGGAAAATATAGTATCAACATAGTATCATCTATAGGAATCCTCCTTGGTGTAGAAGTACTTGCAGTGAGATGATGAAGAAGAGGAGGAGCAGGAGGAGGAGGATGGTGGTGATGATAGTGACGGTGATAGTAGAAGTGACAATACTAACAACAGCATCACTTTAAACTGGGTGCTATGTGCCAAGCACTACATTGTGCATTTTTCATTCAGTGGCTTTGTGAGTTTAATGACATTACAACCGAATTTGGTATCTACGACTATCCCCATTTTGTAGATTTGCATACACGAAGCCACACAGCAACATCCATAAAAGAGAAGTCAGGCAGTCTGTATCCAGAATCCATGATTTCACCTGCATACTTCACACTGTCAGCCTATGTTCTTGCTGTCCTCTTCAACACCTGGACCACCCAATTTTGGACCCCAGCTGTGTTATAATGTGGTTAGATTTTCTAAGCTGGAACAAATGTTCCCGATGTCAGTTCAATGAGAAATTCTGCTCCATGCTTCCTGGGCTACATTGATTCATTCACCTCAGATAGAATAACCATGTGGTGAACTTAGATAAAATATTTGTACCATTGATTGCTTTATTTCACACAGATGGTGGGGGGGGTTGGGGGGGAGGAGGGCAATGAAAACTGCTGTAGGCAGGTGTGTAGAGACCAGCTAGGACAGGAACCCAGGCTGCCAGTGCCCCCAGGGTATTGTCTGTTATTTGCAGGTCTGACCCTGACTAGCCGCTGGCTGACCCCTCTGGGGTTCCCTTTGACAGCTATAGTTACAGTGAATGTTAGCTATTGAACAGGGCATTCTTTGGCTGGAGGGTGTCCAGGGCATCTCACTACAGAAGGATATAGCCCTTTGCAGCATTGCTACAAAGTCACATAGAAAACATTACAATAACGTGGGTGGCTTCCTATTCACCAATCACTCAATAACATCAGAATATAATCTAGGGGAAAAAGGAGGAGACCGGGTTAAGATCGGGCAGATTCTGGAGTGTGTGAGTATTCAAAGCATGGGTTTTCTCTATTGATAGCCTCTGGGATGTTGGATAAGGCTAGAATCTCATTGAATGTCAGTTTCTTATGTGAAAAGTAACAGGCTGAAGTTAGAGTTGCATGTGACAGAGTAGGACAGACAGACTTGTATGTGGATGCAAGTAACTGAAAACTGACATGGATGGCTGAGATGTGCAGGGGCTTAGTTTTGTTTTGTTTTTTAATTTCCTTTCTTTCTTTCTTTCTTTCTTTCTTTCTTTCTTTCTTTCTTTCTTTCTTTCTTTTTTCGTGTGTGTGTGTGTGTGTGTGTGTGTGTGTGTGTGTGTGTGTGTGTGATGACAATTGGAAGACGCAGCTTTGGCTGATGTTGGTTCAGCAGCTCAACCATGTCATGAGCACTGTCAATGATTCTCTTGGCTTTTCTCCCACCCCTGCAAAGTGGCTGCAACTAATATGTCCAGGTAACACGTAGGCAATGAGAAGACGAGGTAAGAGGTGAGTCCATGTGGAAGGTAAGAAGATCCTGGAGGTGGCCTGACAGCATCCCGTACATCCACATGAATCTTGTGGTCTACATTTGCTTACTTCTAAGTGCCCGAGAGGCAGAGTGGATGGCTGCATGGCTTTTAATGTCAATAGTGAGGCAGGAGGAGGAGAGTTGTGCACCCGGGTAGGATGGGTTTGTGTGGGTGCTGCCATGCAGGGATGGAGGGCTGACTGGATGGTGTGTGGTGGGTGTTCCTTTTGATGATTTTGAGGAAGTTGTCTTGAGGACCATAATGATGGCTCCCACAGACAGCTATAACACAGGGAGGAGGTGAGGAGTTCTGGACATCTTTTAAGGTGTTTCTTTGGCAGAGTCTGTTTTTGCCCATGTGTATTAGGAAGCCTGTGACAAATAACAACCAGGCAAAAGAAAGGGAGAAGGAAGGTGATTGGCCAAGTCCCCAGAGGACTTTGAGTGCAGGTGTGGACAGATCTAATTTGGGTTATGGATGGTACTGAGGAGTGTGTTGGGTTTGATGAGAACTATGATTCTGGAAGGCTGATTGACAGCAACCAGAGATGGCTTGGGAGTAGCAGACATGAGGGGATGTGGAGACTCGGTGGGAGATTTAGAATCATCTCTTTGTGGAGGGATGAGGATTAGAAACTAGAGGAGGAGTTTTTCCATCTCTTTTTGGAAGCAGGAGTGAGGACAGGGCCAGTTAAGAACAAGATGGCAAGGGAGACCCCTGGTGTTGCCACCAGGGGTCATAGTTTGGAGGATTAGATAAGTGGGACCTTTGAGAGATGTCTATGGACTAGAAGGTGGGGGAGAAAAAGTGTGGTGACGAGGTGAGAGTGGCCTCTGGGCTACCAAGCGTAATAGCTACCATTGCTGTAGCAAAATGCCAGGGACAGTAATATAGACAGCGGAAGTTTACTTCTTATGGTCCTGAAGGATGGAGGTCCAAGCTCAAGGTACTTGCAATGTTCTTTTCCTCCGAGACAACTGCTGATGGCTTCCTCTTCTCTCTCTTTATGGGGGAATGACATTTTCTCTCCTTATAAGGAGATCAGTCATACAGAGTAGGGGTTCACCTTATTTTAGTTAATGACTACCTCAAAGGCCCTGTTCTCATACAGTGTCACATGTTAAGCTTCTGGGGTTCCACACAGGAAGGCTAGTGACAGGGAGTAGTGTGGTCTGCTTGTTTGTCTTCAGTTGGTTGTTGAGACAAGATCTTGATCTGTAGCCCAACCTGGCCTCCATCTTCCATCCTTGTTGCTTTGGCTTCCCGGGTGCCAGCATTATGGGTGACCATTACCATACCTATTTGGAAATGCATTTTCTTTTTAAGGTATAGGAGAGTTGTGATTGACAGGAGAAGGCAGGTTGGGGGTGGGGTGGGATCAACTGGATAGGGAGGCAACCTGTTATAAAGGAGCTGGAAGAGAGGAGGTGAGGGCCACACACTGAAGCCTGTATTTCCTGGAAGGCCAGCCTGATAGCAGATTTTCAATGAATGAAAACGCATCCCTTATCTCTACAGAAGGGAGGGTGAAAGATACGAGTTTGTAGTTACGTGTTCGTGCTTTAGACAGAGGGGAATCTCACACCCTATGTCCCAGATCCTTTCAGTGATGTGGCTGGAAGAGCTCCCCAGGTACGGCAGGGTAATGTTGGAACAGGAAAGACAACCATCTGTTGACGTGAGCGTGGTCCAAAGGCAGTCACGGATTCAGTGGAGGTTTGTATAGGCTGCAGGTGCAGCCCAGAACAGAGTTGGCCCAGTGCTCTAGTGTGTGGGAATCGGGACAAGGTAGGCGGACAACAGGGAGGAGCGACTTCTGAGCATGGAAACCCTTCGCCCCTGGATCAGTCTGTGTCCTAAGCAATGGGAGGCAACTCCAAGAAGTAGAGGTTTTGACTGGGGGGGGTCCATCTGATTTGTGGGCTGTCCTCCTATCCCTTCATGTAGTCCCCACTGCTGAGCATCAAAGAGGGCTGACTTGTAGCCTGCTGGTGGTCTGCTCTTTCTTACAAAGCTACGGTATCTAGTAGGTACTTCTGAGGTCCTATCTTGGTGACATTCCATTGGTTGTGGCCCCTGGCCTCTTCACCCATCAGAGAGTCAGCCTGTGCCCAGTATTTGCTATGGGCTATATGTGTGCAGATGGTGTCTAGAGGTCTATGTATGTCAAGGGTCTTCCTGGGTTACTCTTTATCTTATTGTTTGGGAAGGGTCTTTTGATGAACCTGGAGCTTACCATCATGGCTTCACCACCAGTGCCAGGGATCCAGCTGTCCTGCTGGGATTACAGATTCTAATGTTGGTGCTGGAGGATCAAACTCAGATTGGCATGCCTGTGAGGAGAACACTATGCTGATGGAGCCGTTTCTCCAGCCAGGGTTTTGTTTTTGCTTGTGTTCATATCAAAGATGCTATCTCTCAGGCAAAACTCTGACTCATGTTGACAAGCAAGGCAGTGGGCTCAGAGCTGGGGATCTAGTAGGGTGTCCTGATACAGCGCCCTTCAGTTTCATCTAGAGTCATTTCTCCTCAACAAGGCTGGCATTGCCTCCCGGAGCCCCACCCCCAGGGGTGTGGTCAGCTAGCCACAGTTCTCTGCCAAACACTATCTTTCTTGTATCCTTTTGGTGCTCTCTTGCATTTAAATGAAAAGATCTCCCTAAGTACTAAGGGACAACGAAATGGAGATAATTACAGGAAAAAAAGAAAGCAAACACTATCAAAATATAGTCAGCCTTTCAGAGCACTTTTGCTGTGACACCCTGTCTTCCAGAGATTTTAATTCTCCAGCTCTCCCTACAGAGCCCCACTGCTGCTTTGCCTCTGAGATGAAGGCTGCGAGCACGTCTGCTTCCCTGCCCACCTCCACAGTGTCGGGATAATTTATGGAGCTGCCTCTCTGAAGAGACTCAAGGTCAGCACCAGGCTGGGCTTATCAAGCTCACGCCTTCAGCTTCAAGTCATTCCCAGTAGGCACCTGTGCTGTGTGGTCCAGGATAAGGGTCGTAGGCTTGATAGCAGGCTGAAAGTCATGGAGATGTTTGTGGCAGCTTCTGATGATTGAAATCTCGGTATGCTCCAGGCCCTGCTGAAGGCTGTATGGAGATGCGCTTCAGGAGCAATTACACTTGCCGGAAATTGACCCCACCATTAACTCCCTCCCTCCCGTGGGCCAATAGGGAAATTGAGGCTCGGAGGTTTGCTAGTCCCTCAGCTGGGTCATAATAGAGTGTTTGGCCCCAGCTTGTTCAGGCCCCTAAAGCATGGACTTTAGGAGGATTGTCTGTGTGCCCTGGGGTGTATTCTCCTGTGCTTGGAAGCAGAGCTATCTAGATTCCTCACGACTTGGTAGACTTGGTATCCGGCCTTAGAGTCTGCTGACCAACTTCCCTTCTGGCCTCAACTTTCCTTCTAGGTTAAGGTTTGGGCTCTGGGATTGCAGAAATCACCCCATAACCCCCTTTTGACATCAAGAGTCATGCTCTGCACTTGGGTTCTTACCTCAGGCCCAGTGCTCACACAGGGCCCTTCCGAACCTTGTCCCACTTAGGACATGAGTCCAGACTTTGGACTTCCTAGTTCCTACACCAACTCTGCAGGAACATCCTTGATCACCCTGGGTCAGACCACAGAGCCTCTCCAGCTTCAAGGTGCTGTGTGAGCCTCCTGGCTCATGTGAGCATTGCCTGAAGGTCAGCCTTGTGTCCTGTTGAGTCTGCACTTTGGAGGAGCTCAGGGATGAGTGCCGCCAGGTTGAGGCTTACCCAATTTTCAGTTTCATACTCCATGACCTCCAGACTATGCTCCCTCAGTGTTCTCTGTCTTTGCGGGAACTGCTTTTGTTTCCGGTTCCCACTCTGAGTCTTAACTCCCACTTTTCTAATGCCAATGCCTCTTTCTGTTCGGCACTTCCCTGGAATACTAAGGGTTTTGCTTTGGCTCAGTAGCCCATCCCTTCCTCCTAGCTTGTGGTCCAACAAAGCTGTACTATTTACTTGTCATTGAGCCAAAATTCCTAACAGGAAGTGACTTAATGGAGAAAGGGCTGATTTAGCTCACAGTCTGAAGAGAGACAGTCCCTCATAGCTAAGAAGGTATAGCAGCAGAAGGCTCCATGGCAATGGCAGTGTGCAGATGGGACTCCTTATCTCCTCTTACCTTGGAGACCAGCAAATATGGGACAGGCAGCAGGACTGGACTATATACCTCAATGCACATCCCTCCTCTGCCTCCAGCAACTCACTTCCTCTGGTTAGAGTCCATTTCTCAAGGCTGTATGTTTAAACACATGAGCTTGCTGGGGAGGTTGGCTCCCCTGTCCGAGACCATGGATATAGGGCAGTAGTACTGCCTGTGTCATAGTTGCTCTTATAGAAGCCTGCCTCAAGTCCTGCTTCAAGGTGCCAGGGTGTATGCACATCCTGCTTTGGGAAACATACCGTACACCAGCCCCCGTTTTCACGGCTTTTACCATCTTGTCCCTGATGTGGTCTTTTGTATGCCAGCTGCTCTTTCAACCTCATAGCACGTGGTTAGAG
Organism: Mus minutoides; assembly: GCA_902729485.2. Classification (NCBI taxonomy): domain Eukaryota; kingdom Metazoa; phylum Chordata; class Mammalia; order Rodentia; family Muridae; genus Mus; species Mus minutoides. Next base: position 1,106,550 of record LR753313.1, read on the forward strand.
ATGAGCTTTGGGGGAAAACAGAGCAACGGGACAGCAGGTGCACAGCTGTGACCAGCACTCATGCTTCGCCACTCAGGCCCCTGAGCCCTCTCCGGTGGCTTCGATAGGATGCTTTGCCCTGACAAGCTGATCAAGGACGTTCTACTAGGTTGAACAGGGTAGGTCACTGTAGGCCTTGGGCCCATGTGCTGGGGGTGTTTTAATGGGAGCTGCTGACATCTGCTTTATGCTGAGCCCCAGCCCCTCCCACCCACGGCTCTAGCTCTGGAGATTAGGGGAGGCAAGTGATGCCTCTCTGCAGCTGCCTGCCCTCCCTCTCACCAAGCTAACCTCCTCCTCCTCCCCTCCTGTTCCTCCCAGCCTTGCTTCCTGCTCCTCTTCACCCTGCTGGTTGTTCACCGAATGTGAGCTCAGCAGACATTCAGTGAGGTATCCCAGCATCCTCCAAGGATCAGTCCTCTGTGTCTCACAGAAGCTCTTTAGTCTCCCTCAACCACTACCTGACAGTGGGATGTCCGTTGAGCCATGAGGACTCTCACCCTCGATATGATTATCTGTTGTTGCTGTGGCTGGAATGTGAGCCTAAGAGTTCATAGGTTGCAAAGTTAATGGCATATGTGGCAGTGTCAGAGGTAGGACCTTTGAGAGGTGATAAGGTCATGAAGGATCTTCTCTCATCAATGGATTAATACTGTTATCAAGGAAGTGGGATCATTATCTTGGGAGTGGGCTCCTTACAAAAGCATGGGTTTGGCCCTTTCTGCCCTCCTACGTCTTTCTCTTGTACACTCTTGCTCTGTTGCCTTCTGTCATGGGACGATGCAGCTGGAAGACACTCCCCAGATGCTGGAACTGTGAGACTGGACTTTTCAGATCCCAGAGCAATGAGATGTCAAAGTTTTTCTAAATTACCCAATTGTGGTCTTCAGTTACAACAATGCGGAGTGATGAAGACAGCTGTCAATAACGGCACTTAGCTCACGGGCGATTGTGTACAGCATCTGGCACTCCATCTCCTGGAAGTGGGAGCTCTGGTTACTGCTTAGAATTACTCTTTTTAGGAGCAGTAAAGTATGCCCAAGGGCCCATACACAGCTACCTTTGGATAGCAGTAATGGCAGCTTTACACAGTCCAACCTGACTCTGTACATCTTAAAGAGCCTAAACGTTTCAGGCAAGTCTTTGGGCTCTGTGTGTGTTGGACTTTCTAACTATTTAAAGGCTAGTTCACAGGATGGCTATCCAGAGTTCTACGCCAAACAGGACAGGAATGTGCTTTGTAGACTGAAAGGGATAAGCAAAATGGATGCTTTTTTTTTTTTTAAATCATTATAGTTGTAATGTTGAAAATCTGTTTCATGTTTGGTTGTGCAGCATGGAGTCTGCTTTAGTTTGATTTCTTTGCCTGTAACTTGCTAGTGACAGCTCTCTTCCTGTCCCCTGATCTGTAAAATGGGGACAGTAATGGTGCCTACTTCGAAGGCATCTTTAAGAGCCTTGAGTGTGGGTTTCATGGCAGGCGAGCCCAGGAGGATGTAGAATTGCGACATGTCATTTTGGGAGGCAGGATCGCTATTGATTCCTGGATTACAGGGTCTCTGAGTTCAGATCTGTGTTCTAATTGGTTAGCGGTCAGTCCTGGCAGCTCCCCATCTTTCATGGGGTGAAAAGTTTACTTCCTGGCTCAGGCTTCTATGCGACTCCTGGAGCCAAGAGATTCAGATGTAAATAAGGTGTGCAAGAAACCATCCTTCACAGAGGGATGTTATCTCTCCAGTGCCACATAAGCCATATTGATAAATTAATCTCATATTGTTGGGACCAAACAGCCCTGCAATTTTTCTATTGTTCAGCTTAATTGGTCTCTACAGCTGTGTCATTAGCTTGAATTCGTTGTAATCTAGTCAGAGCCTGGGGAGCCATTGAATAAGACACTCCTTGACTTCTCCGTTTACCCAGTGGCTGGGGTTGAGACTCAGTATTCCTCCATCTTATTCCTGACTCCCCATTAAGATTGCGAGCTCTTCATTGAAGGTTTGAGCACAAACCTGGGTCAGACTTTTGGTATTCAGTTTTACTCTCTGCCTCCCTAAAATGCTTTAACTCTCTTAGGTTTTATTGTTTTAATTTTTGTTCATTTTAAAACAATTTTTAAAAGTTTTATTTATTTGTGTATATGAGTACTGTGTCTTCCTGTACATTCTGCATGACAGAAGAGGACATCAGAACCAATCATAGATGGTAGTGAATCACCAAGTGGTTGCTGGGAATTGAACTCAGCACCTCTGTAAGAACAACCAGTGCTTTTAACAACCGAGCCATCTCTAGAGTCCCTATCATAACTCATTGTTAAAGAATAAAATTCTAGTGACATCAGAAAAATATTTAAGATAAAATATTAAATGAAGTCAAGCTAGGGCTACAGTTGTCCACCTACCCACATCTTATCCAGCAGGAACAAAGACAGATATATCCCCAGTGTTAGTCCTCAGGAGGGCTATTTTGGGGGAAAGATGATTGCTGGTGACTTTGCTATTCTTTATATGTTTTCATTTGCCCCCAATTTTCTACAATGAGTCTGTCTGCTTTTTAAACTAGGACAAGCACTTGGTGATTGAACCCAAGCCACCCGGGGTTCACCAAGATAGTTGATAGTTTCCTTATTTGTAAAATGAAAGGGTTGGGCTAACTTTCCGTTTTCTTTTGGTATCCAGAGAACTGATTAGAAATATCCCATCCCTGGGGTAGGAGGACATACTTGGTACTCTAGACCGGGGTCCAGATGCTGCCAAATGTCACACAGATAAGGGACAGAGCCTGGTTTGACACCACTTCTATGTGCACAACATTGTGTTTACTTGACAAGTTGGTGGCCTTTGAAGTCCCTAGTGCTCTTCTAGGAAGAAGGAACCAGGAAATCTTGGCTCTTTCTACCAACCAGCCATTTCTCCTTCCCTCTTCAGCAGGACCTCTGACACAGGAATCTCTTGAATGCACTGCTCCTAATCACTTAAGCTGTTCCTTTGCTCCTGTACCAGCCCAGGCATGTGGCCTGGTGTCATGGTCCCTCCTGTCATCCTGGTACTCCCTGTTATCCTGGCAGTTGGTATGTATCTTCTTTTCCTTTCATTTCTTTTACTTTATTGCATTTTGGTCTTCTGATCATATCTTCCTTTAAAGCAAAGCCCATTTAACTGTAGTCTGATTTACTCAGGGATTTCTGCAGGCATTTGAAGCTCTCCCCTTTGGATAGTAAATAACTTTTCAGCCAGTCTGGTAGAAGCAAGGAAGGTCTTTCCGAGTTGGCTTGCAGGTTTGCTAGAGGGGGCTGCATGACCTTGGGCCTTGGCTTCACTGTAGCACAGGTGCAGGGACCATGGCCCAAGCTGATGTGCTGTCCATACTGCCTGGCTGGCTCTCAGAGGGCTTCAGGGTGTGTTATATATGGTCCATTATTATTCTTTTATTCTCTTCTTCCCTGTGCTAGTTATTAAACACAGGGTCTTGTGGATGTTAGCAAGTGATACATCCCCTTTGTCACCTTAATGCTTCCCGAAGCCTGCCCAACTCACCCACCCCAGGAGCTTCAGTTTTCCTGTGGGACACATTGCTTTGCAAATGCTCTTCCAGAGCTGGGCTGATATGTTCTGGTTTTGGTTGACTTTGTTCAGGGCTAGTGTCAGCATGCAGAGTCTGGCCCAGTGGGAGGGAAGCAGGCAGTCCTGTATTCTGGGTTTATGGCTGGCTCCATTACTGATGTCCACAAAAGCCAGGAGGCCAGAATTCTGTCCTGAAGGCCCAGTCCCTGGGGATGAGTGTGGATTCTGGGACCCCATCAGAGTGGCAGTATTCTAGCTGCTGCCTGGAGCTTTCTGCCTGGCCTGGGTCTCTGGGTATCAGGGGCTGCCAGTTACCAAGCATCAGCACATTGGTGGCTGCCACACAGCTGGCTGGAGAAGAGACAGCTTAATTGGCTGTAGGTCAGACAGATTTCAGACCTCTCTTGTCTGTTTCCACTGGCCATTTTTTTTTTCTGTGATATGCAAGGAGAGAGTCCTGCTGGGTTTGTGTGTTTCCCTCCGTGCCTAAGCCGGGTGCCATTCCACATAGGAGTGTACCAAGGTCCTCTACAGCTCTTGTTCCACACAGAGTTGTCTGTTGTTTACAAATCTCCCATCAATCTGTGGCCAAGAGGTTGTCTGCTGTCGTTGCTAGGGCTGTTGCCATGGCATCTGTCATGCAGGCTTCAATATGAGAGAGACCAGGTGGATGATCTCATGTCCTTTTAGGTACAGATGGTCTTCCCCACTGGGAAGGGGAAGGCCTCACTAGACCTATAGGCTGGGCTACAAACAGGTGGGTTTAGATGAGAATGAAGAATTAGCAGGCTACGGAGGCTCAGCGTTCTATAGGCCCAGAGCCCAGAAGAGCCAGTGTGGGGCAGATATTATAGGGGGATGGCAGATGCAGGTTCTGAGGATAGTGGTAACACCATTAAGCTTTTGTGCACGTTGGGAGATGGTGATACACAGTCACAATGGCCACCTCTACCTGGGAATGACATCTCTTGCAGACCGAAGGCTCTGCCCCAGACTGTGATCCTGAACCAGAGGCATGGGTTCTTCCTGACACCTGGTGGTTAAAACTCCTGTCCCACTCACTGAATCCCCATTCTGGGCTGGTTTCAAGCAAGAAATATCAGCCCCTGTTTGACGGAGGAGGAATTGTAGATTAGAAAGATCCAGTACGTGATGCAGGCTCCCTAAGCTAATAGGTGGCAGATACGGTCTAAGTCCAGGTCTGTCTGGGTACACAGCTAAGATCTTCCTCTTGGGACAGTTGCTGGGTACTTTCTCTTTGGCAGGTTTCTGGGGAAACCATGTAGAAGTGTCCACAAGAGACCTCTTTGTGGTGCTCTCCTTTACGGTAAAGCCAGATGGTTCCACTTTACAGATATTATGTCATGTGACCAGCCCAGAGACACGAAGTGAGTCAGGTTAAATGAGAAATGGCTTCTTGAAACACAGCTATCCTTGGCTTGTGGGAACAGAGCTGTGCTGGAGCTCTGAGAACTGTTCAGGAGAAAATGGCACTCCTATCTCTCATGTGTTTTTTTTCCCAAGATGGCAGCCATTGGTGGCTTGAAGAATTTGCACGAGATTTTTCTTCACCTCCAAATTACAGTAAAAACACACATAACAAGGTTGACTATCGTTACCATTTTGTTTGTGTGAGCGGATTTGCTATGTGTGCATCTGTGAAGGTCAGGGGTTGGTGTTGGACCTCCCTCTCCCTCTCCCTCTCCCTCTCCCTCCCCCTTCCCCTCCCCCCTCTCCCTCTCCCTCTACCTCCCCCCTCCCCCTCTCCTTCCCCTCCCCCTCTCCCCCCATGTGTCCACTCCTCTTGCCTACTCTTTCTTAGACTGGATCTCTTACTAAACCTAGGTTTTTCCATTTTGGCTAAGCTGGCTGCCCTAGGAGCCCATAGCATCTGAATGTCTTTCCCTGCCTCTGCCCCTGGCCCTGCTCTGGCACTGGAATTGTAGACACATGTCCCTACTCTTGGGTTTTACTTAGGTACTGGGGATCTGAACACAGGTCTTCAAGCCTGCACAGCAAGCACTTTACCCACCAAGTTTCATCTGGACCATTTTTTAAGTCCAGTCATGTTAAAGTATATTTGTTGTGCTGCTAATCTCCAGAGTTCTTTCCATCTTGTAAAGCAGAAATTATGCATATATTAAATAATAACCTCCCTCTCCTCTACATCCCTCCATTCCCTGGCTTCTGTCTGTATAGATGCCTCATGTAAGCAGAATCATGTAAGCAGTCTTTTTGTATGTACCACGTTCTTGAGATATAGTCACATTGTTGGGTATGTCAGAATTCCCTTCCTTTAAATGGCTGCATAATAAATATACCAGTATGTGTGTGTGGGTGTGTGGCATGTTTTGTTTATCCATTTATTCCTTTGAGCTATACTTGGATTATCTCACTTTTGACTATTGTGAATGATGCTGGCTATGAACATGGGTGCATATGTCCCTCTGTAAGGCTGCCTTTAATCCTCTTGGACATCCATCCAAAGTAGAATTCCTGGATCATGTGTCATTTCTCTTTCTGCTTTTGAGAATCTGTCACAGGGCTTTTCATAGACATTGCAACTTTTCCCGTTCTTACCAATCAGGGGTTCTGCAGGGGTTCTGGTCCCTCCACATCCTCACCAACACTGGCTACTTTCTCTTTTTGGCATCATGTGTGTGGGGTGGTGCCTCAGATGGGTTGTGACTTGTGGCTTCTACTGAGAGAGACCATTTCACAGGCCATCAAGATTGCTTTCTGAACCTTTGGTGACTTCAAACTCTCAGTTGCTGACATGGTCTCATTCTCCTGATACTCTGGAGTCCTCACTAGATCCACAGTCCTTATGTGAAATGATTTGAAGATGGTGGTGGGGACTGTATCAGCCGTGCTTTAGTAGAGGAGTGAATGCGTATTGCCTACACTTAACGAGTAACTGAACAGGGAGCAGAGGGTGTAGAAACGGAACAGGTTGCCGGGGATGTGCTCGCACAGGGCAGGCCATCTCACTTCGGTTCATTCCCGGTGCCAGCTGCTCTCTTTTCTCAACACCCAAGGGTGATGCTCTGTTTGAATTTGGATTTGTCAGGGAAGCTGTGAACAAATTGGGATGTTTTCCCTCCGATGAGCTTCCATTGCCAAATTTCAGAATGACTTCTAGCTGAAACGCTAGCTCGCAAATACACCACTTCTTGGGTGCCAGGCACATGGGGCAGGAGGAGCGGTAAGGTAACCCAGATACCTTGACAGAGTGACAGTTTCCTTCACCCAAGAAGAGCTCTGGATTAATCAGCTGTGGGTCTGTGCGTTTCCTTCTCAACCTTCAGATGTCGGGAGCAGGGAATCCTTCCAAATGCTACCTTTGTCTTACTCTGTTGGTGTGTGTCTGTCTGTTTTCACTGTGTCTGCATGGCACTGGGCATGGGTGCCACCCTTGAATGCTGATTTGCCAGTGAAAGGCAGACCTGTGCCTCTAGGCTCATAATGTCAAGGTGGCAGAATTGTACTCTTCCCCCTTAGAGCTGGCATAGTGGGGAAGAGCATCTCACCTGGGGGAGAAAGTGCCCACTTGTATGTCCCTCAAACTTTGCTGACTCTTCAATGGTTTCCTGGACCAAAGAGTTCCTCACAGCTTCCATGTACTGGCTAGTTTTGTGTTAACTTGACACAGCTGGAGTTATCACAGAGAAAGGAGCTTCAGTTGAGGAAATGCCTCCATGAGATCCAACTGTAAGGCATTTTCTCATTAGTGATCAAGGGAGAAAGACCCCTTGTGGGTGGGACTATCTCTGGGCTGTAGTCTTGGGTTCTATAAGAGAGCAGGCTGAGCAAGCCAGGGGAAGCAAGCCAGTAAAGAACATCCCTCCATGGCCTCTGCATCAGCTCCTGCTTCCTGACCTGCTTGAGTTCCAGTCCTGGCTTCCTTGGTGATGAACAGCAATGTGGAAGTGTAAGCTGAATAAACCCTTTCCTCCCCAACTGCTTCTTGGTCATGATGTTTGTGCAGGAATAGAAACCCTGACTAAGACATTCCATATCCTTGGAAAGAAGTAGTGTGGCCTAATGACTACAGTAGATCAAATGGTATTCCCTACAGTTCACACTCATGTGAATTCCTTTGCACACAGTGTCTTTGCAGAAGTAGGTACTTGAGATGAGGTTGTACAATGCTGGGACAAGTCCCAACCCCATGACTGGAGTCCTCGTTAAGGCCATTTGAAGACTCAGACGTGTCCATATGATGCTTGAACAGAGACTGGAGTGAGACATCTACAAGTCAAGGTATGGGAAGGCTGGACAGAAACCACAAGGAGATGCTAGAGGCACGGGAGGTTGCTCTACAACTCTCCGAGGGAACAAGACCCTGCTCACACCCCAGTTCCAGACTCCTTCAGAACTGTGAGATACACTCTTCTGACCAGCTTGTGACATATCACATGGCAGTCTCAGGAGCCCATGCAGGATTCTAGGGACATGGATGCTTGGCCATGGATACATAGCCTTATTTCAGTTCCCATGGAGCTGAGTGGCCTAAGGCGATGCTCATCAATCCCTTCAAGTCTTTTTTTTCATCTCTGTCAGAGAGATAGGTATTTTCTTACGGGGCTGTGTGAGCGTTGAAGTTACTCAGTGAATACATGGCATTTATAGTACCTGGCACACAGGTACAAATCCAAATTCAAACAGAGCATCACCCTTGGGTGTTGAGAAAAGAGAGCAGCTGGCACTGGGAATGAACCGAAGTGAGATGGCCTGCCCTGTGCGAGCACATCCCCGGCAACCTGTTCCGTTTCTACACCCTCTGCTACCTGTTCAGTCACTCGCAGTCATTTAGCAGTTGGGGTTGTTATTGCAAGTCTATTTACATACTTGCCTCTGAACCCAGAGCTCTCTTCATACCAAGTGATGCTAAGTGGTCAAGTTTTGTGCCTGGCTTTGCAGTCTACTGAGCTTAGAGAAGGCAATGTGCTAGGAGGTATGTGGGTTACTAGGCATGTGGGCTACTAGGCATATGGGCTACTAGGCGTATGGGCTACTAGGCACGTGGGCTACTTGTCCTCATTTTCCTGCATTTGTCCTCATACCTCCTTCCATCCAATTCATATTCCAAGGATAAGAGATAAGGGAAGTTGGAAGTTATATAAGAGGTAAAGGAAGCTCGATAGTATCTCAACATAGCCCAGGCTACCCTCTAGAGCCTGAATTTCTTGGTTCCCGCCTTCACCCCCTGAATGCTGGTATTATCACACAAGCTGCCACATATGGTTTCTGTTATTCTAGAGATCCAACCCAGGATTCCATGCGTGTTAGACAAGGACCCTACTGGCTGAGCTATACTCCTAGCTGAGGCAGCTGTCTTCTGGCCAGGAAAGAACTGTAATGCTTTGAGTAACTCAGACCTGGTGGAACCCAGTTTCTTTACACATAGAATAGAAATGATGATCAGAGGCCTGTGTGAACATGCTAGGAAGTATGAGAGGACCCTAGGTAGTTGACTGGTAATAAATATCCTTTTGTTCTTTACCATATCCTGGGAATGGGAAGGGTCTGGATCAGAATGACAGCTATGCAGGTCTGTGTTGGAAACAAATATATGCGTATGATTAATTTTAAAGTATTTTATAACTTATTCACTTTACATCTTGCTCACATGAAGACCAAGCCGCACATTCAGCCTGTATATGGAAACAGAAATATTTTTACTATGGCCTGAACTTAGATGGACAGAGCCAAGTATCACTGTTGTGATGCCAAGTGCCTTGGACAGGGTCTGCCATTGCCCTGCCTTGCTCTCGTGTGGGTGTTTGTGATGGGATGTTCAGGATTTCTCTGAGTTAGCCTAGTGTGAGGTTAGGTTTGCTTTGCATCTCACCCCGTGCAGGGCATCAACTTTCCCACTAGATTGGCTTGCTATAGAAGCCCCTGGAGGTTTGTTGTTATCCTGCTCAGCCCAAGACAGCTGTAGGAGTGGAGCACACACACTACAATGCAGACAGCAAGGGTCTGGTGCAGGAACCCAAATAACTTCTCCAAAAAATGGTACCAGCCTGGGGTTGGGGAATGCTGCAGCCAGGCATAGGTCCCAGTGTGATAGCACAGGTCATCAACAGAGAGGTTCCTGGTACACCAATGCCCACAGTGACAAGAGCGTGCATGACCTTTTACCTATCTATTGTCTAAAGTGGAGATTGAATCAGTGTGTGAAGTATTTGCGTGTGTCAAAGGGGCAGGGGTGGAAGGTCTCAGGGGCTGGAGAAGGAGAAGATAGGAACTGTTTGAGCTTTTGGTGGGTGCTACATGGCTGTTTCTTTGGGGTTCTTTGCTTTTGATTCATGTGTTATTTTGGGTATTTAGAAAGAAATGCATCCGCGCTGTATTCTCGTAGCTTTATCCTACAAAATTGACTTTATTGGATTACAGTTTAAGTGTGTTCACGATCCATATAGAGTTGATTAAGAAAAAAGACCAAAATCACTCATTTGAAGCACGTCTCTTTCTACTGCAGGGATATAGAAAATACATTTTCCACAATGTCACACACCATCTTCTTACAAGGATCCATGCTATTTAGATGCCCTTCTGGACTTAATGACAGAACAATGTTTATTTCTACCGGTGGCTTCATGTAACAGTTTCTTCTCCTTCACTTTAGCTGCCAGGGAGTGTCTGCTTAGCGCTCGATGGCAGCGCGGGTTCCTCATGCACGGCTGTGAGCATGCGCTCCTTTGTTTCACTGTAGTGGTCTATTTTACTTTGATCCTCCCCTCCACTTTTGCTGTTTTATGTTCTTTCAAATCCTTTAAAGACAAGCAGAACTCCTGGTATGTACATGAAATGATTAAAAATATGTAATCAAATCATAGCTCAAATGGAGTGTTTATAGCAGCATTATTTTAAATAATAAAGGAAAGGTGGGAAAACAAATGCCTGTTATCTGATAAGTGCATAAGCATGTGGTATTTTAGGGAATTAAATTCTGATTCAACCATAAAAATGTCCTGTTTGGTGACATACACCAGATACACAGATTCTATTCAGGAGAAAGACTCAGGATGAGTAATTCTAAGGAGACAGGAGACTGAATATTTAATGGATATGGGCTTAGAACTGATTTGGAACTACAAAGAAGTATTTGAATGGCATTGTGAATGTCTTAAATGACATTAAATTAAATACCATGAAGGCTCATTTTGCATTGCATGAATGTTGCTGCAATAAATACACTGTATATACTGCATATATACACACATACATACATAATACATACATGCATACACATATATGTATATATACATATACATATACATACATACATGCTCACACACACACACACACACACACACACACACACACACACACACACACAGTGATGGGGCTGGAGATAAGATGTGGCTCAGTGGTTGAGAGCGCTCCTTGCTTATCCAAAGGACCTGGTTTTGATTTCCACTATTGACATACTAGTTCACAACTGTCTGTAACTCCAGTACCAGGCAATCCAACACCCTCTTCTGTCTAAGCTAGCACCAGGCATGCATGTGGTACACAGGCATATATGCAGGCAAAACGTTCAAACACATGGAATAATATTTTCAATTATAAAATATTTTTGTAAGTGATTATAATAGAAATGACACTCTATCTATAATAACAAAATCCCTGAAAATCTGTGTTGGGCCCCTGCTAACTTGGGCAGAAAGGGCAACCCCCTCCTCTCATTGCTCAATGTCTGTCCCAAAGCTTCTCTCCATTGAAAATGGCCACAGTTCCAGCGTCATCCACGGCCACAGAGTGATAGTGGCTATACTGGGTTGTTCTCTCAAGTCCATCCATCATGGCTCTTGAATAAGGGAGTGTGTTGGAAGAGCTCCCCAGTGCCAGCTGTGTGAGAATGGGCTTCAGTTTTGTCTGTGGCTTCCACACAGGTGAGCTTTGAAGCATTTATAAACGACTTAATTCTCCTCAAGAGAAGTTGGCAGGGTGTCTTCGGTAGCACTGCCCAGATGAGCTCCCTCTGGCTGGTCTGGTCAGTTCCTAGCCATTAAGTGAAACTCAAGAAGGGACTTTAGGAACTGCATAAGATCCGAACACACAATCACACGATCACACGATTGCAACTCTTTCTTTTTCTTTTTTTTTTGAAAACCTGGGGCTTGGGTGGTTTGGCTTCATTTTATACTGTTTTCTCATCCTCAGGATACTACTTTGGAATCAACTTCTCCTTTGACTTTCTTCCCTCCCAGGGCTCCTAGGCTACTGGTGCCCTTAGGTGGTCTACTTCACCTTGGCCTTTCTAGGCCAGAAGGAGTCTCTTCCTAAGCATGGGTCCCCTCCAATCCTCCCCCTCTCCCTTAAAGCAGTGCACCCTGAGTTTTGGCACCTCACTGTACAGAGGGAAACAGATCCTTGCTTAGCATCACAGGAAGAATGGGAAGTATTTGCAAGTAGAAGTAGAAACACCTGCTTGGAATGCCTCCTCAGGTTCTGAAGTCAGTTGTGAGCTTTGCTCTAGGCTAAGACAGTTTCAGGAACAGGAAAGAGATGAAAGGTATGCTCAGCAGCTTCTGCCAGCTGTCCCCAGTGGACCTATGATTTGTCTGCGAGTGCTCAGATTCACTACTGCTATTCAATGTCTGATCCTTAAAAACTACATCTCCCAGGCTTCCTTGCCAGTGGGAGGGTCTGTCCAGGGCAAAGAACTGATGAGATGATGGGCAGGGGGATGGGAGAAGCCCAGTGCTTCACCATGGGTGTCATCTTGTATCTGAACAATTCCTGTATCATGTAGTAGCAGCTTCTGCTGGGCAGCTCTGTTGTTTCCGGTTCCTGATGGGTGGTCCTCCTTTTGTCCCCTTAGCAGGTGGGCTCCTTGCAGTTGCTTTCTCTGGACTGTATTGTGTTATATCTGGCTTTATAGCAAGTATACTATGCCACCAGTTTACCATCAGATTTCCTCCAGATAGCACTCTCTCTGTTTTTTTCTGGGAAGACTCTGATAAGGCTCATGGTTTTGCTGTAATATCAGTCAGTAACAGAACATTTGAACTGTGGTTTGGGGAGATGGCTCAGTAGTTAAAGTGCTTGTCAGGCAAGGACCTAAGTTTGATCCCCAGAGTCCACATTAAAAAGGTTTGGGTATTGTAGCATGCTTTTGTAATCCCAGTGCTAGAGAGAAGACAGGGAGATAGCTAGAGTTTGATGGATAGCCAGCTTTGCTAAATTAGAACATTCTGGATAAACATGAGAGCCCCTCTCTCAGTAAACAAGGTGGAGCATGATTGAGGAAAACCACCAAGGTTGACCTCTGATCTCTACACACATGCAATGCATGTACATGTATGTGTACCTGCCTGTGTATACATGTACCCTTTCCCCATGAAAACATGCAGCCAATGAACTTACCAATGTTTTGCATGTTCACCTTCCCCATCAAACTATGGGAGCACCAAGTAGCTTCTTAGAATTCAGAACTGATAGCTCAGAACCCCATTGCAGTGACCAATTTGGAAGTCTCTGCTTATTCACAGAGGAGACAATCCACGACCTATCTGAAACCACAGACAGTACCAAATCCTACAGATACTCTGTTTTTTACTAGCCTTACACACTCATGACAGTTCTGTTTATGAAGATGGTACAAAAAGAGATTACCAACAACTAATAATAAACTAGAATAATTATGACCTTGTACTGTACTACATTCTCTCCTCTTATACTGAGGAGGGATAATACAGTTCTTGGGTGACAGGATGCATTGAGACACATGATTTAGAGATTGTTGATGTGTTCACTCAACACAAGAGCATGGAGACTGAGCATCATGATGTGGTCCTGAGACAGTAGAGCCCATAATTCAGAGAGTTTTGAAATGACTGTCAAATATATAGCACACCTGAGGGCCTGGATAGGAAGGTGCCAGTCAGTATCTGTTGAATGTGATGGAGCCCTGATGGTGTACCAAGCAGGTAGCAACACTTGGCTGTCTCTTCACTAGCAGCTCTGACAGTGTATCATGGTAGCATGTATGTCAGGGGGCTTCGTCTTTACACCTGGGCGGAACTGACATCCTGCAGGAACTTTTAGCACCTTCTGTGGTACACACAGAGCGAAAAGGAAAAAGTTTTTCTTGGAGGAGATGATGGTTTCTGACACCAATGTAAAATCTTATGGAGCCTGAACGTGCAGCTGGCTCTATGAAGGATCACCAAGGGTCAGGTCAGCCAGAGATGACTTTTGTGGACCGTGTAACATCTGAAACAGGATAAGTAAGATAATTGTAGGATAAGTAGAAATGGTCAAACTTGACTTTCCTGCATTCCCACAATCTGTTACACTTTATGGTGTTTTTTCCCCCCTTTGGTGACTGGTTTGACAATCTAAAGAAGTCTGGAAAACAGAGCTTCTCAACACTAGCTTTTTAAAAAAAATACATTTTATTTTGTGTGTGTGTGTGTGTGTGTGCATGTGCACACACGTGGGTTTGTGAACATGCATGTGAGACATAAGCAGGCATACAGAGGACAGAGGACAACTTGTGGGACTGGATTCCCTTCTTCCATTATGTGGATCCTGGTCATCAGGTTTGATGGCAAGCATCTTTATCTGCTGAGCTGTCCAGACCTTTATAATTGTGGTAGAGGAGATTATCAGAGTGAGAGAATAAGCAAGGAAAGTCATGAAACCTGCAAGACCAGGTTGTTGACAGCAGCAAAAGGTTGTGCTCCAGGGCTGGGATCCTGGGTGAACAAGTTAGTATTCTAGAGAGGGTAGTTTGCACCCAAGCTGCACATTTTGTGTTGAAGATTACCCACCCTCTGAGAGCCTTCATTTAGAACAAGAATGATAGCAACTATTCATTGCAATGGGTAGAATCAAAATGAGACTACTTGGCATACATCCCTTGGCATAGAGTGTAGTTCTCATTCCAAGTTGGAATCCAAGGTATAACGTGTCAAGGCTCACATTTACATAGATTCTGTGTCTACAGTTGGTAGCTAAAAGGTGTCTTAGTTTGGGAATCTCTTGAAGAGATTCTAAAAGAGTAAATCTATGGATGGCACATTTACAGTTTGGGAGGAAATGTCAGGAAGTCCACATGAAGGTGTACAGAACTGAGATAGAGCCATAATTAGGATTCTATGGCTGTGATAAAACACCAGGACTGAAGGCAATGTGGGGAAGGAAGGGCTTATTTTAGCTTATGCTTACTAGTCCACTAGGGAGGGAAGTCAGAGCAAGAACGCAAGGCAGGAACCTGGAGGCAGGAGCTGAAGCAGAAGCCACAAAGGAATGCCGACTTGCTCACCATAACTTACACAGTCTGATCCCTTATGGCTTCCAGGAACACCCGTTCAGGGGTGGCATTGCTCAGAGCTGAGCTGGGTGCTTCCACATCAATCATCAATCAAGAAAATGTACCACAGGGCTGCCCACAGAACAATCTGGTGGGGGTGTTTTCTCGACAAAGATTCCTTTGCCCCAAATGATTCTTGGTTGTGTAAAGTTGATTTAAAACGAGACAGCACACTTAGGAAGTCATAGGGGTATGCATCACAGTGGCTGCTATGGTGAGCCAGCTAGGGTTTATTCAGAAAGCTCTGTGGAGAGGGGAGGAACCAGGACCTCAGGGATGTCCCATCAAGTGAAACCATGGGAAAAGGGGTCTGGTTTGTCCCATGATCCTTCATAGGGTTTCTTTAGGTCAAGAGATACAGATTCTGACTATTGTACATTACCTAGCATCATAAACTAGGAGGAGGGTCAGCAGTGAGACCCACCTAGTGTCTATGTTGGGAAGTCCTCATGTTGTAATCTATAAGATCCTGGCTGCTCAGAGATTCCTGTTAGCCATTTGCAAGCTTGTTACATAGTTCATGTTAGATTTCCTCTTTGCATCTGTGGGGTTGCACCTTGGTTCTCCAGAGGTTGGAAAGAAACAGCTGGGAAAGGCAGAGAGAATTAATAAAGAGAGATGTCAATTGCACGTGAGGTTTGGAGACACTGAGCAAGGCTGCCAAGTTACAGATTTGTGGGAAAGAAAGTCTGTCCTGCCTCCTTGCTGGGTGACAGTCATGGCAGAGCACCTGGGTGGCAAGAATCAGAACAGGAGCAAGGTACTGAGTGTTTGGAGGTGGCTGGGGAAAACCATTAAGGTGTGTTTCAATAAATCCAGCCCTACAGAGGATCCTAGAAGGAAAACTCCAAGACATGGAGGTTAGCTACATCCAAGAAGACACAGAAAATAATTTCATGCCAGCAAACACACACACACACACACACACACACACACACACACACACACACACACACACATACTACCACCACCAACATCAAAATAACAGGAATTAACAATCATTGGTTATTAATATCTCAATATCAATGGACTCAATTCACCAATAAAAAGACACAGGCTAACAGAATGGATGTGAAAACAGGGTCCATCAGTCTGTTGCATACAGGAAACACACATCAGCAACAAAGATAGGCATTACATCAGAACAGAGTGCTGGAAAAAGTCTTTCCAAGCAAATAGACCTAAGAAGGAAGCTGGAGTAGCCATTCTAATGTCTAATAAAGCAGACTTTCAACCAAAATTAATCAAAAGAGATGGGGAAGGAGACTTCATACTCATCGAAGAAAAAAAATCCACCAAGATGACATCTCCATTGGGAATACTTATACCTCAAATGCAAGGGCACCTATATCTGTAAAAGGTGCACTTGGAAATGTGATCTGCAGAATCCCGGATTTTATCTTGTAATCATGGTATCTTCTACAGAGCAAGGGGGTGGGTTAGAGAGTGATTTAGTGCCTCAGTCACATTTGTGCCTCGAAGCTGCTATTAAAAGCATTATATGCTGTACACCAGCATTCATTCCAGGAGCCTAAAAATGAAATCCTCTGGGGACAGGCTCAAAGGACTGGGCCTCTGGGGCACCTTGGCTGCTTCCATGGAAAGCTTTACACGGTTGTGCCCTGACCCTGTGTTGCACTTCCTGCAGTGTTGGGTCTCCTGAGATATCCCCATTGGTTATAGCTAATCTCTCACATGTTCAAGCATCCCTTCATACCATCGAGGTGCTAAAAGTGAGCATGAAGGGGGGGGTGCTGTTCAGGCTTGTAGGTAAAGTAAGAGGAACCCCCCCCACACCCCCAGGGACACCAGACATCAGGATGAAACAGCTGACACACAGTTGGTGCTATCTAAGGGATGAGTTGAGTTCTCAATCCTGCTGATGACATCATCCTGACTCAACCAGCCCTGATCAGGTTTTAGAGGTGAACCTAAAGAGTAAAGATGCCCTGGGATGCTATATGGGCTAGGCAGGAGGAAACCAATGGAAGGGATCTAGCTTGGAAGGACTTCATGGTCAGAGCCGTGGGTTGGGGGTCAGCTCAGTGGACAGATAGGATCGTAAGAAATGCTTTGAGAGCTTCTGCCTCCTTCCTTTTGACACACAGGGGCAGGAGCGTTGTTTGTGGTGAGACCTGGACTTTTGATGTGGACCAAACTCTGCCTCCCTAAATTTTAGGTTTTCTTTTTTCATGAACACACAGGGGAGGGCACCATCACTTCTGAGAGAACCAAACTTTATTTTAGAAGTCAGTTATGCACATCTGCTTTGCCACACCCCCAGGATCCTCTTGTGAACCACACACTGTTATAGACCTCAAGATGGGGAGTACCTTCAAGGCAGAGGCTGACGCTGACTTTTCCTAGTTTCCTAGATTTTGGAGTTATAGGATGTGTCACCACTTTGACCTTGGCGTTTCTACTCTGCAGAAGCAGCTGCATCCTACCCGGCTCCTTGCTGTTGCATCAAGCTCCTGGCCACCAATGCTCATTATCCTTACTATATTCCCCTTTCCTGCTCCTCTGTGAGATCCTGAGGGGGTGCCTCAGCCTCCATTTGCTGATTTGAATGACTCTTTTAAGGATCTGAGGGTGAAGCTGGCAGCTCAGGGAAGAAGAGACAGTACAGCAGCCATGTCACTTTTAGCATGAACATTGAGTCTAGAGTCCTGCTTGACATTGAGATATTGAGATAAAATACAAGGACTCTGCTATAAGGATCTAAAGCTGTGTGTCTGGGGGAGATGGGCTTGTTAGTCCAAGAGGACATCATGGGTGTCCTGTGAGGAATTGGCATTTGCTGGCACACCAGTTAAGACTGTGAATTTGTTTAAACGTCAGTCTACCTTCACAGCTGTAGGTAACCCCTGCAGCTGACTATGCCCCAAATGTCAATCATTGACTCCCTCTTGCTGCCTTTCCACCCCACCTTCATTCTGTCCCTTGATTTAGGAACAAAGCCTAGGAGGAAACTTGGGGTATTCTGATCCAACATGTTAGGCATTCTGTTTTGCTCTGTGTTTGTACTCTACCAGAGATCAGCTATTTTTTAAAGCAAGTATTTGTGTATGTGTGTGACTGACTCTCTCTCTCTCTCTCTCTTTCTCTCTCTGTGTGTGTTTTTGTGTGCAGTATATGTGTTCATGTGTGTGTATTTGTGTGTGTGTGTGTGTGTGTGTGTGGGTGTATACATGAATACATGAAGGCTGGAGTTCAACCTTGAGAGTCTTCCTTTAGTGTGGTCCACCTCATTTTTTTTTTGAAGCAAACTCCTCTTACTAAATCTAGATCTCATCAATTGTCATCAATTGGTCAAGATGAGTTGGCCAATGAGATCCGTGAATGAGCCTATCTTTGTCCTTGCCCCTTTCTGAAGTACTGGGGCTATAGAGTTACCTGTTTTTTTTTTTTTTTTTTCTTGTGTGGGTTCTTTAGACTTGAACGAAGGTCCTCATGCGTGTGTGGCAAACATTTTACACACTGAGCCAAACCTTCAGCTCCTGAGATAACTTTTAAATGCCTAGAGATTTCATTGATTGATTGATTTGTATGTACCCACTTGTGCATTCATGTGTGCCATGGCACATGGGTGAAGGTTAGTGGGCATGAGTCACCTTCTGTCCTTCTGCCATGTGGGTCCTTGGGATTGAACGTGCATCTGAGGGTCATCAGGCTTGGAAAGCAAGCACCTCTACCTGCTGAGCCATATTGCCATTCCCCAAATATTTTTTTTTTTTTTTTTTTTAGTTAGCACATACACAAAGTAATAGGCTTCATTATGACTTTTTTTTAATGCCTGTGTGCCATTATTCATCTTTCTCCACCATTCCAACTCACTTCTCCAGATAGTGCCTATTTTAAATATCAGTGCCAGCTCTATGACAGGGGCTTTGCAACCTGGGAAAAGGGTCTCAGGAAAGGATACTATAAGGTAGGGCCACCTAGGCTGAGTTTTGAAGAGCAAGGAGCCAAGGAGTTTGTATGTCAGTCAGCATGTTTTTCTCTGTCCTGTTTTGTGCATTTCTGTCCTTTCATGTTGAACTTCAGCCTATTCTTAGACCTTGGACAGCTCTTCTCTGCTTCGGGATGGAGCTCGCTTCCACTGGGTTCCACTCTGTGACTCCCTGTGTGGTCTAAACACTCTCACTGAGCTGAGCTGAGCACCGAAGTGCAGGAGACAGGAGGGCAAACAAAATAAATAGAAGGCATCTGTCTTTGTTGTCAAGGAATTTTTGCTCTCACAAGGGAAGCCAGGCAAATAATGCTGAATCTCACAGGTGACAGGATCGCATACGTACATCAGCAGCCGCACAGAAATAATTCCCCAGTAATTGGAGGTTGATTCTGGGATCACGGAGTGACTGCATCTAGGTGGTGATGGGTGGTTTGATAAAAGCTTAGTGGAGAGGAGAGGATGCACGCATCAGAAGCCCAGAAGATGTTCAGCCACACAGAGACTCCCTGGCCTGAAAACCTAGGGACTGCCAGGAGCAGGAGCCTAGCTCTAAGGGAGCATTAACAAGCCGGATCTGGGCAGCAGGTGTGTCTTTGGCTAGCGTGTAAAGTGGAGGCTGGGTTCTGAGTCGGGGAGAATGAAGCTTGGTAGAATCAGACATAGAGGCAACATTGCATCCTCATCTCAGCCTCAACCACTGCAAGCTACACACAAAGGCACCATAATGGTTGCTCTTTACCATCAACTTAAATGAATTTAGAGTCGCCCAGGAGTCTGGGGAGGCTCTTTCTAGAGAAGGTTAACTGAGAAGGGAATAGCTACTCTGGATGTAGATGGTATCACCCACAGGCTGTGTGATTAGATGGAATGAAAGGAGGGAAAGAGTGAGGCCAGGTGAGTTCCAGCATCCTTTCCCTGCTTGACCACAAAGAAACCCTTTTGCCACAAGCTACCACTACAATGATGTTTTGTCCATGTGTACAGGCCCATGCTCAGTAGATTGAACTCTCTGATACAGTGATCCATAATGCAGCCTTCCTCTTTTCAGTTGTTTCTGCTGATAACAGTGACCCAAAATAACAAATACAGTCATTCTTCCTGCCATAGTGGCCCGGGTCTCCGACTTCGATTCTTACACAATCCATGGGCCAATTTCCTTTTTGGAAGAGAAGATAAATATTCTTTGAACTCTAGCATATTTAAGGTGACATGTTGGGACTGTCACCAGCACTGTTTAAATTCATCCATATGATGCCTTTATGAGATGGCACTACTGTCCCCATTGTATAGAAGGGAAAGCTGAGGCCACTGGAGGTGACCTTGTCTCATCAGTGGCAGATGAGAGTTAAGACCACTGTTGGCACCAAAGCTCATCAAATTTTCACTGTGCCAATCTTCTTCAAAAAGTCCAGGGAGGAACAGGCTTTGGAGGTTCTTGGCAGGCTGATGTCACTGTTGACGTAGCTTGTCTTTCATGTGATGAAAAGGAGAGAAGATAGAGGGAGGAGTGGGAGAAGAGTCACAAAAGCCGTCACACAGGTCCCATGACATCCCCTGACACCCAGTCTCACTGTGGTTCTGCACCCTAGGGAACCACTGCAGTTGTGCAGGTGGTGCACAGAGAGCAGGAAAAGCTGTCGCTTCCCTCCAAGGGTCTACAGCTCCTTACATCAAAGAGTTTCCAACAGGTTTAGAGCTTTTTAATAGAAATTCTACTTTAGTGAGAGAGCAATTTGTTTGCCATCAGGGAGGTGTTGAGCCTGCCAGGAACATGTTCAATGTTATTTTGAGAAAGCGGAGCCTCAGAACAGATTACAACATGAAGATTAGAAGTTGAAGGGTCCGTTAAAATATCACTATATGCTTTTGAGCATAATTGTCTCAGACACAAAGATTAAATAAATCATTAGAAGTACAAGGAAGGGAGATACTGGTGGGACTTGAGTCTGGGAGGAAAGATGTCAGAAAGCTTCTTGGATAGATATGATTTATAGATCGTTCTCTTATTGCCCCTCTATATACTGTGACCATGGCAGACATCACTAATCAATCATAGTCTGAGTTCCATATTCTACTACAGATTCCTGAACTCAGCAGTCTTGCTAACTCACTGGCACTGTGCTATGTTAGATTTCCTCATGGTTCTTGCCATGCTGGTCAGGAGGACTCAGGGAAGTATTGGGGAGATTTCAGAACTTAAGAACAAGCTGTTTTGTTCATATTTGCTTTCTGAAGTTGAGGGGGGAATGTGTATAGTGATAACAAGAACTCTGGGACAGGGGACAGGTTAGGCATGAAGGATGTAGATTCAGAATTGGAATTAATCTCTAATTAGTAGTAATTGAAGTCATGTGAGTAGAGAGACCATTTCCGAAAGAGTGAACATATGGGGGAAAGAACAGATGGTTTATTGCTGAAGGAGAGGAAAATGGTTACGAGGCTGGAGCTGGGGATAAAGAAGGTCACAGAACATTTCCTTCACTTGGTGAGGAAAGAAGCCCGTCTTCCCGGCTCCCTCCACGGAGTCCTTAGAAACTCCAGAACTACTCTGATAAAAACTCACATTACTTCCTTTCCTTTAGATTCTGAATGAAAACCAATGAATCAATGAATCCCCTTAAAGCATCTGGCCATGGGGCAGCCTCCGGCTTGCAGGTCCATGTATCCCTCTCTGTCGAGGTCCATCCCATTCTGCATTCCACTTATCATTTTTTTTTTTTTTTACCTCTTTGGCCTGCTCGCATTTCAGCCTCCTGTGTGCAGAGCAGAGAGCCGAGAACCGTGAATGGCATACTGTCTTTCTCATGGTTACCTTGACTAATCACTCTGACACTTTCAGGTTCTGGGATAATTATTCTTGCAAAGTCAAGGTTCTCCCCCTTCCTCTCAGTGACCTGGAATTACCCTCTAACAATGATAGTGCCCTGAGCTCTGGAGCGACTTCTCCACATTAACTCTGAGACACAATTGCAGTGAGAAAATCTACCCTTTTAATGGGGGAAAATATTGCCCTCGTAAGTCTTTATGCAGTGCACTTGAGCTTAATACTCACTTACCAATTCGCCTTTATAACTTCCATGTTGAGTGAATTAAGTCCTCCATGCGGGTAGTTATTAAGGAAGTGATAAGTGCTTTATAATTTAGTAAAGGGTGGCCTGGCCATTTCATATTTTTCTAAGGAAATTGACCACCCAAAAGGCAGTGCTCTTAGAACCCCCGAGGGCAGCTGATCTTAGGGTTAGAGCTCATACTGTCACATCCCTTTCCAGGCAGCTGCTTGTGTCGGAGTGAGACTCCTCTTTTCCTTCAGACTTTCTCCTCCAGGGACCACTGGAGGAAGAAGGGTCAGAGTCAGTGTCTGTGCCCCTACCATGGGGTCTGTCCATTCCTTTTTTGTCCTGGTTCAAAGCTAAGATGTCTAACAGGGTCTGGTGTTGAATGACCCAGTTGACTCTTATCTCCACGGAGGATTTCACTTTCCTGGGTCACATGAATTCCAGCCTCTGATCTCAATGCACAAGCACTGTTCTGCTCATGTTTTAGTCTCTTTAGACAGCTGGAAAAGATGCTGATGCCCCTGAAGACCTTGGTAGCCAGAGCTTTTTCAAGATTTGATGTAGGGTCATCATGTTCTGAGCAGGAGCAGTCAGTTGTTTATGTTTTCTGATACATGACAGGACCTGGGCTGCTGTAGGTTGAACAAGACCCAAATTGTGCTTGCTTTCCTGGACCTTGCACTCTACCACAAGAGAAACACTATACACAAGAAACTGCAAAAGGGAGGGATTGCGACTACCATGATAAAGCAAATATGTAGGGCATCATTATACAGTCTTGGTGCTATTGACATTTGAGGTTGAAAAAAAAAAACTTTGTTATGGGGAATTATCCTGTGCACTGCAGGCCTTTACCCTTGAGATTACAATGCCACTTCCCAATAAAGGCAAAATGTCTCTAGGCATTGCTATATGTTTTCAGAGAAACACGGCCACCCTGGATTGATGGCTATTCATCTAGTAAAAGGTTATAGCAAATGATTGTTGCTAGGTTGGCCAGAACAGCCAGTGACATGTTAGGAAACTCTTTAGTGGCATCTTAGCTAAAGGAAGTAGCAAATGTAAAGACCCTGCTGGAGGAGGGCTTTTGGGGTCCTGGAGAAAAGGCAGGATACCACTGAGGGAAAAGGCAATTGAGATAAGAGGGAGCTTTGTTTGAGCTGGGGATGAAGGGGTATGAGTCACATCACATAGCACTTTGTTGATCTTCATGAAGTCTGAATTTTATCACAACTGTCAAGCACAGAAAATAAAATCACTGGAAGTTTGAGTCCTTGTTTGTTTATGTTCAAATTTATCATGAGTTTCAAAAATGCTCATGCAGACTTCTGTGTGGAAGACAGATTTACTCAAGTGAGTGGAAGCTATGTCTGTGTTTTGGAGAGCGTGATCTTTGTGAGAGGCAATGGTGTATGCTCTTAACTGGACTTACTGACAGCTTAGATGTTGTGATGGTGGGTGTGGTGGAGTTTGGTTTGTACAACGGAGGGTTGCCGACACAATTTACTGAGACAGAGAAAACTCTGAAGTAGCATGTAAGGGCCGCTATTGGATCTGATAAACTACGATATGAGAACCTGAAGTAAGAAAAAGGTCTTGCTGGAGGCAGCCATTGAGGTGGTGACATCATATAGATGGCACTTAGGACAAACACCTGGCTGAGATCATCTTGGCCATGAGGGAAATCGGTGAAGAGAAGAGCCTCAGGGTCGGACCCAGCAGACACTGGCATTTAGGGATCTAAGTATAGAGGACCAAAAAAGGAGGCTAAGAAGGGATGTCTAAGACTAGGAAGCAACCCAGGACTGTGCAGCCAAGAATGCCAGAAATACAGCATGTTTCAAGGAAGAGAGACAAGGGTGAAGAGTCGGTTGGAGTCACCAACATGAGAAATGCTGGCAGCCTTTTCAGTGTGGTTCCTATAGTGCAGAACAGAGACAAACGAAGTTGAAATACCCAAGAGAGGGGAGGAAGCTGGGTCTCTGACTATGGATGAATCTTTTGAAAATATTTGCCACAAGGAAGGGTATAGGGCATGAATTGGTGGCTGGGGACCATGGCCTCAGACATAGACTCCAGAGACAGCTGTGGATTTGAGTGTTTGGAAGTTTCAGGGCTATCTTCTTTCTGTTCCTTGCTCCATGATTCCCTCAGAGTCCCTGCCATATCTAAGACATTACTTAAGCCTATACTCTTAGGCACATCTTTCTTAGGGGATCATCAGAGTGATGTGGGGTCAGACTTGAGCTCTGGTCTACTCAAGGGATCAGAAATCAGGGCCATTCAGGTAATCAGCATGGGGACGATTGTGTGTGGAGGAAGGGCGCCCTCTTGGAGGCTTTCCAGGTACGTATTTACCCTGCAGCCGCCGCCCCTATTTGAGATTCTGGAAATAAGTGGAAAACAAGACAGATCCAATTGCTGTTCCCATGCATTATGGTTCTAGTGTAGATGCCTTTATGTCAAAATGTAATAAAATAATCAAATAAGACTATTATACATGGCTATTAAGGCCACAAAGGAGACAAACAGAGCTTGTGCTTGAGAAGAACTGGAGGAGAGATGGGGGTTGTGAGCACAGAGGCGTAGAGGGCTGGTTTCTCTGAGCATAGGAGACTTCAGAGGAGACCTGGAGGAATTAAAGGAGTAAGGGAAGTAGTCCCTGTAGAAGGTCCTGGTGAGAATACTCCTCCTTCATAGCAGGAGTAGAAGCCAGGCCAGTCTGGCTGGAGCTAACCCAGCAAAGGGAGTGTGTCCAGAGGAAGGGCCCCGCTGGCACGCTCCTAGTCTTGCGTGCCATGGCCTGATGCTTGGGATTGTTGTAATTGTAAAAGGAAACCTTGGAGGCTTTGATCCCTCTGGCATATGGACTGATGAAAGAAAAGAATGAAAAATGGGAAGAGATTGAAAGCGGGGGTTATTTGGCACGACCGTAATAGGCAAGCTGGGGTCAGTATGCCACAGCAACCCAAAGGAGAGCAATGGGAACAGAGATGCAGATAGACTGGGGAAGGGAGAAGATGGCAGTCAGACCAGGGGCTAGGACAGAAGAGGATGGACTCCGAAGCGAACAGGTTGACTGGCTGGTAAAATCTCACTCTGGGGAGTTAATCTTTGTTAGTGGGGAAACAGAGGGACTGTGCTCCTGGATCTTTTCTTGTTAGGGCATAGCACCTCAGCACCTGAAGAGCACAGGTGTGTACACATACTTTCTTCACTCCTGGCACAGGCTTTGGAAATAATCAGGAAACCAGAACAGATGCTGTCTCTCCCATCTGTTAGCCTTAGGATCTGAATGCGCTTTTCTGTATCTGAGGGCAGGTCCCAGATGTGGGGCTGGCTTGCCATGGACCCTGGCACACACATGCTTGTAGCCTGGTGTGCTAATATCTTGGCACACTGGAGTCACCATCTCAAGCCACCCTGCTCCCCACATCCCATGCTCCCCTGGCTCTCGTGTCTGGTTCTCCAGGCATCCAATTTCCCACTAGCAGCTGTCAAGGGAGAAAGCTGGTTGCTTGGCTAGTATGCTCTCAAGCCGCTCCTCCCCAGACCCCTTGAGGCCTGAACTTCATGGAGCTGTTGCTCTGGAAGGTTTGTGTGTGTATAGTGCTAAACATAACAGATAATTGAAAGCTAAGCTGCTGTCTGGATCACGAGATATAATATGGCTAGATAACAAACAAATCAATTTCCTTATTGCCCCATAAGGTTTCAAAGTCAAATAAATGCATGGCACATTGTGCATATGTAGAACCTGACACACACATGCATACACACACACACACACACACACACACACACGCACACACACGGTTGTGGGTTCTAATGCTGACTCATTAGGAAATAAACTTGGAGGCTCATCTCCCTAGCAGCCAACTTACATTTCCGGTCAGGCCAAGCTATTGAAACAAGACTTAGGGGATCTTAGGTTTATCTGGAGATGATCTAGAGAGAAGAGACATTTGTATATAACTTATTTTTTGAAGTTATTTAGGTCTGTGATGGAGGAGTGGGGTACTTATATATGAAAAAAACCAAAACCAAAACCAAAACCAAAAAACCACCTTCCAAGAAACAATGATTTTAACTATCCCTTTCCAGGAGGCCAAGCCAAGAATAGATACAGTGAATGCAATGGTAGTGAGCCTAGTTATCACCAGATGAATATGGATTATGACTTCACCTCCTGGAAAACACCACTTATATGGAAACCTCAGAGATCTAGAAGGAGAAGGGAAACAAAGAATACGTATCTAGTGTTCATGTGTGTGATTTATTTTCAAATCCCTTGAAACCCTTTCCAGATCATATTTATTCTTAGTGATCATACACTTCCATCATTATCAGTAGCACACCTTAGCCATGGGCACTTACTCTTGAGTCCCAGCACACTTGTTGCTCTAACCCTCATACCACCAACTTGCCATAGGGAATGTGGGGACTACTGAGGCTTGTGATTCTGGCCTACAGCATCCAGGTCTCAGTTCTGAGACTGTTGCCTGTCTAGGACAGACTACCTCCATCCATCAGCCTTTAGCTGCTGTGTTCCAAGAGGCTGCAGAGGAGACTAGTCATGACGCATTGGGAGGAAAGGGGCTGCTTCAGGGCCTCTACATCCTAATATCAAATAAGTAACTAGAAAAGTGCTAAAATGAATGTGCTTTTCAAGATGGAAATCCTATGGGGGAAAGGCCATCTGAGGCAGGGGGATGTGTTCTGTGCATTTGAAGAAGCTTCTGAAGGCTTTAGGGTGTCAGAGCCCAGCAGACATTGTCACCGTGGTGTAGGGTTATCAAGAGAGTGTGACTCAAGCTCTGTGGGCTGTCTTTTGAGAAGTCAGAGAGATATGGTCTGCATTTTAGGGAGAGAAAAAAAAAAGATGTAGCAAGGAACTTGACAATGCGAAGGTTTTACATTTAAATTTAGTTGTCTGGAAAGTTTGGTTCTGAAGAACAGCTCATTAATAGCGGTGTGAAGTCACGTTGAAAAGAACAGCAATGTGACAGAAAGGGAGGAGAGAGAGAAAAGGTTGGAAAAGAGGCGGTGTGGGGCCTACTGTGTCTTCAGGAAGGGTGAGACCAAGCCCAACCCACCAACTTTCTGCCTGGTCAAGTACCTAAGTGACAGGAACTTTTGGCTTGGGGAGGAGGGTACCCTGACTCTCTTGTGGACTTTCTTGCGCCTTCTTTTTCTCTGGTTATATGGCAACAGATGTCTCCATGTTCTAGAATTTTCTGAATAGATGACTACAGACATTGAACCCTGGGATTATAAAGGAAACAGGACATGTTTTTAAATTAAAATATGGACCATGTGGTCTGTACCAACTAATTTTCAGACTCTCGGAGAATGCCAGGTCATTTCCATATTGGCTCAAGTGAAACAGAAAGCGGAAAAGAAAGCGATGGGACAAAACATCATCTAATTTATTCAAGCACAAAAGGTCCGTGTATCCTCAATTAGTACTTAATTTATGCTTTGTCATATTCCAGAACGGGATATGAATCAGGAATTCATATCCCTTGGTCCTGGGTCTCTGGGATTCAGAGATGCTATTGTGCATTGTGGAGAGGGGCTAGATTTCTCTCAGGCTGTGGAGGAGTTGCAGAGTCACCTCTTGTCTATACTCTATCCAAGCCACGTCCTATGAGATCCATCTTGACTTCAGTGGGATTTTCCGAGCTGCACCCATAAGTCCTGTGTGGGTCCTGGAGTTTGTGTTGTCTTGGCCTTCACATTTTGTCAAACTCTTTGGAAAAGGGGTGTGCACGGGGTCCTGTCAGTGCAGTGGTTTTGCAGTTTCCTGAAGAGACAATGTGGAAGCTTGGGCCTGGAAACTGAGATGAACATGGGAGAAGGCTCTTGACAGGTAGATCTCATTGATAACTTGGTCACCCCCTTGACTTGAGAGGATCCTGAAGGCCATCACTTTTGAATTTCTCTCTGAGACTCGCTGGAATAAGAGCAGGCCTTTTTGTTTTGGCCCATAGTGTTTGGTGCAGAGCAGTCATTTCCAAAAGTGATGTTTTAAGCCATGGGACTCTACTAGCTTCGATGACAACTTGGGCAGGTGCTTTATGTGATAAGGCAAAGGTCTTCCTCTCAGAGCTGGGGATTTCTGGGACAGATGCTTTGCCAAGGGTCTGTTCTGTCTGTCTCATTCCCCTACCCACCAGACATTAGTGTTATTCTTTCCCCATTTGTGACAATCAAACTATCCTCTGGGAGGCAAAATTACCTCCTCTTGAGAATTTTGCTGTAAACTTCATAAAGTGGAAGCAATTGATATAAGGTAAGGGAAAGAGCCTAGGTTCAATTCTTTGGTGTCTCTCTCTACCCTCCCTTCCTTGCTACTGACTGGAGAAGGGAAACAGGTAGAGAAACAGGATTGTGGGTCCTTATGGTGGCCCTAATTGGCATATATTCTTTTATCTTCCACTGTCACTGAAATCTCTTTGCTCCTGACCCTACAACAGGCTTTGTGAGACATTTGTAGGGAGAGCCATTTTGGCTCCTGTCACTCCTGCACCACAGGGTTTACTTAAGTCCTGACCTTTTAAAAATGTATATGTATTGAACTGGAGTACCCAGAAAAAGCAATGGACATGAAGAACCCCATGTACTGGCACTAGACACTGTCTCCCCAATTTGGCATTAACAAAACCATACCAATTGTAGTCTCTTACCTCATCCTATTCATTTATTATACTTTGTAGAGCAAGCCTTTTCCACTGAAACTCGTGGCCTTCTAATAGCAGCCAGCACAGTTACCATAAGTGACTTGCCTTGTTTGGTACCAAGCAATGAGTCATAGAAGACTTGGCAGGAGCCAGCCAACGTCATTCACAAATGTCAAGGCTGCATCTTCCCTGGTGTGCATCTCCTCTCTCCTGCCCTCGCCCACCATGGGGATTTTCTTTCTTTCAAAAGTCAGCTTATTTCAATATACATAAATATTCATTTTTGCTGCTGCTGTTGTTTGATGTTGTTGTTGTTGTATAACCTGGTGCATGTGTGTGTATGTGTGTGTGTGTGTGTGTGTGTGTGTGTGTGTGTGTGTGTGTGTGCATGCGTGCACACCTGTAAAGACAACCTAGAAGAATTAGTTCCCCCTTTTCATCTTGTGTACTTCTAGAGATTAAATTCAGGTTGTCAGACTCAATGCCAAGTGTTCTGTACCTGGTGATTCACAAGTGCTTTCTCGAAGTTGTTTTCCTGGAAGTCACGAATGACAGGTTTTCTGTCCTTCTATCCTTTTGCTGTGATAGGTCATTAAAGTCAAAGATGACCCTACTCTTTTGTAATAAAAAAAATCTATGGCCAAGAAATGACAACTTCTACCAGAAGCATGATGCTGTCTGTACTCAAAAACTAAGGAATGGCATCTCATAAAATCCCCTTAGCTTATGCCTTCCAGGGACTTCTATGTCCCTAGCCCTGCAAGGGCTCATGGTGGTTGTTGTTGATATTGCTTACTAGTAGTATTTTGTGGTACTGGGATTGAAGCTGGGATCTCAGGTAAACTAGATGAGGAGCAGGGCTTCATCCCCACCACTCAGTCCCTCCTGAGCTCTTCAACACACCCCTTCAATTCCCATGTCATTGTTATGAGGCAGGCAATTTATTACCCCCATTTGACAGCTGGGGAAAGGAAGGCACAGACAGGTGAGGTAGCCGGGGACAGGGTGTGATTGGTGGAGCACTCCTGGGGCTAGGATTAACACTCTGGGGTCGCCTTGCTCTTGGCAGAGCCTGGCAACCTTTTTTTCCCATAAAGTGCCAGAAAGTAAATCCCAGCCTTGTAGGGATTGTGCAGCAACGATCCAACTTTGCAACTTGAAAGGGGCTGTAGATGACAGTGAAGAGATATGAGCACAGAAATGCCGATTTTCATCTACTTCTCACAGGTCATGATGTATGGTTTTCCTTTGATTAAAAAAAAAACAAAATATGAAAATGAATTTTAGTTTTGAAGCTATACAAATGCAAACAGTTGGCTGAGTTTGGCCCCAGCCACTGATCCAGAACCCTGACCTGTAACCAGTTAGCAATGAGACTACAATACTGCTCTTCCCTGATTGAGGGGCATTCAGAAGCACCAGAGGATGCTGGAGATATTATTTAATGTACTGGAGGTCTCCATACTGAAGCTTCACTAACTTGTCACTTCCCAATGTGTGTAGGAGTCAGGAAGGGTCCATTTATAACCACAGATCATAAAAACTGAAACAAAGTTTCAGGATGTAGGGATTGACATCTCTACCAGCATCAAAACACATTTATGGGATGCTAATAGGGGCCAAGAAAAGTGATTTCACTTATTTAAACAATCTTATTGATAGCTACTTGTTGGAAACAGTTCCATGTAGGAAGCTGGGCCCCCATGAATGAAGAGCATGCTATATAAACATTGTGATCTCCTTGGTATTGGACATGGCCCACGGCCTGGGAAGATATACTGGAGAGGTTTAGTGGCACAGGTGGTCTTAGTCCTCTTGGCTTTCCTTACATCTGAAATGTTGTTAGTGTTCCTACCTCGGTGAGACCAGGGCATGAAAACTGCCTTGAAACCATGAGGCTTCCAGAGAGAAGGCATTAGAGTTAGAGGCCAATGCCAACCTGGCCACCTGGTCAATGTCCCCAGCAAATGCCAGTGCTTCTGGCTGCTCCACGGGGGCTCTTGGAGAATGTGTTTCAAAATGGGCTCTTGGCATACCTTGTCACTGTGCGGCTCTGAAATGCTGCCAGGAGTCCTGGCAGCCACAGGCACACTGCCTTTTTGGCTCTAGTTGGACTGGGCGGCAGATGGCAGAACTACTGGTATGGTCGGGCAAGGGAGGAGCTGTCTGGGGAAAAGTAATGGTCACTTTTTTGGCCAGAGTGTGCCTTGAGTAACTATATTCTTTAATGAAATGGCGCTGAGACCTTTTATATATCACAACATCTGGTTATTGTGGAGGGAGGAGTCAGGTTCTAAGAGGATTGGGATGGATCATTTCCTAGGATCTTCTGCTACCCCATGGAAATTCATATTTCATACACTATTAGAACAACAAAAGGGTTTTGGTAATCAACAACAGAATGGTTTTCAACTTGGACATGCCAGAAGCAGCAATGAAGGAATATTTGACCCTTGTCACTGTCAGGACCTAATAAAAATTAGACACATACTCATGATGAAACTTCTCTTCATAACAACAGTCTTGAGTTTCTTTGCTTTGAGCTGAAGTTTATGCACTGGGTGGTTAGCACTGGTTTGCGTGTGTTGATAAAGAACTTCAATTAACAGTGACTTTTGTCTCTGATTAATCTGAGAATATGAATTAATTATTACTTAATAAATATAGTCTTCTTGCTATACACAACCCTCTTTAAGATGGAGGTCTCTAGGGAAAGGCCTAGAAAGAGATCTTGGTGATGAAAAGAAGAGGAGCTGAGGTGGTAGGGTACCTCTCCTTCACAAAGAAACAGGAGACTCCGATTGGTTAATGTGCATGCTTAATCTTCACTCAAGTCTCAGAGATGAAACTTGAGCTTAGTTGCCATGGCACCCTCTTCCTATCTCCCCATGGTGCCTCTGAGTGCCCCATCTCTGGAGCTGCTTTTCTGTACATCTCAATCCATTGGTTCTCTTGAGCTCCAAATGGAATGAACCATGGTTATGCAGATAGAGTGCTCTTCTGTGCCCTGGTGGGTGCATATGCCACATATGTCTTTTTCTTTATCTTATTTGCACAGAAGCCATGCCCTTAGGCAAGCCACACTCCCCTCCCTAAACCACATCATTTATATTGTATTTCTGTGCGGGCATTAAGAATATGAAAGAGTCTAAAAAGAGCCCGACTTTAGAAAATCCTGAATAGAAACAAGAAGGAAGTAAATTGAGTCAAAATTTTGAGGAATGGGTTTGAAGGGTTCTTGAGCTGGGGGTAGATGCTAAGCACTCCGTCCTTAGGCTATACACTTAGAAGCCATGAGTCCTTCACTCCTATGGTGAACCCCTCCATCCAGAGGGGAGAAGCTGAACTCTGGGTTAATTGGTGATTTGTCAGAAGTCATGGCTCATGCTTCAGGCTTCAAGCTCATGTCTCACTCTAAAGCTGGTATGCCACCTCTTGCTGTAGTGAACTGACCTTTTCTGTCTTCCTGCAGACACATAGAGAACTGGAGAGGCCTGCACACACTCAATGCTGTGGACATGGAGCTCTACACAGGACTCCAGAAGCTGTGAGTACACCAGGGTGGCTTGCTAAGGGACAATTGGGTTGCTGCCTGTCATGTGAAGTGGTAGTAATGGAAAGTCTGCTGTCTCAGTGCTTCTTCTCATGAATCCTTTTTGGGGATAGTTGGCATCACCCATTTTGAGGAGGTTAGGAGCCACCTTGATCAAAACAGGCCTGGGGGGTTGCCCAAGGTTAGGATTTCAAGTTTGTGCTGCTCCAAGGCATGCTGGGAATGTGTTCATCCTTCAGCTCTGTGCTTGGCATAACCCTACACTCTATCCCCAGTGTTAGATTCCCACGAATCACTACAGTGGGAAAAACACTACAGTGTTTTAAACATGGGTGACCAAAAGTGAAGAGAAAGAGGAGAAAGTATAAAGAGACCGAAGCCTCCTTGTCTCTGGAGCACCAGGAGCCCTGATTCTCAATTGTTGGTTAGAATGGGTAGTGATTAGCACCCAGTAATGACTGCTTATATCCCAACCTTCACCTACTCTCCAAAGGAATTGGGTTTATATCTCTCAATGAGCCCACATTTGGCAATCTAGGGTCATTAGTAATGAAGGGAGCTACATCCCACTCAGGGGCCTTGCCTTCTTTCTGGCTGTAACCCCTGGGTTTATGCTAATCATCTTTTCTCTCTGTTTAGGACCATCAAGAATTCTGGACTCCGGAACATTCAGCCCAGAGCCTTCGCCAAGAACCCCCACTTGCGTTATATGTGAGTAGAACTGGAATTTTGGAGAGGGTGAGGGGATACATGCAAGGAAATAGTCCTGAACGATGAAGCTGGCTTCGATATTTGCTGTCCTTGGCCAAATCCTTTAACTTTCTTAGGCCTACAGTTTTACTTTGGGATTAGGCAACCTCAGAAGGTTTCAGAAGGAAGCCAGGGCTGAGTAGGCGAGCCTCCTGGCTTCCAAGTGTCTACATTTTTCATAAAGAAATTTGGGACTTTATGGGAATGTAAAGGACAGGGCTCAGTGTGGACAAGACTCTATTGAGAGTATGTGTAGGATTGTAGGTATCTGTTTGGAATTACAGGAAAAAGGAAAGCAAGACCAGACCAAGTGTGCCTAAGAAGAGTTTAGGTTCAATAAGAACTGAGAGAAGTGAAAACATCTGCATAAGACCACAGGTCTTGATTTGAGATGGGATAGAGGAGACATCCTCATGGTTATCTGTCTGCTTGTGCCTTCCCTCACCCTGAATTCCCTCCTGGCTGTGACTGACTAGTGGGATGGCTTCTTAGGACGGTGGTTCTGGCTTGATCTTGCAGGAGTGACATAATCCATGTTGATGCTTCTTCTTCAAGTCTAGATCTGGGTAGGTAGACTGTAGGATTCGGAGGGAGGAAAGTCATTTCTTGTGAAGCAAGGGAACATGAAAGGAAGCCCAGTAAGTGATCAGGGACAAGTCAACTGGCAATACCACAGAGATACAATTGCTATCTGGGTCAGCTTTCTCAAGAAGAATAGCCATGTGGACCTTCAGTTGGTTTGCCCCCAAAGAGCAGAGAGTATACATGAACTGGATGGTGTAGCATCTGCTACAAGTGGGGAGGAAACAGAGGACCTACTGGCAGGTTGACTAGTCTTTCTTTTGGATACTGATAGTTGGCAATGATAATGGAAGAGAGCTTGCTGGGTAGAAATCTTGTATATAAGAAAAGCAGAGCCTTCTAAACGATGTAGTGAAGAAGTGGAGAGTAGTGAAGAAGTGGGGGAGGGTCCATAGAGATCCTGAAGAATATGGTTGGGGAATGGTTTCTTCTCACAGAGGTCCTGGCTATACTCTTGTGTTTTCCCAACCACAGCATGAATAGTTATCTCTTTTAGCCACCTCTGCTTTGTGTTGAACTTTCTTCCTTTCCTCTGGAAAGCTCCATGGCCATTGGGCGTGGCCATTTATACTAACAATGGGGGACTCCTCCCTCTCAATTATCTAATTCACTCTTGCCCCTCTAGCCCTGTTTTATGCTCCATGGCACGAGTCTCCTGATGTGTGTGTTCTTCGCAGCCAGCATAGCTGCAACCAGAGAAGGGCCTTGGACCAGATGTTCCAGGTGTTTATTTTATTGAGGGATTTGAGTTTCACTGTAAACGTTCCCAGGGGGAAAGAGCTTTTGACATCTGAGAGGTCTCCTTTTTCACAACATACAGAGGTCATGAAACCACATGTCCATGGCAGATCAGGTGGGAACAGTTGGGGGTTGGAGAACCACACAACAGTTCTAGCTGACTACTGTTATGTGAGGTGCAGCCAATGTCACCAGACTTCTTTTTTATCCAAGATGGGCAGGAAAAGCAGCACCCACTGAAGGGGCTTTGTTGACACAGTCAAGACTTCAGAAGAGCCAGATGTTTACAGACAGCAGAGACCATAGGGCAAGGTGTACAGTCTGGCTGATCTGTGGGTATGATGAGCAAACTTTGTTCATTTATGAAGAAACACCCCAAATCCCTACTGAGTAAATTTCCCGGCAGCTTTGGGACATTTTCTCCTGGCAAATGGTCCAGGCCTCACTGCTCTCTCACATCTTCTATTTCTGTCTTCTAAATGCATTTACAAGTCCTCAGGCCCCAGCTGAGCAATCACAAGGCGATCACTTACTCCAACACTAATTGCCAAGCCCTGGCTTGGCAGCTATTTCTTTTTTTTTTCCCTTCTCCCCGCCCCTTCTTTTCTTTTCTCTTTTAAAGGGAATATGGCCAAGAAGACTTTCTCCCCTCTTTGTACAGAATTAAAAGCAGGTTTTCTTACCCAAGTTATCTCAGTCATCAGACTGGGGCAACTGTCCTCCATCCCTGAACTGTCACTGATACTAGTGTAATTCTTCCTCACACCAGAAAATGAGCTTGTGACATCAAGGTCAAGTTTTGGCAGCAAACATGGCCGGACAGCAGAACTCTAGGTTTTCTTCAAGGTCTATGGGTGACTATCTCCGATTGATTGCCTCATTTACCCCTCTTTTGCTGGATGAAGAGAAAATGGAATATTAGTGAATACACATTCAGGAAAGACCTTTCTGAGAGACTGGATAGTTTTTAACCCTCCTGTTTAGACAGGCTCAAGAATAAAGACTTTTCAACTTAATAGGAATATCTGAGTGCTAGGCTATAAAGAGAGCATAAAGGAGAGTGTCTGTTCTAGGCAAAGACTCCATGATCAATGCCCTGTATGGCTTTTAGCCCAGCAAGTAGAGTTTAGAAACAGTGCCTGCTGATAAGATAATGTGTTCTGCTGTTGCTGGAGATCCCAGAACCCAAGGGAAGGGATATAATGACCTAAGGGGCTTCCCCGACCTCCCTTTGGATTTCTGTTCTACAGACACATTTTAGCTTCCTTACGTGTATAGTATACCTGTCTTCAATCTCTACTGTCTGCTTTCCTTGAACAAGGGCAAATCAACCCTGATACATTTCCTTCTTTTCTCTGCTTAGTCCCTCTTGTTCTAGATCTATCTAGACCACTCTAGATGCTGCTCACTGCAGGGAAGAGCTCAGCAGTGGACGAGCCTCTTACTTCCTTATTTCTGAAAGTTTAGAAGTCACATCTACTAACACTATTGAATATGGAGCATCCCCCAGTCATCTGAGACTCACTTCGACAGCTGTTCTTCTTTTTCCATTAAGGAAGTTGTTTTCTCTAGCATGGCTCACACACAGATTTGGTCTTGGGGGGCCAGGGGATGGTCCTCATCTTCAGAGTAACACAGGTCATCATCACCCAGTGATGGTTTTTGTTAGCCTTCAGAACACTTCTTGGCTCTCAAGGAACTTTCATAGACTTCACCCCACCAAGTTCTCATAGCCAGTCAGGTGGCTGGTGTTAGAGGAAGTTTTACTTCACAGACCTAGAGGGACTCTTATTGGTAAATGATAGAAGCAGAAGCTTGCCTAGGCTCTTAGTCTCTTCCATTTTACCTATGGGTGAAGAGATCACCACCACCACCACCACCACCATCACCCCTGAAACAATCAACCCCACCAAACTCTCACCCACCAAAACCCTGAGATGCTTAGCAAATTACAATACGAAAACAAATCTCTATGGAAGAGCTTACTTAGTGGGTAAAGTGCTTGCTGTGAAAACTCGGGGATCTGAGTTTGATCTCCAGAACCCATATCCAAAAGCCTGGATCTGTAATGCTGGCACTAGGGAGGCAGAGCCAGGCAGATCTCCAGGCCAGTGAGAGAGCCCATCTCAAAAAAAAACAACAGAAACAGCTCCAGATGAATGAATTCTGGGATTGTCCCTGGCCTTCATACACCCATATGTGTGCAAACACCTGCATACATAAACCATGCACACATAGAAGCATACACACGCACACCCTCTCTCTCCCTCTCACACACAGGTGTATAGACAGACACAATGTGTCACAAAAGAAGAGGGACAGGCTAAGTAACACTCATGAAGAATTTACTATGAATCAAAGAATTCCTTTGCAAGTCCGGGCTCACTTCACGTTGAATAGTCTCTACCTGAGCACTGCTTTGTCCCCATTCTGTAGATGAACACTGCGAGGCTCATGAGTCACAGCTGATTTCTCCTAAGGCCCTACTGTAAGCTAGTGGAGTAGTCAGGCTGAGGAGTCCAATCCCTCAGACTCTGAAGTCTGTGTACTTTCTTAAATCCCTCGAGTGTTTCTTCTCTCTGGTTTTCTCAGCAAGTACTTCCTAGAGGAGGGATGCGGGGGGGGGGTCTTTAAAGTTTTATTAGAGAGCTGCAATTTCTCCCTGGAGATTTAGCACCATCCAGCCTCAAAGAGCTTGGTTGAGAAAGCTGTTTAGTTTCTTTCCCTATTCAGGTCAGATCTTGTACCAACAGTTGCATTACTAACTGAATATCTTTATTGTGAAAGATTTCTTAGCGCTAGCCTATGGCCTGCTTTATTTCCAGGGATATTTAATGTCATATTCCAGCAAGTCAAAAGGCTTTATTTAATCCCTTGGAGTTGGTTGTGGTGGGATCTCTCTCATGTTTACTTGCTGGCTTTTTTTTCCTTTCTAAGCAGCTGAGGACAACCGACTGTCCTCACACTGCTGTAAGCAGACATTTCATTGCTCTGTTCAGCTGGGAACGCTGGCTCCCTCCCACCAGGTACGAGGGGGAAATGAGTAGCACTGCCTTGATTTGGGAATGCTTGAGGCAAGGAGGCTATGTTTTCAAGGAGAGAAGGTCAGCAGCGCTTTGGTGGATGGGGATAGAGAAAATGGCTGGAGGCCCCACCCTCCTGGACACTGGCTGGACAGTATGCAATTCATTTCTCTTTAGGGACCAGGGATGAAAACACGGTGAAGCTGATTTATTATGTATTACAAACCACCAGAGGTTGAAATAGTCTGATACTGGACTCCAGGCTGATGTGCTGATATTTTAATAGTAAGTGTTCACCTCTCTGCCTGTTCCTTACCTCTCTGCATTGAGACTTTGTTTTCTACATCTCAGAGGGGTCGGTGACTGGCATACTTGTCCCCTGACTGCCCCTATGCGAGTGACCTTCCTCCTCTGTTCCATGCCGAGGGCCTGCTTATTCACTATTCTCTATTACTGACGGTAATAGACCAAGGGTTTTGGAGGTCAAATCTCATATTTTCACTTACTGCTGTTGACCTTAGCGAAGCTAGTGAACTTCTGAGAGTTTGGAAGGAAGGACAAGATGCCCTCCTCCTTAAGACTGTTCTGAACTTTCAGTAAGACAAAGCGTGCAAAGAGCTTAACTCAGCACATTATGAAAGGCTCAGGGTGCCCGCCCTCCCTGCTCTCTGGTATCCAATTTCAGAGATCGCAGAGAGTTAACCTGGAATTGCTGCTAGAACTAATTCCCAAATTCTGATTCTTATCCCTGCTCCCTCTGTTGCCTCTCGGCTCTCTGTTCCACACCCCTATGTGGGTGGCTAGATCATATATCCAGCTTAACTTAGCCAAAGTGGGATTCTTGCAATGTTTGGTTTGGTTTTGAGACAGGATCTCACCGGACTGCTCAGATTGCCCTCAAACCCAAAGTTCTCCAGCCTCAGCCTTCTAAGCGAGAAGGGCATGCGTAGTCCATCACAGCCTGCCTGCCTCAGCTTTTCATAGTTATATTTCACTCTCAGTGAAGTTGTAAAGGTTCTCTCTCTCTCTCTCTCTCTCTCTCTCTCTAGCTTTTCCTTATATTTTGAGACAAGGTATCTTCTAGCCCAAGCTGATGGTGAACTCACTGTATAGCTAAAGTTGGTCTTAACTGCTGAACCCCCTAACTCCCAAGAGTAGGACTATAGGATGGAAAAGTGATTGAGGAATATTCCTGATATTGACTTTCATCCTCCACATGCTTGCACTCACACATACATGTATACCAGTGCACATATGTATGCCTACATACATGTGAACACATCATACACACACACACACACACACACACACACACACACACACACACACACTTGACAAAAAAAGAAAAAGAAAAAAAGGAAAAATGAAGAATCTAGAGCTACAATGGATTATACCTCAAATTCCAGCCCAGCCAGGAAAGGATTTATAGAAAAACTGTCTTCACCCCGTCAACTAAACAGACACAAGGAAAAAGTATAATAAACTCAAAACTATCCCAGACTTAGAAAAATGACATTTATATTGTAACATAAAAATGTTTCTGTATTTATTATTTCCATCATAATCAGATAATTTAGGGCTGTACTAGGTATGGGGGCTTTCTTGGGAATAATGAAACTTTTATAAAGTTGATTTCAGTAATGGATTACATAGCTCTGTGAATATACTGAAACCCTTTGAGTTGTACTTTGTGTGCATTTGTATGCATCCCTGTGCATAGATACAAGTGCATGCACATGCTCACAAACAGACACAGACACAGACAGACACACACACACAGACACACACAGACACACACAGACACACACACACACATACACCTTGTGCTCCTTTTTGGTAGAAGCTTTGAGACTTTGCATGAGGCCCACTGTGTCTGGTCTCACTTTGCTGTGGAGCAGAAGGCAGCAATGCTCCAGCTGACCACTGCTCCATTAGCCTGAATCTTTCTGGGAAGATGATGGGATCACACCACAGCTGACCTTCCCTGGTCACATAGTATGAGAGAGAAATAAACGTTTGCTGTGGTCACTAAAAGATGAAGAAGAGAAGCCATAAATGACAGTGGCTCTACTCTCTACATGAGGTGGATGGGGCACCAGGAGCCTACAACACTCTTGGACTTCTTCCTCCATTATGATGGAGATGGACTCCAATTAAGGGGAGCACTCTTGTAAGGCCAGCTTTGCGCCTTCTATCACTTAACGACATGAACTAGCAGAGAATGAACAGGTTAAGGTTCTGCAACTTTTGACAGGCTGCACAGACAGCTGCCATTCTCTGGGTCTTTCCACATGAGGTGCTGAAGGACCCCAGAGACCTCAGAGACCATTAGTGAGGAATAGTCTGAGTGGAGGAGGTGACTGCGGAGTTGGATTTGGAAGGGCTGTGGGTTTGGGTGACAAAGCTGTTGAGGGCACAGTTGCTGCCACCATGGATATGTGCGGCCATATCCCCTTGGACTTCCTCCTAAAGCTGTTTAGATACACGGTTCTACTTCAAGGCTGTTGTGTCTGGCTATCAGTAAACAGAAAGAGCTGCCAATGGAACATGACTTGAAAACACAGCCATTTGCTCCTGGGATAGGATCCCCACGGGTTCACTGATTTGAGAAGATTGAGCCCAGAAACATATGAAATGGTGCATCAGAGAGGTGGCCTGGAGAGAAGCAGAGTGTGGGGAGGAGTTCAGGAGGACAGCTGCCGGATATGTAAGAGGTACTGTTTGGATATAGTGGTTCTGGGCAACTCTGTCTCACACAGTCTCGTTTCTCTCTACTGTGCCGTGATCTTGGATAAGCTGCTTAAACATATTAAGTCTATTTCCACAACTCTAAAATGAGGTACCATTTAAAGACCCAGTCTTGACCTTACAGCATTTTGGGACATTTCTTCCTGGAACAAAGGTCTGAGCTGGGACACAGCTGGAACCATGGGGGCTGAGCAGGGGGAGGGCAAGACCAGAAGGAAGCTGTTGTCAGTTTATTTTGGCAGTACCCACTGCCTTCTATCCACCTATCTTGTCTCTCTGGAGGATAAGCATTCCAATCCAATGACTTCCAAGGATGTGGCTTCTGGGAACCACTGCTGTGTGCTGATGTGCTTTATATGCTATTCTCTGCTCCTAATAGTAAGTGCATGCAGTCACCCTCCCCATTTTACTCACAGCCAGTTGAAGCACAGAGAGTTTAGGCAACTTGCCTAATTACACAGCTACCAAATGTCAGAAACAGGAGCCAACCACAAGTAACCTGCTTCTGGGGCTCTAGAGCCTGTTCTTATAATAGCCCCATTCCAGCCTGTTTAGCCCTGGCTCTTGTCCCTTCTCAGGAACCAGGCTGGAGAGGAAGGAAGGTTATAACTGCCTACCCTAGAATGGGCCCTGATGAGGGAAGGTCCATGAGAGACCACCGAAGGAGCACCAGCAGCCAATTCCTGCTAGCTACCTGGTCCCTAACAGGGTATGGGTGAATGGGCAGTACCTCTTAGCTGGCTAGTTGGCATTTTGAGGGCTGTTAGCACTTATTTACACTTGGTAGGTTCTTAGCAAAGAAAAAGATCCTTAATGATCTATCGAGTGGAGACTACCTGTTCTGAGCCACATGGTTGCATGAGCCCAGACTTCCAGCCACCCATTTCTGGGGCTGATTTTTCTCCCCCTTCTTTGGATCCTGACTCAGGCAGGCCCATCTCTGTGTGTGCTCATCTCACTATAACATCTGCAGTAGGAGATGAGAAGGAGAAATGCTGATGGCATTGCTCCAGCCTCCTGACTTCAAACCTTACAAGTGCAACTTGGGCAGTTGACTCCTCCCCAGTCAAGCTGTATGACCCTCGGAGATGGGTGGGGGTCCCTTTATTCTTTCTGCAGTCCAGGCCCTGTGATACTTGATGACTTGAAGCACATCTTTTCTTCTTCCTCTTACACAGATTATCTTATTGAACCCCAGATGAATTTGTGCCACAGAATTCACCATATTGCAGATTCCCAGCTTGACTTTTTCAGCGGCTACACATTTATCTGCTGCCTGCGAAGACAGTCAATTCCCAGTGCACTGACACCATTAGTCGACTGGCCAATTGCCTCTCTTGGGGTCTTGTGTAGAAATGATTCCTTGCTCCCTAGTGAGGCAGGTGGCACGCTTCCTCAATTGATTTTTCTCTTTTCACATCCATTTGTGTCTTTCCTCCAGTCTCCTGTGGGCTTGGGTACTCATGTCCTCCCTGGTAATTTCTCTATGTTTGCTGTTTTCATGGTCAGCATCCTGATCTGCTCAGGGCAGGGCCATTGTGACCTAGATAATGCGGCCATGGTCAGCCCACTGCATGCTTCCAAAAATCTTTCACACCGCCCTCTTAGAAGAAGAGTCCTAAAAAATTACCTTAGATGCTATTTTTTTCCTGATTCCAGGCATCTGGGGTCTCAGGATCCCCTGAACTAAACCATTAAGACTTTTCTTATAACCTTGTCAACTTTTAATGTTGAAATATTCAGTCTATTGCTGAATAAACATTCTG
The DNA here is from genome assembly GCA_902729485.2 of Mus minutoides. Lineage (NCBI taxonomy): Eukaryota > Metazoa > Chordata > Mammalia > Rodentia > Muridae > Mus > Mus minutoides. The sequence goes on from LR753313.1 coordinate 1,148,335, forward strand.
GGCTCTGGTCTGCAAGGTTCTAAGCCTTGGAGGTTACACGGTGCGTTCATATTTTCCAGTCTTGATTATTCTCAGTAGATTTTCTTCTCTTTTTTCCCCTCCCCTAAGGCTTCATTACTTCCCATTTGTCCACATCTCTTTTGTCCATTTCTCTTGTTAAGGACAGATTTAGAAAATGAGTTTAGTCCCTTGGCTGTTTTGGGGTCATCATTAATCTCAGTTCCACTCCATTCCTTAGCAAGCTGGCGTCTTGTTTCTTGTTAATGAATTTGCAAAACCCCCCCTTTTCTCCCAGGTTAACCCCTCTGTCTCTGAGGAATTGCCTTGTCTCAGCAGAGCCTCTGCCTTTCCTGGATGGGCTTAGATGACCCAGCTGCTGTAATGACCCTGAGCTTGAAGGGTCCCATGTCTCTCAGATGGGGTAAACTGTGCACTGGCCCTGGGCTGTCTTCATCTCTGGTTGTGGATGGGATCTCCCTCAACTCCCTCAGAAACCAATCTAAGAAGCCCAGCCCAGATTCTAAAATAAAACTGTTTCTTCCACAGTGCCAAGCATCCTTGGCAACAAGGATGGAGTCTCCTTAAATCAGGCTTCCTCAGTGTTAAGAGAGGATCTGAAGAATGGGTACGTGTGACTGGAATATGTGAAGGCGAGTGAAGTCATGAGCTTCCAATTAGCCATGTCACTGCTTTCCTCTTGTTGCCTTGGCTGAAGAACCGAGTCCAAAGAGTTTTCCTGAAACACTAGGTAATAGTTCCCATGGGAGAGGGATTAATACTAGCCACAGACACCCTCTCCTGTGGCTGCACAGAGTGGGTGCTAACTCAGTGTGATTTCCTGGTCCCCATAGCTGTTTCAGAAGTTCAGTCAGTAAGTCAGTAAGGTCTAACAAGCACAAGGTCTAAGTACCTGGCTTTGAGGCTTCTCTAGGATTCTGACCTTGTATGTGTGTGTCTACCTCTCTGTGTGATGTGTGTGTGTGTGTGTGATATGTGTGTGTCTGTGTGGTATATGTGTGTGTGTGGTTTGTGTGTGTATCTGTCTGTGTGGTGTGTGTGCCATGTGTGTCTCTGTGTGTTTGTGTGTATGTGCATGCACTTTGTCCCCTGCTCAGGATAACACTCATCAGATTTGCCATCCTATACAGTCAGAAGAAGCTGAATTCCTCAGAGGGTCTAGGATTCATGGGACCCTTTAAGGACACCTGTCTTTCTCTGTGAATTAGTAGAGGACATCTGCTTTGCTTATTTTGAGGACTTTACTGAAAGTTGAGGTTAATTTGGGGAGTCACTTCTTGTTTGTCTAAAATTTCACAGTAATAGGTGCCCAGGAGTCCTTGGGAATTTTACAGCAGGTCTCTTGGGAGCTTAGAATCCAAAATCCAAGTCCTGAGGTATAGGTATCTGGACCTTTCAATGCCTTTTTTGTCTTTGTTGATAGATCCCATGTTGTCATGGGAGGAATGAAGGAGTATAAACCTCTGTAAAGAGTGAACAGATGCCTTCTTCCTCTTCACAACTTATCTATCCAATGGGTCTAGTCCTATAGCTTTGACTTTCCACACACCCCAGGTCATTGTGAAGATGAAGTGAATTGCATTGGGAAAGGACTTTGCAAGTACCTGAGAAAATATTTTGGGGGGCATGCTGTATCCCATGTTCGCTTTGGAGGAATGGGTAATGTTGCCCATGGAGTTGCCCATGTTTCTGGGCCTTCCATTTTCAGTGTTTAGAAGTAGAGGTTACCGCCAGGTGAGATCTTCTCTCCTCATCACAGCACAGAACTCTAGGGAGACCACTAAAATGTGTTGTCCTCTTGTATTTGGCTAAAAATGTTGATCCGTGTACATGACCATCTCAGTTTGAAGATTAAGTCTAAAAGATTTCGAAATGAATGCCATTGATGAGGGTGATATTAACCTTATCCCCCAAGACAAGCTTCTGCCGTCTCGAGATTGTGACATTTATCTGTTCATACTTTTGTGCTGTAGGGTCCAATAAAGCCCACTCACAATAGCCCTTGGAGTCATGGGGCACTTTTTAAAAGAAATATGAATAGATTAATTTCCTCTAAGGACCTCTATTGAGGTTCTACTCTGCCTTAGACAAAGACGCCGAGAACTTGTGTTTAGGACATCGATTTCATGGAGAGAACTTGGGGTGGGAGGGGACAGTGAAGAGACACGTAAGCCATAATAAGATGAGGACTAAGGTCTTAGCTCATTTAGCAAAGGCAGATGATGTGGCTTTTAGGAAGGGGAAATTTATAGCAGAGACAACCTCTTGGAGTGCTGACAGGTATCCTAAAACCCATCAATGTGTGGGACTTGGCAGCTGGGAAAGAGTTAGTGAATGTAATGGGAACTGCTCTCAGTAGCAGGCACTGGATGCTCTATGTCCAGAAACATGATGTGTTTATGGGGCCACAAGCCTGTTGGATCTGACAACACAACTCACAGCCATTCTGTTGCTGTGAGGAGACACCATGACTATGACACCTTTTATAAAGGAAGAGAAGTAGCTAAGAACTCTACATCTGGATACTGAGGCAGTAGGAAGAGAGAGACTCTGGGCTTGGAATGATGTCTTAGTTAGGGTTCTATTGCTGTGAAGAGACACCATTACCAAAGCAACTCTTATAAGGCACAATATTTAATTGGGACTGGCTTACAGTTATAAAGGTTCAATACATTATCATTGTGGCAGGAAGCATGGCAGCATCCAGGTAGACATGGCGCTGGAGAAGGAGCTGAGAGTTTTATATGTTGATCTGACTGCAGCCAGGACAGACTGTCTTCTAGGCAGCTAGGAGGAGGGTCTTAAAGCCCAATCCCCACAGTGACATACTTCCTCCAACAAAGGCCACACCTATTCTAACAAAGCCACACCTCTTAACAGTGCCACTCCCTGGGCCAAGCATATTCAAACCACCACAAATGGGTTTTCTGAAATCTCAAAGCTTACGTCTATTGACACACTTTCTGGAGCAAGGCCACACCCACTAATCCTTTCAAATAGTGCCACTCCCTCATGACCAAATACTCAAATCTATGAGTCTATGGGGGATCATTTTCATTCAAAGTACCACAGGTCCCAAGGACAGTCTTGCAAAAGGGTTAGAATCTTTGGGTTTCAGTTACTTTTTTTATTTTTTGCATGGAGATAAAATACCTGAGAGCAGCAGCCAAAGTGTGTGTGTGTGTGTGTGTGTGTGTGTGTGTGTGTGTGTGTGTGTGTGTGTGAAGATTCATCTTGGATTATGGTTAAGGCTCTGCAGTCTGTCATGAGGATTAAAACACAGCAGGAAGTAGCTTCAGCTATAATAATAGGAGCCTGTGGCTTGACCTGTAACATCGGGATATATTAGGAAGCTGTGTGTGTGTGTGTGTGTGTCAGAGAGAGAGAGAGAGAGAGAGAGAGAGAGAGAGAGAGAGACAGAGAGAGAGAATACTAGTTCCAGCTAAAATCTCAAGGCCTGTGCCTCAGCACTTCCTTCAGTTAGGCCTTGTCTCTCAACAGTTCCACAACCTCCCAAAATAGCACGGCCAGCCGGCTAGGGACCAAGAGATGAAGCACAGGAGCCTGTGTGTGTGTGTGTGTGTGTGTGTGTGTGTGTGACATTTCCTATTTAAACCATAATGCTTTGATTCTAAGGACTACATGACTCAGGTGGGCCCTGTGATCTTACACCCACTCACCGGAGCAGTAGAACTGTTCACTTCTGAGCTCAAAGACAACTCAGCGCTGTAGAAGAACAGAGCCCACTCTCTTATGGATGCATCTATTGCTAGTCACATGCATCTGGTGCTTCTGTGCCTCCTTCCACAAGGACATCTTGGCAATTCCTTACCAGGGACCCAGCCTCTCTCACACATGCTCAGCTGTTTTAAGTGTCACAGTATCATAAAGGCTGTCCCTAGAGCTGTTTTTTCTCCATCTCTAACTGTGCAACATAAAGGTTTTAATATCACCCTCCTAACTGTGACTCTGATGTTTTAAAGATATGATCCAAACCCTCTGTGTCAGTCTACAAGGTAATTGTCTATTCCATGCAGAGTCCTGCTTGGGATAGCACCCTAGATGTACAAGAAAGCCTTGGGATCACCTTGACATCTACCCCATGCCTTTTCTGATGCTCTCTGTCCTGGCTACCCTGGGCTTTCCAGTTCCTCAATGTATCATGATACTTCTTCCTAAACAACAGTCTTTACCTGTCTTGTGCTCTTGCTCTGGGATTTTCACTCAGCCCCAGCTTGCTTCACCTTCAGGTTTCATTTCCAGAGCAATTGACTAGGTTCCGAAGCTAACATCAGCTGTGCAGACCTTCAGAGCAATGGAAAATAAGCTGCTCAACATATTCTGATCCCAGTAAGCCTGTCTGGAGATGGTGTCAGTGCCTCTCAGTCAGGTCACCAGCAGTGCCCATCCCACAGGGGAAATGACGTGACCTCAGTGCTTACACTTTCTGGAGAAAAGGAGCACTTAGGTCGTTTTATCCTGCTCAGTCTCTGGTAAGTCCATCGCTGCACTTGGAGTGGGCAGATCAACTCTCTGGGTGGTTGTAGAACTGTCTTTCATCCTCCCACTCTAGGTACCAAACATCTCTCCATAGCTAAGGAAATCCTTCTGATACCAGGAAGGGTAGTGTTTGCTAAGAGCAACTGTGTACTCCTTGTTTATTGTGTGGAAAAGAAAACAAATTAAGCCCTTGTAATTATACAGTCAGGCATGTTCTTAAATAAAGCTCAAGCAGTCAGAACTCCATTTAGGATATTAATAACTGCATCCCTGAGCCCTGAGCCCCGGCAGCTCTCTCTCCCTGCCTGGCTCATCTCAGCCATGACTGTTCCATCTCTCCTTTGCTGCAGAGGTTTTCATAACCCCAGCCATTTTAAGCAACCCCAACCCCAGCAAAACCTGATTTGCTGATCCCGCAGCATGCAGTGCCCCCAATCTGGGCTTTGCAAAGATAATAGATGGTGCATTTTAAGGATTTTGTGGGTGTGGATCTCTGTTAGGATTTTTCTTTGTCCTGCTACCACTCTCATATTTTGGTTTGATGACATGAGTATGGGAGCTGAGCAGAACTGGGTTTTGTTTCCAGCCGAGCGCTATCTAACTGGAAGACTTTGGTCAAGTTTTCTAATCTCCCTAAGCTCCTGCTAACATTGTGTCTCTCATAGGCTTTTATGGGAACCTGCCTGGGAGAAGTAATACCCTCAAATTCCTGGCGTATCGTACATCCATTTCTTTTCCATACCTCTGGGTGATCCCTTATGCCAGCATTCTAGGGAAGTGTCTTGTTTCCTTTGCTCATGATTCATGCTTTTTTGTTGATGGTCTTCAACCAATCCAGACCCCTGTTAGATATGTTAAAGAAACTGCAGAATGGGTGCATCTGTTTAGGGGCCTCAAAGGGGCACAGAGCAGGCACCATCATGCATGTGCTGTTCTGAGGGTCTCCTTGGCATGCTTCCTTTGGTGTCCAAGGGTTAATTACTTGAGTAACACACTGCCTTAATCAACAGGCTGTGGTCCTTTATGAACATAAAGGTCCCAAGGACCATCTCATTCTATATGCAGTACTAAGATGAAATAGCCATTGCTACCATCCTTGTCCCATCAGGGAGGAATTTGAGTGAGTGAGTGCAGTAGCTAGAGTTAGTGCAGCCTGGATAGGGACCTGGGTCTCTGACTCTGAGTCTTTTTTTTTGTTTGTTTGTTTTTTTTTTTGTTTTTTGAGACAGGGTTTCTCTGTATAGCCCTGGCTGTCCTGGAACTCACTTTGTAGACCAGGCTGGCCTCAAACTCAGAAATCAGCCTGCCTCTGTCTCCCAAGTGCTGGGATTAAAGGCGTGTGCCACCACGCCCAACTAAGTCTTATTTCTTTTCTGGTGCATTGGGCCATTTCCTCAGCCTCAACCAATGCCTAGGAGGGCAGCCACCTGGTTTCTAGAATTGAGCTTCTTGGTGCTGTTTCAAGGCTTTCCATGGGCCAGTTACCACCTTTCTCTTTCTTTCTGTTTCTATCCCGTGACTTGGAAAACATGGGACAGTTTTCACTGGTGGTATTGTGACAGTTGAGCCATTGCTGGAAAATAGCTTGAAAACAGAAGACCAATTCAAAGTTTTCATCACACAGTTATGTGAATAGTACATCAATAGGCTCTGTGAAAGGCAGAGGGACAGGTGCTTTGGAAATGACTCTCCGTGGCAAGCCCATGCCTTGGGGTGGGAGAGAGAACTGAGGACACTGAAGTAAGATTTGGCCCACGTAGAGTTGGGGTGTTCAATTTAGTAGTGAAGATAAAATTAGCTTTCTTAGGCTAGTGACGTCAACATCTTACCATCTGCTGGATGGTGCTGACCGTTCTAGGCTGAGGGATTCTTGTACTCTGGAGATTCTGGGAAGGATTTCAGGCTTGTTCATGAAAGAATATTTGTAGTAGTGTATAGCAAGAGAGGGAGAATGAATGGGGAGTGTGTGTGCACATAACCACAAGCAATCAGGGAGGGAAGCCAAGGGGATGGGGAGAGACTGTGTCAAGTTCCAGGCTAGGTATTTTCCTAACAATACCTGCATAATTGGTACTTTCCCTGCCTTACCGAGGAGTACTGGGGGACTCTGGAACTCAGCAGGGTTTTGTAACTTGCCCACGGTTACACAGCTAGTCAAGATGTATTGATATTTGTTAATGCCTGCTCTAGATTTCATGTTATTTCTGTTGTAACCGGTTAAAAAAAAGCCAGTTGCCCTCCCTAAGCATAACTAGGAATCCAGCATCTTCAAACAGGGATATTATAATGTTTCCCCCCCTCTTGTCAAAACTCACTATTCCTATGCACAACCTCGAGGATTCAGCACCATGGCCAGGGCTCGAGCCCAAACCTTCCCTTACCTCCAGGGTACCAGTGAACAGCTTTTGAATCAGGCGCTCAGGTTCCAGACTCATTTTTATTGTTCTTTGCCACCATCATAGTTCCCACCATGATAGGCTTAAGAGCTGTTCACATATAGTAGGCAGGCACCCTGCTCTCCGTTTGCCAGCCTCCCTGGTGGGATGTAGACCTACAGGAAGCAGGGGAAGAGCTCTTCCCACCATTTACTTAGGGATAGGCTAGAGAGGGGCAAGACTGTCATGCAAGATCTGGATTGACTTGAACAGAGGAATAGAGAGGGGCCGTTGGAGTCTGAAAGGTTGTGAGTCTCCGTGATCCTCTCTCTTTCAAGGTAAACCCTCAGGGTGAATCTTCTGTGTTTCTTCTGTTCAGTGGGGGTATGGAGAAAGTGAACTTGGCATAGGTTTTCCTAAATGCATGGGCATGGGAGGCCAAACTGTTGGAGCAGCTCAACAGAGCTAGTTTAGTTATGCTGTCTGTAGTGATAAATTTTCTTCCTTCCTGGAAGGCTTTCCTCTACATGCTACAAAACAGACTTGATCTAGAGATCTAGACATCATCCAACATGTGGATATGTGTGTTCCCACATGCATGCATGCATGTGTGTACACACACACACACACACACACACACACACACACACACACACGCAGTATTTTGTTATGTACATGGTGTGTGGATTTTGGACATAGTGGAGTCAGATTCTAACATTACTGGCTTTGTGACCTTGGACTAGCTACCTCATCTCTAAGCCATGGATTCTTTATCTGTCAGATGAAAACCAATCATTATAATAACATGGACCATAAAATGTTGTCAGGAAGAGTCAATGAAGAAATATCTTTAAAGCACATAATAGTTAGTGCCTAACAAGCACTCAATAAACGTTGCTCATTATTTCAATTTCCCTGAAAATGATTTCTGTATCCCAATTTTCTTCAGTTTGCTCACGTGATTATTATTACTAACTATGGGAAAGTCCCCATGGCAGAGAAAATGATTAGCAAGATAATTAATTGTTTTCACTTCAGTACAAAGGTCAAGGTTTTAAATGAAGCTGCGGTCAGCCATAGTAGACTGGGAAGAAGAATTATCCCAATTTGTTCCCTTGGCCAGTGAAGATCCGACCATGCCTCAGTGCATAATTTAATTTGTTTCAGCAGTGATCATGATTGGCATTCAGACATCCTTCTCCTCTGTGCCAAGAACTTTGTGTCTGAATTTTAAGCCATATGTGTTTATGTTCACTCCATGATGACCGCAGCCTTTACCTGGGCCCATGAATCCATGTGTTATATTCTCTTTCCTTCCTTGTGTCAGTTCAAAGTGCCTCCTTTCCAGAGCCGAGTGTGGTGCCACTTAAGGGCAGAGGCAGAAGACTTTTAAGTTCAAGGTCAGATTAGAGATTCTTTGTGAAGACTCACCCCCTACCCCCCGCCCCCCCCCCCCCAAACCAAAAAAAACCAAACCAACCCAAACAACCAAAAACGTTGGATCTGGAGGTGCAGCTCAGTTGATTCAGAGCTTGCTTCGTCTTGGGTTCAATGACTAATATCACAGAAATTTGGCATGGTGGTGCATGAGGTGCATGAAATGACATCAGGTAGGAGGACCAGGGGTCCCATATTATTGTTGGCTACATAGATAGTTTAAAGCTGATCTGGGATACTGTGAGATCCCATCTAAGAAGACAAAAACCAAAACCAAAAATTCTCCCAGACTCAGTTCCTATTTCTCTCTCAGTGCAAAGTGAAGAGAGAACCCCTTGGTAACATAACCAAGTGTGTAGTGGTGGGTCCTGTGTTCTACATCTTCAGCAGGAGATGAAAGTATTATCTTGTTTCTCCCTTGCAAGTCTCCCTGGAACTGCCATGTGTGTTGGGGCATGGACTTGCTTTTCCCAAACATTTTTGCAGAATTGGGCAACAGAGGCCAAAAGCCTGTGCTTGGTATAAATTACAGAAAACAGTGCTGTAATGACATTGTTTGGTGAATAAATTAAGCCCTGAGTCATGAGGGCACTAACAGAGAGTGTAGAGAAGTATAATTAAAGAAGAAAAGGAGAGGCTATCAGCTGATGCCGGGAGTGAGACAGAGCTGAGACAGGACTGCATGGGAGGGTAGCAGGTCCCTTCCCGCAGCTGCAGTTCAGAAGAGAGGCTATGGCTGCTACTTACAGTCAGAGAGGCTAAGGAAGCAAGCCAGTGCTTCTGACACTCAGGGGACAGTACAGGAAGGGAAAATGTTAGTGGACACTAACTAAACCGTGTGGGCTTTAGAAGGAAGGGCATCTATCAGGTCTCAAACTTAATAGCAGCTGGGGATAAGCTTGGGCCCAAGATCTCTATTGGTTGATGGGACTCTAAGGAATAGGGATGAGGTCAGGGGTGGAGATGGGATTCTGTGTAGTTATTGTGTTCTGGGAATCGTTTTTTCTCCACCGTCTCTTGTATGTGCTGTGGGCTTATCTTGTGAACGCTTTCTGACTTTCTCATTCTAACAGTTTAAAGACAAGCATTTCAGGGCAATGATTCCTGTGCATTTGGGTTTTGCAACCAGGCTATGACACTATACTGTCAACAAGGAGTGGAGACCATGAGAAAGTATAAATTCTTGTCTGGTCTGGACAAGACCTCTTCTGTGGATTGTTCTAGAAACACAGCTAGTGATTGCTGCAGCAAACCCTCATAGCTCCTTCACCCAGTACACCTAGTGACTGGAATTTCCCATCCTGGAATGGCCACCCAGGGAGAATGTGTTGAATGGTGGAGTAAATGGAGAAAACCTTTATATACTGGGAAATTTTGAGCCTGGGTCTTTCAGTGAAGTCCAGACTGGCCTGGAATTTACTGTGTAGCTGAACTGTCTGGGAAGTTGTGAATACCCTGCCCCCAGCTCCTGAGTTTAGGCCTCCAGGCATGCATTACTGGATCTGGGGTCATCTCTTTTATGCTCTTTTATTCTTCATCACTTTCATGTGTGTTTGAGCCCATCCAACAGATATTTACTGAAGGTTTTATGTTCCAGGTATATTGAGAGGTACCCGTGACCCATGTGCATCAAGAGAAGTGCTGGATTTAGACTTTTGAGTCCCCTTTATTGAACAGGAATCTAGATGCCATCTTGAGATGGCAGTGTGACAAATGCCAACCTAAAGGGTTGGATAAAGTATTCTGGGAACTTAGGTGGGGAAACGAGTCATCTAGAGGTGGTGGCCATGGAAGACTCCCCACCAGAAGGGCGCATCAGAGAGTTACAGGGGGCAATCAAGAACTCAGAAGGCATTCTGGGAGGAGGTGGAGTGTTGAGCCATGATCCACTCAACACCACGTTTCTAACACCACTATTCCAAAGGGTAGATTGATGATAAGGTAGGTGGATGCTTGACCCACACAGCACACTGACTGATGGTTATTTGATGTAAATCATGCCATCCATCAGTGCTGTTGTGGGAGATGATAATGTGATTCCAGAGGAGGAGGTCCTGCTGCAAGCATAGAGCTTTGCATTTCAGGGGCCAATCTTGGCTAGGGCACAAGAGGAGAAAGAAAAGATTTCCAGACACCAAGAACCAAGAAGAGGTTTGCTGTGACCCTAATAGTGGTCCCTACACCATTCAGTGATACAGTGTCTAGCATCTTGGACAACTTTCTTGCCTAGGCTAACCGAAAGGCCACAGAGCTGTCCAAAACAGCAAGACCATGTGCAGTTGTAGCAAGGTCATAGGTCTCTGGGGTATTTCCGGAAGTGAGAGATGGATAATGAAAGGGAACAGGAAACGCTAGGAGGAAGTCTGGGCTTTGGTTAGATACAGCCCATCTGCCTCACCATCCATGGCTTTGAATGCAGTATGAAAATGTTCCTCATTATTTTCCTTGGATGAGTTTGCTATCCTGATGATATTAATTATTCTTAAAGGTCAACAGCGCTCTTTCGAATCCCCTTCTGTTCTATCATGTAATCAGTTAATTAATTGGAAACCATTTAGCCGCATCTGCTGAGCGAGTTTGTGTAGTGCAATGGCTGTTCCTGTGACGAAGGCTCCCTCCATGTGCCTCCATTTGAAAACTAGAGTGCACCGCCCCCCTTCTTCCTGCCCTCTCTGCTGGCTGATTCCCATTCATTCACAGTTGTCTAAGGAGGTGCTATCTCATCAGATTTCCCCTTTGTGCATCCTTACTGGTAATGGTTCCTTACCACTGAGTGCCTGTCAGATGACAAGGACTATGTGGGGTGCCTGTATGTTCTGTTTAATTTGATGCTCGCCCACTAATGTGGTAGAGATACTTCTTCATTCAGTTCAGGGGAGAGGAGAGAGGCTTAGCGTGGTGAATGGAGCTGTCCAAGAATCATAGAGCTAGAAACTGTGTGAGCAGGGACAGAGCCCACTGAGAGAGAGAGAGAGAGAGAGAGAGAGAGAGAGAGAGAGAGAGAGCCAGCCTTACATCCTTGTTTGCTACAATGCTGGTGTTTCCTTGTGATACTAGGGGAGGTGAATTGAACTGTTAGTACAGTTCTCATTTACTCTCTCAGTCCTGGGCTCTGCATTTGACAAATGGCAGCCCAGGCCTTCTTTATTGGGCTTTTATTTATTTTTTTCCTGACATCTCCAAAACCTGATGCTTGCCACAGAGCTGAAGCAGGAATCTGTGCTTATAGATAAGAACAGCGTGGTGCTATCCAGCAGGTGGTGACAGGTGAGCATCGTGTGAGGACCAGAAACAAGAAGCCTAGTCTCATTCTGCCTCCTCCTGCTGCTGCTAACAGGAAGCAAGACCACCGACTCTGAAGCCAGGGAGCTGGGGGCATTCTGTCCCCTTTTACAGCTGTTTGCCTGGGATCAGTTATCATTCTTCCTGTCCATCCCCCACCCCCTTCTTAGATGTCTGTCTTAGGACACCTTGGACCTTCCTGGTGTCCCCTCTCATGCTCTCTAGTTTACAAACCCTGCTTTTATCCTCTAGGTTCACAATGTGTGGAGTTCACAAAGGTATCTTTCCTGGGGGAGTGCCCCACCCCCAGGCTTTCATAAAGGTTCCCAGATGGAAAACCCAGAGCTTGATTTTTTTGGGGGGGAAAAACTCCTGTGAAAAGTCCCTACCCCACTTCGAGTGTGTGTGTGTGTGTGTGTGTGTGTGTGTGTGTGTGTGTGTGTGTGTGTGTGTACATGCACGCACGTGTGTGTTTCCTGTGTGTGTTTCCTCTGTCTGCCTGTCTGCACATGCAGGCAGGGAGCAGGCAGATTCTTTTCATTTTGTTAGTTTTCAATGCAATGCTAGCCCTTCTCCCTACTGCCTAGTGGCACCATCCACCAGAAGGGTATCCCCCAATCCCTGATTTTCAGATGAGGTATGCCAGTTCTCCTTTCCAGTTATTAATGATGGCATTTGCTCCCAGGAGCCTGTGCATAAAGTTTCTGGATCCTAAGCAGGTGTCTCTTTACATCCAGACAGATACCCTAGTAGGTATATTATATTCTCCAGACAGATATCCTAGTAGGTATATTATATTCTCCAGACAGATATCCTAGTAGGTATATTATATTCTCCAGCAGTTCAGAGTTTGACCCACTACGTTTTTTGAGGGTATGGACTTGATTGGCGTCCCAGTCAACTCAACCTGGAAAAAAAAAATCACAGGATCAATGGTTCTCTAAGCATGGTTCTAAAACAGGGACATTGACAACATTCCAGGAACCTCTTAGAAATGCAAATTTCCTCCTGTCCTACCGAATCAGAAACTCCCTGAGGTGGCAAGAACCAAAAATAAAAAAATAAAATAAAAAAAAAACTAGCCTCTGGGTGCTTCTCTTACTAGGTGTGAGAAAGCTTCTAGGGACTTCTCTAAACCCACACTCCTTAAGCCCCTGTTCTCCCTAGGTTCTCATCTTAGAGGACTTGCATGCTGCAATGATTAAAAAATGATTAAAAGCTCCAAGCAGCTTTGAGCTCACATTTTCAATATTTCTAAAACAGTCATAGATTGTCCTTTAAACTCAAAGGTGGATGATAGAAAGAAAACTGGTGACTGGCCTCCCTAAAAGGAATAGTTTCTCCATCTAAGGGCAGCTTGCTCCAGCCAGGTTGTCTCGCTCCCCACACCCCCAAAAAGTCCTTCCCAGGGCTCAGGTTTCTAGGCAGCACAGTTTTCTCTTCTGAAGCTCCTGGGCCGAGGTGGGCAGGACCTTGGCTCCCTTCCTCCCCACTGAGCTCCATTCCCTGTTAGCTGTGTAAGGGGTTCTTGATTCTTCCTTCAGAGGCTCTGTAGACTATATCTTTGTTTTGTTCTAGTCACCACAGCTTTTGAGGAAAAAAAAAAAACCCAGTGATGTACGTCATCGATCACATGGAGCCCCTTTAGGGCCTTGGCCTTGACTGCCCAGCTTGCGCACCATGTGGGTGGCCTGGCCCAGAGCCTGAATCCAGTCCCTGCCCTGCAGCGCCTCCCTGGGATTCCAGAGAGCCCAGGAACTTCTGGTCAATTAGCTTTTGGTTAATTTGAAAAGAAACGCTGAACGAAGTTCCCCAGAACATCCTCCGGAACATTCAGGGTCTGGGGCAAGGTAGACAGGGTAAGGAAACAAAGTTGAATGAAGTGTCCTTTTACTGGTTTGCACAAGCAGAGGAGGTCAGGTGAGGGACATCGGGCCTTGGCTCACAAGCTGAGGAGGGGACTTGGGTATAAATGAGGAGGCAAGCTATTTTCTGCCTCATTAAAGTGCTTTCTGTATTATTTTATGAACCTATGTGTTTTATTACATTAAGTGATGCGTGAATGCAGAGGATCGTGGCCCAGGCTGTGGTATTTTTTTTTTTATTGGGCTTGGGCCTGGTGAGTAGAGATGGCTGTTCTAATTACGGAGTAGGGTGTGCCATGAAGGAGAGGACATAGGGTAATCCTTGTGACAGCTACTTTCTATGCCCCATATCTCATACCCAAGTCACTTTTCAGAACTCATGTGGGGGGCCTAATATTACCCGTCTGCTTTCCCCATTTATAGGAGAGCAAATTGAGGTACCAAGAGATTGCATAGATTATACTAGCATCCTGGGAATGGGGATTGCAGAGCAAGGGCTGGCATAAAAGACTCATGTGAGGCAAAAGACCATGACCTACCTATTCCTTTCACAACTCACTGTATCAGAAATGAAGCCAGCCAAGAGAGGAGGATTGATGTGGGGATCAGGAGGTGGAACACTTCCTGGCCCTCAGTGAATTATTTTGGGAAATTTTCCTAACCACTAGGGCCTTCATTTTCCTCTCTTGTCTCCAGGCTCCAACACCAGCATGCCCAGGCACAGGGAAAGGAGGACGGACCACTTAATTTACGTGGTCTTCTGAGTGTGCCCTTCCACCCTGAGAGTGGAAGGCTGTGTTGACACAGGAAAGCATTCTTACCCCAAGGGAATACTGAAGGGCTCTCAGCACCTGGATCTTGGCTGCTGGGCTGTTTCCTTGATATTCTGGCCAGGCTGTAGTCAAGAGAGGAGACTTAGAACTCTGAAGGCTGTGAGAGGAACGGGATCCCAGCCAAGTCAGGGCTGTCCTTTAGTCTCCTGCTGGGAAAGACCCTCTGTGGATGCCAGAGGCAGGAAAGGGTCAAGAAGAAAAGCGCCTTCATCTTTCTCAGGAGTTGATTCATCTCTTTTTGGTGGGGTCAGACTGAGATTGTGAATGAGGGAGAGTGTGCAGAGCCCTGTGAATGCAAACCTGAAGGTGAGTGTAAATGTGTATGCGTTTATGGTGTGCATGGTTATGTGTATGCAGCGTGCTTATGTGCTGTACTCCTGTGTGTGCATGATGCGTGTGAGCTTGCAGTTCCTACTTCCCAGTGGGAAGAAGCAGAAGCTACACTTGCTGCAGCTGGGATCCTCTTTGTTCCTTGGCCTTCTCTCTGCTGTGTCCTCTTTGTTCTTTCACCCTGGCTGCTGAGGCTGAAGAACTTCCCTCCCTCCAGAGCCTTTGGAAATTCATCTCTTCAAAGGACTATTGGAAGACTTCAGTTGAATTTGCCATGCATCTGTTGAACTTGGGTTCTGGTACTATAAAGGGTATAAGAGGAAGAAAAAAAGTGGTTCTTTACTTCCAATGAAAACAGTATGATGGGCGTGGCCATAGGATATTTAAAGCTGACAGTCTGAGATGTGGGCAGTGGAAAATGCCCATCTAACATTGAGTCAGGGGGAAAGAAGAGTTTGAGAAGATGTCAGAACAGCAAACACAAGCTATCTTGTTGGAAGATCCCTGAGGCTGGCCTGTAGGATGAGGACATGAGGGTGCAGGAAGCATAGGGTGCAGTGGTGTGCTGGAGAGGGGCCAGGATGCTGTCAGAAGCAGTTAGCATGGAGATATCATTGTGTTCATGGTGAGTTTTCAGGGATGTGTATGACATAGTGATAAAGGATGAAGGGCCATGAGAAGCAACAGGAGGTTGAAGTCTTCTCAGAAATACTTGGATTATAAGGTAGATTTTATCCTTAATCAAGTGGGCCAATAATTCTGGAAGAGTCCACCATTTGTTCCTAGCTGGTCTCCTATGTATGCAGCCAGGGCCTTACTCAGGATGTGCAAATCCTGGTCCCAATCTTCCAGCCTTTGGTGATGCTAGAAACTGCTCAGTGAGGTGGTGTTGCTGGTGTTGGGTGTACTTTCTTTTCTATTGAACATGCTCTTGACAGCTGGATTTGTGGACAGTGTTGTCCTGACTTGACTTTGTGAGCTAGTAATTACACTTTCTCAGATGTTGACAGCTTCTCTTTCCACCAAGGCCTCCAGTCAACAACTGGGTTTCCCAGATGGTGGATCGCTCTGCCTTGGACATCTGTGGCTACTAAGCACTTGAAGAGTGGCCAGTCCTAATTGAGATGTGCTTTGAATGTCAAATGCACACGTCAAAGACTTACTACAAAAATACAATAACAGCATAAGAAAAATACCTCAGTGGTGGTGGTTTTGATACTGATTACAGATTGAATTAATGATATTTTCAGGATATTGATACTTCTTTCCACCATTTAAAAATCACATTAATAGAAAATTTCAGCTGGCATATGGGTCTTGCATTTAATTTCTGTTGAAGGGTACTAGTCTAGATTAATGTGATGGTGTATACTGTTAATCTCTGTACTTGTGAGTGTAACACAGGAAGACTGAGAATACAGCCTGGTATATATACCAGGACACTTGTCCACCAACCAACCAACCAACCAACCAACCAACCAACCAACCAACCAACCAACTAAAAGCTAGAGAGTAGAGAGATAGGTCAGTTGATAAAGTACTTGCCTCGTAAGTACAAGGACCTGATTTCTACCCCAGAACCCACATGATACCTAACAGGTAACACGTAGTTGTAATCCCAGTGCTGGGGAGTCCAAGGCAGGAGGATACCTGGGAATTTCTGGAGAGGCAGCTTACCCTATTTCTCTAGTTACAGGCCAGAGCTACCATGTCTGAAATGAAAGGTAAACAGCTTATGAGGAAGACTTGAGGTTATTTCCACAAACATACATACACATGTGCAAGCACACCTATATGCACACTCATGAGAGGAAAGCAGGAAGGAAGGTAATGAAAAGGAAAAGATAGAAAAGGTGAAAATGCCAGCCCAGGGTAGAAGTTGTTAGGCTTTTCCTATGAAGGACCACAGAGCATTTTTGACTTATAGACTTTTGTTGCATCTATTTGACTCCACTGTGAATTACTAGTGTGAATGTAACCTGTATCAGTTATCTGTTGCTGCTATAACAAATTAAAATAGTTGGTGATATAAGGCAATGTAAATACAGTATCTTATACTTCCATGATGTGAAGTCTACAGTGAGTCTCTGAGGTCTAGAGTTCATGTGTCAGTAGGGCCTTGCTATTTCCTGGAAACTTTGGGAGAATCTCTTTCTTGATGCTTGCAGTTTCTAATGGCCACACACATCTACAACCCTTCCCTTATCTTCAAAGCCAACATCTCATCCTCTGCGACTTGCTTCCTTGGCTACATTTCTCTCTGACCTTCTCTCTTCTTTTGGCTTTCACTTAAATGCATATTTTTTTATTAATTCTTTTGATAGTTTCATGCATTCTATCTTGGTCGCAGTGACCACTTTCCCCAAATCCTCCCAGACACAACTCTCCTTCCGTACCCAACCAGTGGTGCCCACTGTTTCTTTTGTAATCTCACTCAGTTTAATTAGTGCAAAGTATACATGCTTGGATGTGTGGCCATCCACTGACTTGTGTTCCCCTGCACTCCTAAACAAACTAGTGCTTCTCTCTTAGCAGTCATTCCCTAGGGCTGGGACTTAGTGACTGCTTCAGGTCTCAGTTCTGGAATTTTGTGTGGCTTGGGCCTGTACAAGTCTTGTGTATGCTTTGAAGGGCTTCTGTGGTTACTTTTGGACAACATTGTAACATAAGGTAATTTCCCAGTGTCCATGGTTCACACACTTCACCACCTCCACGAAGTTCCCTTTGCTTTGAAATGAACAGTGTGTGACAGATTCTGAACTTGGCTATCTTTGGAAGGCTATTATCCTGCTTAGGATATGGCCATAGGCAACACAAAGACAGCAGGAATAACTGCTTTCTAATAAAACTGCAAAAATTAGACTGCCAGCCTGCTTGATGGGGCTTTCTGAGTCTCAGTCTAGAAATGCATTCACTAAGTATGTGATGAGGGTATGTTTTTTTGTTTTTGTTTTTGTTTTTGTTTTTTGGTGGATATGTTATAGGGAAGGGAAGGGTCTGTGGTACAATAAGTTTGAGAGGCTCAGTTAGTTAGGTACTTCTCTCATTTAAGGCCTTGAGAAGTTCTGCCATCAACAAGTCTCTTCGTATTTTCTGCAGTAAAATGATTTGTCAGATATTATGATATCCCTACTCTGCATAATACTGATGAGCATATTAGACACTTAGATTCTTAGAAACCCACCCTTGAAATCCCTGACCTAGCCCAGCAGAGGGCAATTGAGAGAAAGCTGCCTCCAGTCTCCTGATGTAAGGTCAAGACTCCAGGCACGTCACTTGAGATTTGATTAGAGAAAGCATTTTGGCTTCATTAAAGTTCATTAAATGAGCCATCCAGTGTAATTTAGCTGAATAAAAATGGCTCAGATGGCTTTAATCCCCACCCCCTTTTACAACAATTTAATTGAGGCAAAAGCAAATATACCAGTGATGTAGAAAAATATTTCTTGGCCTTCAAGAAGACTCTTGGGCATCAGTATCCATTTTTTTTTGTTATGGAATCTGGGTTTTAAGAGGATGGGTTGTGGGGTTTCCTCAGTGCTATCATCAGGTCCAGGTGATGAGACCTTCCCCTAGTGCTCACTGTCACTCTCAGTGCATAGAAGTCACAGAGTCAAGACCACGAGGTGTGAACTCCTGGCTCTTGAGCAAGTGGTCAGTAGAATGCCAGCCCAATCTTACTCCCATAATGCTGTGGTCTGAATGTTAGTACTCCACAGATTCATTTGTTGAGTTCCTCATCTCTAAGGTGATGGTTAGGAGGGACACCTTCAGGATGAGATTAGGCCCTAAAGGTGGAGCCTTCAGTAGTGGATATCAACCAAACATAGAATATCAAGTTACAGTAAGACTAAACCCTCTTCTCATATTAAGGCTGAAAGAGGCAAGCTGGTATGAGGAAAAGGGTCACAAAACCAGGCAAAAGTGTCCGAGACAGCCCCTGTTCCCACTGTTTGGAGTTCTACAAGAAGACAAAGCTATACAACTATAACAAACATTCTCTCTTTTATGTGGGTGTGGGGGGCAGGAAAAAGGGAGCAGAGACACATCTGAGGATGTGTTAGATCTTAAGGAGGGGGAGAGACAAATCTTTCAAAAACTGCCTCTGTGCAAGAAATAACTAAGCTTTGCCTTGTGACGTTTCCACGTGGCAAGCTGCAGGAGCCACTAGGAGCTGTGGGATTGGGAGGGGGTTTCTGGATAGCAGAGCACAGAAAATTCGTGATGCGCGGAGGGGATGTCCTTCAGCAGCTGCTGAATGAATCCTCCAGGAACATCCAGCAGCAGTGGAATTTGTCTTGGGAATGAGAGTTGAAAATCTTCTTGGTCCTCTGTTTTTCTATCACACTAATCTCTTGCAGGAGGAGTCTGGGGTACACCTCGGGGCTTAACAAATGGACCAATAGAAGATTGGATATTTGCAATTGGAACTTGTCTGGGAGGCTGGTTCATGTGTAATCATGCGTATACAGTGTGGGGGATGACAGAATACCCTGGTTTAAAATCCTTCCCAGGCTAGAGTGGACCATTCAAATTGGTTGTCATGCCCTTGGGTCAAATGAAAGGGCTGAAGACGTGTGTATTAATTTTCTGGGCCTACTATGACACTACACCATAGTTCAAGTGGCTTCAGCATTTTTTTCTTTACAGACCTGGAGGCTCAGGGTCCAAGTTTAAAGGCATTGCTAGGTTTGGTATCTTTCAAGGCCTCTCTGTTTAGTTTGTTGGTGGCTATATTCTCCCCTTGTCTCTCCCTGCTCTTTTTTTTTTTCTGAGTATTTCAATGCCTGTAAAGACATGAGCCAAGTTGAATTAGGACCAACCCTAATGACCACCTATAGTCTTAGTCACTGCTCTGTAGGCCTTAGCTCTAACAGTGTTAACACTCTTAGGATTCCAATATGGAAATCTGTAGGGAAGGCACCATCGCATACCATGACCATAGAAGTCCAAACCTATGTTAGAGTGGCTGAGATGATGCAGAGGTGGGGCAAGCATCTTGGAGTTGGGAAGAAAGCCAGCTGAGAGAGGGGTCTGAGATGTTGACGTGAGTGGGTATGGGTGGCTGGTTGTCCAGGTTAGTGGTACGTGGATGGAACAGAATGGTTCAAGGAGCACGAAGAAGTCCTGTTTTTCCTCAGCCAACCCTGACACAACCCAATAGTAAGACATACTGCTCACAGAGTCTGCTTCTGCTAGAAGAGCTGCTGCTTCTAAAAATTTGTCCCGCTCTTAGTCCACCTCTGTCTTCAGAATCTCCATTTATGGGTCCTACTGTCCCCCTTTCAAGTCTCAGTGCCCAAGTTAAGGGCCATGGGAGAGCTCCTCTGGTTGGATTCTCCTGACAGTAGTGTCCATCTTGCTAACCCTTTATAGGCTAACAGGACTCCTAGGCTAGAGGG
Organism: Mus minutoides; assembly: GCA_902729485.2. Taxonomy (NCBI): domain Eukaryota; kingdom Metazoa; phylum Chordata; class Mammalia; order Rodentia; family Muridae; genus Mus; species Mus minutoides. The sequence continues at coordinate 1,168,377 of LR753313.1, forward strand.
TGACTATCAGACATAGGGCTCCGCTCTTGTTACATAAAGATGGAATCTCCCTTTAAGATGGTCCAGGGGCTGCTTCATCAGAGAACCTGTCTACCAGACAGAGTGGCAGATTGCCTCAGAGGATCCCTGTTTTCTGCATGGTTAGTGTAAGGAAGGCCATCTCAGCCCTACCTCTCCACAGGGTCCAGAGTGTGGCCATATGTGTTCTGTCTTTCTTTCCAAAGCTCCCATCATCCCTATTTATTGCCTCTGGACCACAGAGTCTGGCTGGGAGGAAGCCAGATATGCAGAACAAAATTAATGGCTTTGTATGGGAGTCTCAGATGAGAGAGAGAGAGAGAGAGACACACACACACACACACACACACACACACACACACACACACAGAGGCAGACAGACACAGAGAGAGACAGAGACAGTGAGAGGACAAAGAAGATATCATGTAGTTTGGATTTAGGAAAGGGTTTGATGCTTCATCTCATACATACCCACTCACCAAATGAATTTGATGATCAGATGGTTCAGATGCTGGCCATTGACCCAAGCAAAAGTCAGAGGCAGATGACAATGGATCTGCTAGGGCGGAGGGACTAAGAGGAGGCTGCCGTAGGGCTCGGAGGCAGAGTGACTCTTAATTAAACTCTTGTCTGATGAACAGCATATCCAGAGCATCAATAACTGCTGACAGATGGATCCAGGTGAGGTGTCAGCAAGCAGGAAAACTGGGGCAGTGAGTTTTGTCCATCTGGATGCTAATGGCCGGCAACGCTCCAGACCTCCATTTTCCCATCTAACCTGTGTCGTGAGAATGCATAAATGTTCAAGAGGGCAGGATGGCCAGAGGATGGCACACCCTGCTTGTGTTTGTGAAGTATATGGTTGTCTCTGGACCTAGGTATTACTATTATGAGTCTGGGTGCCCAGGTTAGACACTGCATTTTTTTTTCTGGGACTTGTGTGGCAGTGTCTTTGTATGTGGAAACGTGTGTGAGGGTGTATGTGTGTGTGGATAGTGTATGAGTAAACTAGTGGCCACTCTATAATGTGCTTGAGAAATCTGAAGAACATTTCTCATCCGGATGGGGCTGGACGGGTAGAGGAGGAGTGGGCTGGAGATGAAGCCACACCCCTGAGGCAGAATAGAAGCTCATTCCTCTTTACTAGGTGTCCCAGGCCCCCAGCTGTCTTTTCCATGTAATAAGGAGGGGGATAATGCTATTTCTTATTCTTTATTTGCCCAGAGTGCCTATGATTTTCTTTCTTTCAGAATCCAATTTTCTCTTGACATTTCTGCCTGTTGTAGCAAAGCGTGACCTTTGTAAGAGGACATGGCTGGCAGCCTACTTTCTGCCTGGGGCTCCCCAGAACTCCTGGCAGGCTCCCTGCCTGTTCCTTTCTCAGAAAGGAGCTAGTGTACCTGGGCCAGGCCTGCCTCTAGGGTGGCTTGTTCCTATCAGAAGCCTCTTTGGCCAGTGGCCTGCTTTATCAGAAGCCTGTGCCTTTAGGCTCAGTGAGCACAGGGTCCCTGCAGGCTGCCAGTCCATAGCTTCTGCAGCGTAGTGTTCAGTGGAGTTCTGGAGTAAACAAGGGACGTAAAGGTGCAGGCTGGGAATCTTTGTAAATTTCTGCCAGAATTCCCTTGTGTTGAGTCTCTCTCTCTCTCTCTCTCTCTCTCTCTCTCTCTCTCTCTCTGTGTATGTGCACATGTGAGAGTGCACATGCATACGTGCAAGTACACACATAAAGGAGAAGGCTAGAGGTCAGCTTTTGGGTGTCATCTCTTAGGAGCCCTATGCATTAGTTGTACGATCTGGAGATGCTATCTGGATGGCAGGCTCCAAGCATCTACCTATTTCTACCTTCACTATGCTTGGGTTACAAACTTGTCCTGCTGTATCTGGCTTTAGATGTGTATTCTGGGACTTCACCTTGGGTCCTTATGCTTGCATGACAAATATTTTATTGACTGAACTATTTCCTCAGTCTCACTGTTCGTTTTACTCCCAAGGATGCTGTACTTGTGCATAGACAATAAGCAGAAGAAACAGAGACAGTAAAAAGACTTCTCTACCTGGGTGATCTGAGCACTCAGATTTGTTACAATATCACACAAGCTAATAGCAATTAAGTCCTAGAGTCTGCTACTGAGACCTGTGGCCTTTGATCCCAGCTTCTGTGCTCCAAGACTGGTTATGTTTGGGCAGCAACTCTCTGGGAATTTTCTGGACCCATTGCTGCATTTCTCTGAGCAGGAGTGTTTGCTTTGGGGAGCTTGCCTTGGGGTTACCTTAAATGATCTTGGTATAGTTCTTGTATAATTCGTGTTCTCTTCATAAATGGATAGTGGTAGACGTTTGTAGGAGCAAGCCACAGGGGCTTTGTGAAGCAGAACATGATGATTTTCATGTCCTGAGATGTGTGGGATTTCTTAGGATCATTGGGTCTTCCTGGAGGGCTCCGTGGGCTCGGAGTCAGGGAAGAGGACAGAGCAGCAGACTTTGGATCTATCTATAAGGGGTCTCTTTTGTTTCTATAGCAGTCCCCTGAACCCTCAGCATTGGGTTGCATTATCCACAGCATCCTATACTGTCTTTGAAAATTTAGTAGGTTTAGGACAGTGTAAGATCCAGCTATCTTATCACAAATAGGTGGCAGCTAATGAAGGGGGGGGGTACCCTGCTCCTTAACTGTTCTTATGTTTGAATAGCTGTTTTTGTTTCACACTCAGTACATTCTCAGGCAGGTCTGTGGGTCTCAGTACAAACCCATTTCTCTGACAGACTATTTGGTTTCTCTCTCTAGGTATCTAACAGACATCTCAAGCTTAATGTTTACAAGGATCAGGGACTCTTTTGTCGATACCCTAACCTTTATTACTTGTAAAAAATGATGTGTTTAATTTGACATTTTTATAGTTAACTAATTAGATTTATGTATTACTAATATCACATTTTACAAGATGCCAATACCATAATTTCAGAGCCAATTGATAATGATAAAACTTTAACCCAATTATTCTAACCTTTAGATAACACCACATCGGTCTCCATTCTGGTTCTTCTCCTTCCTTCCCTCCTGAGACCTCTCTATCTGTCCCCCCAACTCCTAGCTCTGCCTCCCCCTTCCTATCCAATCATAGGCCTCCCATTGCCCTAATGTGATTGGACATAGAAAATCCTGCAACATTTCACCCTTTCTGTTTAATTAAAAAAAAAAAGAAAGACTTTCTCTCAAAATATAAATTGAACACAATTTTTACTATTTTGTAAATTATATAGTATAAAATAGACCTAACACCCAACATTTTTGCCAATAAAATTGAACACTGTCCTCTATCCTAACTTAAAAGGTTATAGTTCTGCACCTGGCTATGTCTTGGCTTTAGATTGAATGTCAACTGAAAACCATTCTCTTAAATCTGTTCCTCTCAAAGTAAAAAGCCTAGGTTAGCTAGGAGACTATGTAGTTTTTCAACCCTGTCAGAAAACCAAGAGCAATTGATATATTAACTGAAAATATATAGGAAGCCTGACACAACTTCCGAAACTTAGCCAATTGATAGAGACCACTTAACACCTGGACAGCCCTTTACTTCAAAACATTGGAACATCTTTCTTTAGTCTTCCGGTCAGGGTCATCTGACAGATCTAGAGAAACAGGTATATTAAGAACGAGCCTCCTCTGTCTCGGCAGAATTTCGTTGTCCTAAGCCTGTAGTTGGGTCCTTCCTTTGAACAGTAGTATGTCTGTAGATGAAAAGAGGCAATTCTTGTCTAGTTGTCTTGCCACAACCAAAGTAACTCATAGAGGCCCAATTTCTTCTTTGAATCCAAGACAAGGAAAGTTGTCAATAGCAGACTAGTCTTAATATCAAATGAATAAATAACATTGAACATCACATTCTATGGATTTCTGATGTTTGTGAAAACCAACTATTTATGTAAAGTAATCTGGTAACTGCTCTCAGCTATTTCTAGTTAAAATCTTGAAAACACCCTAACAATAAACTCAGAGCCATGAATTTGCTATTTGGCCCTAAACTCACAGGCTTAAACATCTCAGATCTGTTTATAATAACAGCAAAAGAAGGACTGGGTCTAAGCCCTGTACTTTCAAATATTTAGCATCAATAGAAGAAATTTATACCAATGATAACCTTGATTTTGCATCAAAATAAATTCTGCACCAAATAAGAATTTATGACTTAACTTAGTAACAATTATAAAGATATCTACCAAATGAGATTATGGCTATACAATCAATTCTAGCTATTTCCTCCCTGTTCCAAATATGACCATTTCTACATTCCCTAGGATAACCCTCTCTAGCCCCAAAGCCCAGGGAACTGGGTCGACGACTCTTCGTAACTTCTTCAAGCTGAATATGGGTGTTGAGATGTTATGAAGGAATGGGGGAAAGGATAGGGAAAACAGGATTGATTAGACTCTGCTGTCTGTATTTTGGCTGTATCCAGCTGATGTCCAGGACATCAGGAGTTCAAGCAGGCCAGTTCAGCATGTCTGATGAGGAAATTAACCAAGGCTGTATATTCTGTAATATATAAATCTTTAGATAACATCACATCTGCCTACATTCTAGCTCCCCCTCCTGCAACCTCTCTATCATGCAATATATGAGTTGATTATATCCATTTGCCATTGCCTTCCCTTACATTTTTCTCCTCTGTCTGTTATCTGATCCAAGAAGATGATTTTGGTCCCACTGCCCAAATGTGATGGGTTAGTTGGTTTCCTCATCTTACTAAATGCCTCGATAGCCACCGGTGGATTCATGACTTTCTTTGTTGTGTGACAAAAGACTCAACATGGAAACTTAGGGAAGAATATTTTGGTTCATGGTTTAAGAGAGTCCATGGTTTCTTGGTAATATATTTCCAAGGACTCATCCCTAGCTTTCTATCTCCTCTAGGGATGTCCTGTCTTCTAAAGTGTTTATGACTTCTCAAAATAGTGCCACCAACTGGAGAAGAAACATTCAAAATACGTGTCTTTGGAGGCTATTTTGTATTCAAACAATAACATCCACAACTCAATTCACTGTCCTCTTTGCCTAAGGCAAGCTGTATGTTCTGATGGCATTATCTCCAGCACTTCCTTTGAACCTACCTCTCCTCATTGCTCTCTTCTCTTCTCTTCTCTTCTCTTCTCTTCTCTTCTCTTCTCTTCTCTTCTCTTCTCTTCTCTTCTCTTCTCTTCTCTTCTCTTCTCTTCTCTTCCCCTTCTGATTTCCCTTCCCCTCCCTTTCATCTCCCCTCCCCATTTCCCTTTCCCTTCCCCCCTTTTCCCTTTTCTTGCTTAGAAGGTAGTTGAAGTCCCCCAATTAGCCTGTCAACTTCATATCTTAGTCCCCCATTTAAAAAAAGAGGTATTTATTTAATAACACATCACCCCTAAGAGCCACCCAACACTTCCTATTGCTCTTTGGAATAATACCAGTCTCTTGCCAAGGTCTGTAGATGTGGCATGAATCCCTGGCTTGCTTATCTACAGTGAGTCTCTGTAATGTCATTCCTGGCTTTCAGCCCATTCTCATTATTTCTTTTGCCAGGTCCCATGTTACCTTGTCAGAAGGCTCTTCTCCGAGCACCCAAGTGAAGTTGTCCCCCTCCCAATTGCTCATATCACTTTGTTTATACTCTTCCCTTCTGCTACTCATTTGTAATTTGAATATAAGGTTCCATCTTTCTTGTCAATGGTCTACCCCTCAGGCCTCAGCATAGCCTGTATTTGACTCTTCTATAGCAAGTCATCTAAACATAAGTGCACATGAAAGCATGTGTGTGTCTGTGTGTGCATGTGTGCACACTCACGTGGGTGTGTGTAAACAGGAGTCTGTGTTTGCTTTGTTACCTATGTGTTTAATAGATACAAATATACACATGTTCCTGTGGAGATGGATATTCATCTAGATGGAATCAGCACCACATCTGTTCCAAGCAGCAGAATAGTACATTGTTCCTGGGTTGCCACTTCATTTCTTGAGGTGTCTAACTACTGCTTTTAAGGGCTGTTGTCACATCAAACGTTGTTTGTTGAGCCCGGCAAAGTAATAACTGTGGACGTGTTTCTTCTTTTATTCAGAAGACTAATGGCTGCTCCTTTCCCCTGTACATCCTAATGAGAACAATTAAATAGCCATTAGGAGAAGAGATGTGTGAACAAAAGGCTGATGTCTTGATCTCTTGAATGGGCATGTGTTCTGGGGGAGGGATGGGTAAGAAGAATTGATAAGAATCCTGAAGATTTCCTGCCTGTGTGGATGTAAAAGATATTGTGAGCTTAGCTATCCACAGAACTATTGTCTAGAGAAGGTTGCTTCAAGCAGTCTCCCTGAGCATTTATGAAAGGGCATTCTGGAGGGGTAACCAAGAGAACCATGTCGTTTCTTGGATGCGTAAAACCCTATCCTTTATAAAGGCTTTAGCATCCTCTTCACATCTGCCCCTGGTCTCAACTTTTAGCAGAAACGCCATTAGTAATGTATATCATGGTATCTAATAATAGCTCTATCATTAGATACACCAGGTAGATATTAGAGTGAAGGAAAAGAAGCAGAGCAGAGCCTGCCTCCAGATTCCAAGTTCTACATCGAGGGCATTCCTGATGCTGGATCTGTCCTTTAACTGCCCCTTTTATTTGTCAATTTTGCAGAAACTTGTCAAGTAACCGGCTCACCACACTCTCCTGGCAGCTCTTCCAGACTCTGAGTCTTCGGGAATTGTAAGTTCGGAATTGAAGACTTTGTCCAGGTGGCGGAGTGCTGGTAATGGATGGGTGGGAAGTATCAAGAGTATCACGAATTGGAGCCACCTGGTGCCTGGGATGTTTGGGTTGGATAGCATTGAGCATACCATGTTCAGGGACAGTGACCCACTCTATCTCTGGACTTCACTTCAGATGCTGTTGCTAGGCACACTTTGTTTTGAAAAGACAGAATCTATCAGCATTTAGTTTTGTTATCTGTAGAAAATTAGCAGTAGCAGTTTTAATATTGATAATAATAAGCATCTTAATTAATTTGTAATAAACAACATTTGCTATACATAATTTTGTAGCTTTATCAAATATGCTTTTGCTTATATGAGCTTAGATTTACCACAACAAGAGCCATGGAAGGTAGGTATCTTTTTCTGCATTTTGTGAACTCTGAGCCCTAGAAACTTATTTGAGAATCAACTAGAGTTGCATTTATAAGGACTTGCGTAACTGATACTTGAATATGGCCTTCCAGCTTCCGACTGAATGGCCTTTGCAGTGATCATGACTTCCTGTCAACTTATTTGGCTTGCCATCTAGGCGTTGTGAGCATGGGAGAGGGCATTTATTTGTTTTATCTGTGTATGGACTGCTTAGCTCTGTTGCATTCCAAGGCTGATCCATGCACTCCTACCCCAGCCCCAGCCATTTTGTGCAAACAGATGTTGACTGGATGAGTGAAAATTCGTGACCAGTGCTGGGGGAAAATAACTCATGTTGCTGTATGAGTCATCAGGTCATCTCTGTGCATGAAGGACAGTGTATTGTGTTGAGGGAATAAGTCAAGGAATAAATTGAAATGGAATTGAGGCATGGATGGAGATAGGGAGACTGAGTTTTTGAGACACTGCTCATGTGTTCCTTTTTTACTTGGTGACTCAGATCCAAATTCCCTGACTGTGAGCACAGTGTTTACTAAGAAGCAATGATGTTGGACCATGACCTTGGATCTCTGCCTTGGCTACAGGCCTTTCACCTTCTTCTCTTTCTACCTTCTTCTCTTTCTACCTGTCCAGTTATAATCTTGTTTTTTTCAGACCAGCTGATAGAAATGAGACCATTTACACCCTAGTAACCTATTACCCCTGACAACTTTGCATATTATCCTTATTCCCCCTGGCTTGATTGCTTACATGACACTTTCTAAAGCCATCCCAGGGACAGATAGAGAGAGGGTATCACTTTGAAGGTGTTGCTAACTGGGATTTGTGGTCATCTCAGTACTTAGAAAGTAAAAACAGAAGGACCAATAGTTTTAGTTTAGCCTGAGCTACATAAGTTACAGGCTAGTAAGTTTGGGTTGCACAATGAAATCTAGTTTTAAAAAGACAGACCATATTAGTGTATATTGCTTTCCTTCCTTAGAAGTGTGTGTGACACACACACACACACACACACACACACACACACACACACACACACACAACCCAGCCAGGGTACTACTCTGATATTCTGGTATGAGTACCAGTAGGCCCAATGATCAGAGTTCTTAGTCCCATTTGGTTGAGATGTAGGGATACCAAAATACCTCCTATAATAGCTAACGGAAGGTAAACAAAATATTGTTGATAAAACACTCTCCCAAACATACTATGTCACAGACCTCTAATGTCAGGAGTGTTGTACTTGGTGTGTTCTATTCATTCTCTCCTTGAGCTAGATGTAGCGTGATGGAGGATCTTAGGGGTAAGTTAGTATGGCTATGGCAATTATTACCATCACTGTTTCCAAACTACTCCTTTGTGCCAGGCACTGTGACAAGGAACCTATTATGTATGCTTCTTAATAGAATATAATCCTTAGGACAATTCTGTAAAGTAGGAATTCTTGCTCACACTCCACATTTGAGGACCCTGCATTTAGTATAAAGGAAGACTTTTGTTTCAGGTCACCCATTAGACAAATGGTAGTGGGCAGAGTGAAAGCCTGGAGCCGTCCTTAACTGTCCCCTACTGCTTTTCAGCCTATTTTATACTCTTCAGCAAGTGGGTGGCCATGCCTCTCTGCCAGGTTTCCCTCTGTATCAATTACATTTTTCATTGTTGTGGCATGGATAAGTTATAACTTTCCTCTTTTAGACCAGTGGGTAAAAAGGAGACTGGATGAGACACAAGGTAAGAGAGGATGGGTTTGTTTTAGCTTAAAACAAAGAGAATATTGCCTATCACAGGGAATAAGGTATGATAGCAGGAGTGTGGGGCAGCATCTACAGTTGGGGGTCAGGGAGAGATGAATGCTGATGCCCTCCTTTTCATTCAGCCTGAGACCCTAATCCATGTAATGGTGTTGAAAACATTTAGGACATGTCTTAGCCCCTCCATTAACCCAATCTACAAGCTCCTTCACAGATAGACCCAGAGGTATGTCTCTTAGGTGATTCCGAATTCAGCCAAATTACAAATGATGAAGCAGGTAATAGGTACTTTTCTATTCTGAAATAAAAAACACCATGAGCGATGCAACTTATAAAAGGAAGGGTTTATTTGGGGCTTATAGTTCCAATGGGATAGGAGTCCATCACCAAAGTGGAATGGAGCATGAAGGCAGGCAGGCAGGCATGGCACTAGAGTAACAGCTGAGAGCTTACATCCTAACCCACAGGCAGGAAGCCAAGAGAGCACACTGCGGGTAGTTGTGGGATTTTGAAACCTTAATCCCACCCCAAGACACACCTCTCCCTATAAAGCCACACCTCCCAACTTCTTTCCAAACAGTCACCAACTGGGGACCAAGTTTTTAAATGCATGTGACTTATAGGGGGCACCTTATTCAAACCACTACAAAGCATAATGACCTCAAGCTGATTGGGGGCAGAAGGCCTGTCTTTCTTGCATCAAGTTCTTCTAGGATCTCTGCCCCTTCATATAGGGGAGGACAGAGACAGCACTCCTCAAGAAGATGTCAGAGTCTGCTAAAGGCTGAATTATTGAGAAAATGTTCAGTGTTCTTTCTAAGAAATCGTTGGATGTGAAATCAATTGTGTGCTGCCCCGGTGACCTGCTTCATGGGGATTTAGAAACAGTTGTTCTGTAGATATATATTTAAAGAAAATGTCACATTTCTCCCAGAGGATCATGGGATTCTGCATTCATCTTTCCCGGGATCAATATACCGGTGAGCTAGCTGTAACTTATGGAGGAATGAAGACATTCCTGGCGGTGTGAGTCACTGTGTGAGTGCCACCATGTCCAAACAGTATTTTATTTCTGTCATAGTGTTAAATCAGAAAAGAATTGTAGTGGTGGATGAAGAAGCCCCCCTCTAAGGAATGATCACCCTGGTAGGGGTCTATTTTTTTGAGGAAAAATTGAAAGCTGAGAGTGGAAAATTTATCTTTGGGCTGAAGGGGACTGTACATTGGCTCTTAGCTGTGGCTATGATTAAAATTCAAACAATTGCATTTCCTGGCAAATGGAAGAGGGGGTAGGATTTTCTTGTCTGACTTCTTGATTAGTCCACATGGCGCCATCTGCCATGAGCCATCTAGAACGCCAAGGTCTGCTTGATGAAGCCTGTGGGATGGAGTTTGGGGATGTGTCCGATGTTTTCAGAAAGAGTGTTGGCCTTGTAGGAGAGGGACTCAGTGTGCTGGGGTAGCCAGGAGAGTCATGAGCCAGCTGTGTGAAGCTTCCAGCGAACATCTGCAGAAGCAGACAGGGTAAATGGGTTATTTAACTATTTCTTAGCATGTTTCCTTCTGCCGTGAAGGCACCTTTGAGGGTCTTTGCCATGCCCTAGCCAGCTTCTCTCCTACAACACAATTCTTGATGTAACAGTTGATGATGTAGTTGACAGAGTTGAACCTCTTCATGAGAAGGGTTGAATATGCATTTTCACTGGGAAAGGAGAAGAAAGGCACCAAGTAATGAATAAATACAAGATCCTGGCTCATCCTCCAAGCTACCTCATATGGGAGTTATTTTAACCAGTTTTGCAAGTGAGGGATTCAAGGCTTAGACAAGTCAAATCATTATACCAGGATCATAGGGATGGTGAGTTGGTAATCTGGAGACTAATATTATGAATTTCAGGATGGTTACCACCTGAAGTCATTCTCTTTCACCCCCTCACGCAGTGCCACACTATGGATGTTCAGCTTGTCCTCTCAGGAGCCAAGGTGACTGGCACCCCTGACGGCAAACCCCAAATCATCAAATCATTTTAGAGTTCTTGCTGTGTGCCAAGACCCTTCTTGTACTCTCATTTTTGTGAGATTGGAGGGAGGACCTCTGGCAAGCGTCTGTATCTTCTGCCAGCTCAGGAAGTGCCCTTCTTACAGAGCAAGCTGAGACTATCCTCTCTGAACGTCGCTACGGTGCAGCCAGCAGTATTTCAGTAGCAGATCTGATGGAATCTGACTTGGCATTGCACTGTGCTCAGGAGTTTCTGGCTACTATTTTCTCCCCTGAAACTGGAACTGTCTGTCCTTAGATCAGAGCAAGGTTCTGCAAGATTGTTTCAGAGATTAAAGGATGAATAAGGAAGAAAAGATGTTTGGGTTCTGAATCCCACGATACAACTTAGGCAATGGCAAGAGGCGCCAGAAGTTCATCAGCTCACAACATAGAAGCCCTCCAGAAATACTCTGAGGACCATTAATGCATCTTGAACAGGCTTCTCTTAATACCCCACAGACACGGAACAGACATGATTAAAATAGACTGGAATATTTCATTTTGTTAAAGCAAAGTAATTATTACCTCTGTTGTAATTTGCAGATTTAATCGACTTGGTAAAACACTCACTCAGTGTTGAAGGAGGTTGGGCTGACCCTGGCACTGTCCTCCTCCTAGTCTTGAATGTGATCACTCTGATAGCCCTCAGTCAAGACATCCATCCAAGGAATTCCGTCACTAACTCTATTGCTATTGTGGTAGCTTTGGCTTCTTTTTGACTCCTCTTTAACTCACAAAGTATGTAGACACATATTAGAGCTACAGAGTAATTGTGTTGGAATGCACTTATCCCCACTTACAGACTTTAAAGTTGAGTCTTGGAGAGTTTTCTGGCAGTCCTATTTCTGATACCTGCCTTATTAAGTCACTGTAAACCTGGTGACTTCAAGATGATGGAAATGTTTTTGTTTATCATTCTGAGGCCATACGTCTGAGTTAGGGTGTCACCAGAACACCTCTACCTTCAAAGGCTCTGAGGTTTAAGCCCTCTCTGACGTTGTCAGATACTGGTTTCTCTTGGTGCTTTCGGGTTTGTGGCACCATCCCTGGTTCTACCCTCCTTATGGCTGACATTCATTCTTCCTTCAGACCCTTTCTAAAGATACCAGTTCTTGCATGTTGGTTTAGGACCCACCCTAAATCAAAATAATCTCAATTCTTTATCTTTACCTTGATCCTGTCAACAAAGAAGATCCTTTGTGTGGGTCCTGGGGTTAGGACATGGACCAATATCTCTAGAAGGCACAGTTCCACACATTGCTCCGGTTAACTAAGTAAGCTCAACTTGCATCTTTTATTTATGCACTTTTAGCATAGTTGATTATCTTAAGGAGGCCTAGGCAGTACACTTTGTCTGGTGGGCAGAGGCCTAGCTCCTGCTCCTGTGGGTCTCCTCCCTCTTCTGTACAATCTGGATCCAGAATTGTACCTGGCAGTGCTGATGGTCTGAAGGGGAGAAGAAAATCACCCTCATGATGACCGGAGGGCAATCAATGTTTTCTGAACAGAGTCATGGCCTGGGCTGATCCTGCAAACTTATTCTTTTGTGCCTGTGCCTGAGTGAGGCTGAGTTAATCTGTGCGAACTCCCCAAGGCCCTGTGATTAGGCCTTGGGCCATCTTGAGGCCAGGTCTGGGCACCAGTAAACTGTGCCCTGAAGCAGTTGCTGCTGTATTATTCATGGGGTCTCTTGCATTATTGATGGAGCACCGAGCAGGGCTCTAATCTGAGCAAGTCTGCCCCAGTAGCTATGATTGAGACTCCTCGGCTGAGCTTGGACTGCGTGGGAGGAGGGAACCACAATGCCCAGCTTAGCACTAGGACTTATTGTCTCTCTTTTTTCAACCTCTCCTTGTCTGGATATAAAGGTGATTGTGCATTGGATCCATGGGATGTGCAGGGCGCCACAGTTTGGAACTTAAACTGCATTTTGCTAGGATGCCTTTCTAAGAGGAGTAGCCATCCCACATAAGCCCCATGCCCACTCTTCCCAAGCAGTTCCTAGCAGACCCTGGTGAACAGCAAGGCACCAGATCTTCAGGTACATCCCTTCTCCTGGACCAGACTGTATAAGCAAAGCCCAGGAGAGAAAGGATGGAAAGAAATGAGCTATTACTGAGCCAATGCCTGGCACATCCCAGACAGCTCTGCTGACTCTTTTGCCAGCCCCGGGATACCTTGGCATGGTCTGCCTTTTGGGCCACTGAGATTCTGGGTTGTGTTCTCACATGGAATCCAACAAGGGGTTGGACTATATTAAGCTCTATGTGGCTTGAGGCAACAGCGCTTAATCTCCTCACTTGTCTAGTCTGTTCAACGCAGGTAAATAATTTGTGTTTGTACATCTATTTAATAATGAACGGCTGCATCTTGTCAGGCGAGCAGCTGGGGACATGCAGGCTGACTTGGCTCAGTTTGCACACCTTGGAGCGACTGGACTTTCAATGCCATTCAATGGGGTTAACAGGCATCTCCCCAGGCCTCTGCATGGGAAGCCCAAGTCAGTCCTTTCCAGAGGCTGCCCTCTTTTACATTGATTGAACATTGATCTTGATTTTCTGCTTTCCTAAGAATGCCCTTAGGATCAGATGTTCCCTCCTTCCCTACATGGCTTCCATGGAGAAGGATAAACGAAATGCATGTTTAGGACACTACGACAAGAATAATAGAAATACTACTCTCGTTACTCTCTCTTTGTGTGTGTGTGCAGGCAAGTGTACACTGTGACCTCAGAAGCCATGAGGTCAGCCTGTTAGTCCTCAGATGTCAGTCACCTGCCCACTGCTAGTTTTGCAAGTGTTCACCTGATCTTTTTCCATGGGTCCTGCTCTCTTTCTTTACCTCTTTCTTTCCTTTTTTGACTTATTATTTATAATTCATTCATTTATTCATTCATTCATTCACTTTACATTCCAATATCAGCTCCTCTCCTCCCAGTACCTCCTCTGACACAGATCATCCACTAACCCTGCTCCTCTTCTCTGAGAAGGGGTCCCATGGGTCTCTCTCTCTCTCTCTCTCTCTCACACACACACACACACACACACACACACACACACACACACACACACACACACACACACACTCACACACACACAAACACACACACACACACACAGAGGCACACACACATACGATGACCAGCCCGCCCTAACTTTCACTCCTGCTGTACTCTGTCTCTTTCTGTCTACTCATGCTTTCTCCTCTGCTTTCAATCCAACGTTTTCTTCTCCTGGTTATTTTCCACCCTCAGGAGATCAACAGCCCATCTTTCATAGCACACTTCCTTCTTCTTCACTCTTTCTTTCCCTCTGCTTTCTACTCTTTCCTTTCCTTCCATTCCAGAAGTACATCAAAGCACGTCTTGCTGTTTGTGTTACCTGCAGAACACTGTGTCTCTCCCCAATTTTTGACTCTGTACTCTAGTGCCTTAAATGGTGGGCAACGGAAACCTGGGGCAGAGTTCCCATAATCCTCTCAGGTGAAGGAAAGAGATGAGGTGTTTACTTTCATAATGGCCCCTGAGGTGTCATTTGTCATTTCCACCCTTATCTTCTTCTGAGGGGACAGTGGAGCCTTTCAGAGACACATGGCAATGACCAATAGAGTCTGCGGTAATGCTTTGTGGTCCTGTGCATTTTCCTCATTTCAATTTATGTATTTATATATTTAAGAAATATATTTTTAAATTAAAATATAACCACATCAATTTCTTCTTCCTCTTTCATTCTTCCAACACCTTCTAGGATCCCTCCTCACCCCTAAACTGATGGTCTCTTATTCCTTTTATTATTACTGCTACATATGCTTCTATGTGTACAAATATGTAGATATAACTTTCTGGGTCCATTTTTGTTGTGTTTATATGATCTCAGGTCCAACCAATCTATATTGTGTAAACAACTGTGGAGGTTGGAGCTCATTCCGAGGAGAGGCTAATTCTCCTTCTCTCAACAGTCGCTAATTGCCTGCAGTTCTTTGTCTTGGGATTGGACCTGGTGAAAATTTCTCCCCTTTGCTTAAGCATATATATCGATATTGTCACTATTCAGGTATTTTTAAAGTAGCCCTTCATGGGAGACAATCTCAGAACAAACTTCTTGGTCCTCTGGTTCTTATAATGGCTTTGTCCCCCTCTTCCTCAGTGGGTCTTAGGTGTAAAAGTCAATGTTGTAGAGTTGGTCTCTCCACAATCCATTGTTTTTTACATTGTGTCTTGTTGTGGTTTCCTGTAATGGTCTACATTTGCTGTAAAGAGAAGCTTCTTTGGTGAAGAATGAGAGTTACATTTACCTGTGGGTATAAGGATAAGATTTAGACTATAGTTAGGAATTAGGCTGGTCTCATAAGACTAGTAGGTTCTCTTCTTAGTTTTATAACCTGCCTGGTCCCCAGGGGGTTGGCTATGTTTCTTGTGCCAGGCATGGTTTCCTGTTGGGTGGGCCTTAAGTCCAATTAGACAGGTGCTGGTTATCATCAACACATGAGTGTGGCTATTGCACCTATAGAGATATTTTAGGGATATCTCACCATGCTTATCATTGTGATTGATAGGCATCACAGCTATATAGGATTACTGACTGATTTCATCCTCTGGTAACTTGCATAAGTACTTTTTGAAATTATGGAAGACAGACAGATTGCAGGTAGGAAGCTTTTAGCCCAGATCAGTGGTTCTCACCCTTTCTACTGCTGTGGCCCTTTGATACAGTTCCTCATGTGGTGACCCCCAACCATAAAGTTATTTTGTTACTACTTCATAACTGTAATTTTGTTACTGTTATGAACCATAATGTAAATATATGATATACAAGATATCTGGTTTGTGACCTTCAAAGGGGTCATGACCCCTCAAAGGGGTCTCAGCCCACAGGTTAACTGCTGGATTAGATTTAGCTCCAGTCTTCCAAGTGCCCTAAGTGTGTGCTGTCTTCTTCAGTAGGGGCTGACCTTTGACCTCTGAGAGACAACCAAAGGTAACAGCAAATAGTGTATATTGTTTAGGGACCCATAACTCATACAGGGTTTCTCAGTCCTGGTACTAGGGCTTTTGTTAGGTCATCTGTGACCTTTGTGGGAGCCTTGCCAGCACAAGTGACACAACTTTGCTTCATACATAACTATTATTTCTTTGGGGTTATTTGTCTTTCTCTGTCTTCTTTTGTACTGACTCCACAATCCCTTCCAATCACAGCCTCCTCTCCATTTCCACCACATCCTTTTTCAGATACTTGTATTCTGTTATTCCCCTTAAATTCTCCCCTTCCATTCTACAGTATAAAAGTCCTTTTATACTTCCTGGTTTCTTCACTTACTGTATGTTGTATACTCATTCCTGCAGATTCAGAGCTAGGCAGCTTTTGTCTTTCTGGGTCTAGGTCACTCATTCAATATGATCTTTTAAGACTCATCAGTTTACTTGCAAATTTCAAAGTTTTATTTTTTTATAGCTGAGCCTCCTCCTCCTATTAATATTTTTCTATAACAATATAGAGTACATAATTACTACCTGACACTGAATGACTATAAATTCAATTAAACTTTCTTTAAGTTTCAAAATTGACTACTTTTCTATTTTATTTATATCTGTAGGACTTTACGTCACATGATCAATTATTCAGTTCTCCTTTTGATACATACACTCAGACCTACACATCAACCGATTTATTAAATACCTTATATTATTTCTTATTACCATACTCATCTTAACATCAGCTAATAATATATTTCAATTATTTATTGGTTGAGAAGGAGTAGGAATTATATCCTTCCTACTTATTGGATGATGATACGGACGAACAGACACAAACACTGCAGCCCTCCAAGCGATCCTATATAACCACATTGGAGACATTGGATTTATTATAGCTATAATCTGATTTTCCTTAAATATAAACTCCTGAGAATTTCAACAGATTATACTTTCAGATAATAGCTTTATTCCATTACTAGGCCTACTAATCGCAGCTACAGGAAAATCAGCACAATTTGGCCTTCACCCATGATTGCCATCAGCTATAGAAGGACCAACACCTGGGTCAGCCTTACTACACTCCAGCACTATAGTAGTAGCAGGAATCTTCCTATTAATTCGCTTTCACCCACTTACATCAAATAATAACAACATTTTAACAATTATACTATGTCTAGGGGCCCTTACTACATTATTTATAGCCATTTGCGCCCTTACCCAAAATGACATCAAAAAAATTGTAGCTTTTTCCACATCAAGCCAGCTAGGTCTGATAATAGTAGCCCTAGGAATCAACCAGCCATACTTAGCTTTCCTACATATCTGCACACACGCATTCTTTAAAGCTATATTATTTATATGCTCTGGCTCAATCATTCACAGCCTAAATGACGAACAAGACATTCGAAAAATAGGAAAAACCATAAAAACTTTACCATTTACCTCATCATGCCTAACCATCGGAAGTCTAGCCCTTACAGGAATACCATTCCTAACAGGATTCTATTCAAAAGACTTAATCATCGAAGCTATTAATACCTGTAATACCAACGCCTGAGCCCTTCTTGTTACACTAATCGCCACATCAATAACAGCTATATATAGCATACGAATTATCTATTTTGTTACTATAACCAAACCACATTATCCCCCTCTCATTATTATTAACGAAAATAATCCAGACCTTATAAACCCTATTAAACGCCTGGCATTCGGAAGTATCTTTGCAGGATTTATCATCTCATATAACAACCCACCAACCAATATTTAAATTCTTACTATACCATGATTTCTAAAAACCACAGCCCTAATTATTACAATACTAGGATTTATTATTGCCTTAGAACTAAATAACTTAACTATAAAACTTTCTATAAATAAAACAAATTCATTCTCATCATTTTCCACTCTACTAGGCTACTTTCCATCTATTATTCACTGTATCACACCCATAAAATCCCTCAACCTAAGCTTAAAGACATCTTTAAACCTCCTCGACCTAATCTGACTAGAAAAACTAATTCCAAAATCAACCTCAGCCATTCACACTAATATAACCATATTATTAACTAACCAAAAAGGCTTAATTAAATTATACGTTTTATCATTCTTAGTAAACATTATTCTCATCATTATTTTATACTCTGTGTTTATGAACCACATTTCTTAGTAAACATTATTCTCATCATTATTTTATACTCTGTGTTTATGTACCACATTTACATTATCCATTCATTTGTTGAAAGTCAATTTCCATTTCTTACCTATTGTTATTTTTTATTTGTTTGTTTGTTTTTTTTTGTTGTTGTTTTTGGGGTTTTTTTGGTTTTTTGAGACAGGGTTTCTCTGTGTTGCCCTGGCTGTCCTGGAACTCACTCTGTAGACCAGGCTGGCCTTGAACTCAGAAATCCTCCTGCCTCTGCCTCTTGAGTCCTGGGATTAAAGGCGTGCACCACCACTGCCTGGCATTAAAAGAGCAGCTTTGAACATTGCTGAGCAAATATCTGTAGAGATGGATATTGAGTCCTTTGTACACATGCCAAGGATGGTGTAGCTGGGTCACATCATAATTCATTTTTAGCTTTTTGTTGATTTGCCATACTGATTACCAGAGTGCTGCTATTTGCTTTTATTCCCACCAACAGTAGATGAGGGCTCCCCTTTCCTACATCCCTGCTAGCAACAGTAGACTAGGGCCCCTTTCCCTAATCCCCACTAGCAACAGTGGATGAGGCTCCCATTTCCCTAAATCCCCACTAGCATTTATTGTCAACTATTTTGTTGATCTTAGCCATTCTGACTTTCTGAATGTGGGAGACAAAAATCACATGGTCACATCAGTAGATATAGAAACATCCTTTAACAAAATCCAGTATGCTTCTGTGACGAAAATCCTAGAGAGAGTAGAACTTACCTCAACAAAACAAAGGCCGTGTATGACAAATCCACAGTTAGCATCATCTTAAGAAGAACTCGAAGCAATCCCATTTGAATCAAGAACATGATGGCTGCCCACTATTCCCACTACCTTCCAATATAATGCTCAAAGCACTAGCTGGATAAATAAGGCAAGAAGAAGAAATTAAAGGATACAAATAGGAGAAGATGTCAAATTATCCCAATTTGCAGATGACATTATATTTGATATTATATTTAAAGTTCCCTAAAATTCTACCATGAAACTTTCAGAAGCAACATAAACAATTACAGCAAAGTGGCAATATACAAAATCAACTTATATAAAAAAAAACAGTAGCCTTTCCACACACTGACTACAAGCACTCTGAAAAAGAGATAATAGACATATTGGGATTTACAGTATCCTTAGATAGTAAAATAAGTACCTTGAATGTAACCCAACCGAGGAGATGAAAGAACTCTTCAGTGAAAACTTCTGATGTATGAAGAGATGAGAGAGGCATGATAGGAAATGGTGAGACAGCCTGTGTTCATGGTCCAGTAAAATCATTATTGTGAAAATGACTATCTTACAAAAAAGCAATTTACAGTTTCTATGCAATTCCAATTCAAATACCCACAGCATTCTTCACAGGAATAGAAAAAAAAAACCCTTAAATTTATATGGAATCAGAATAGACCCTGGATAACCAAAGCAATTCTATTAAAAAAAATGATACTGAGGGTTGGCTATTGCAAATTACAAGGTATATTATAGAGCTATAGCAATACAAACAATGTGGTACTGGGATTGAAACAGAAATATAGACCAATAGAACAAAACAGATGACCCAAATATGAACACTTGTAATACTGTGTCTATCTGCTATTTGACAAAGAGGCAAGAAAAATCACACACATTGAAGAAAAGGCAGTGTCTTCAACAAATGGTGCCGGGAAAAACTTCCCTTCCACATGCAGAAGAATGAATTTATATTCATATCTATTACTCTGCAGAAATAACATCTCCAAATTGATCACAGATCTCACTTTTGAAACCTGCAATGTTAATTCTGTTATTAAAAAAAGCAAACAAACCCATAGGTCGTACCCTATGAGATATTTGTGTAGGAAGAGATTTTTTGTAGGACTCCATTAGCCTAGGATTAAAGGCCAACAACTGACAATAGGATCTCATAGAAACCAAAAAAAACCCTTTTATATGGGTAAGGAATGAATCTATGAAGTGAAGAAGAAACCCAGAGATTGGGAGATAATGTTTGCCAGTTTCAATGTGAACAGGAGTTATGAGAACAAAAGTTCAGGACCACAGGGCCAGGCCCTACCAACCCGTCTAGCTGATGCCCGTGTGTGAGTTAGAGAAGATGGCCCTCATCAGCAGAGATGTGACTCCATTCCAGAACATCGGGTTGGAGATTCAGCATTGCACTGGCTGTATTCTTTGAGAAATGCACAAACTGCCCAACTGTACATGGTGACCCTGTGTTTATAAAACATCCTAACTGTGGCCCAAGCTTTATGTCTTATCTCCCAGTGGTTTCCTTACTGCTCTGTAGACAAATT
Organism: Mus minutoides; assembly: GCA_902729485.2. Taxonomy (NCBI): domain Eukaryota; kingdom Metazoa; phylum Chordata; class Mammalia; order Rodentia; family Muridae; genus Mus; species Mus minutoides. Next base: position 1,188,783 of record LR753313.1, read on the forward strand.
CCAAATGTCCCACTGTGCTGGTAAACTCCTCTAGCACTCCCCCCTCACCTCAGGCGCTCCTTGACTTGAGCCTGTGCCCTGGCTAAACTTTGCTTTCCTTGATGGCTTCCTTCTACTCCTTCCCTTAGTCTTCTTGACAAGAGCTCTGGAAGTCAGGGAAAGAGAGTGGATGGCTCACTGGGCTCTACAGCATTCACCCCGGGACAGCAGTGGGAAGTCTAAAGACAGAGGGTTGTGTGAGATCAAGCATGGATTAATTGTATTAATTATTTTTCTCACTGCTGTGATCAAATAATTCACAGAAGCAACTGAAAGAGGACTTTATATGTGCTCATGGTGGATGGAGGGTACATTCCATCATGGTGGTGAGTGTATTTATGATGGTTGGAGAGGAAGACAGCTGGTCACATTGCATCCACAGTTGGAAGCCGAGACAAGTGGTGATCCTCAGCCTGCTTTCTCTTTGTAACTCAGTTCAGGATCTCTCAGTCTATGGAATGGTTTCATCCATATTCAGGGCAGGTCTTCCCCTTTTCATTTAGGCCCTTTACACCCAGAGATGTGTCTCCATGGTGTTTATAAGTCCAGTCATTAAGCCGACGGTGATGATTAACCACCATCATGACTGTGATGATGAAGGTGTAAACTCTTCAGACTTTGGTGGGACTTCCCTGTTTGTGTAGGGACAATAGTGGCTACTTGTTGGAATTGCTGGGTGAAGCAGATACCCAGGAAAGGTTGGGTCCCTTTTCCTATTCTTTTTGTCTGAGAGAGTCTGAAGAACAAGGAGAAGTCTTGGATGCTCTCAGGCTAAGAGAATGATAAGCTGTGTGGCTCTTTGTACATTCCACCTGTGATGTCCTAGTCATCAGGAACATGGTTCCTCTCGCTGAACCCCACTCCTTTCCTGCAAGCTGACAAATGCTGATGCTTGCCTATCTATTTTAGAACTTGCCAGTTGTCAAAAATACCCAGTGCTTAAAAAATACGCAGTGACCCAAGTGCCTTTCCTCCAGGTGCCAACAGATCGATCCCCTCAATAGACCAGAGAGAGAATCATGTTCCCTTAATGGCCTTGGCATTCGGATTCAGCCTGTGCTCTTTAAGGTTTGGGGGATTGATTAGCGCTGTTCATCACTCCCCTAATACCCCAGTAGAGGACGGATGTGACTTATTCTAAATTACAAGGAGAATCTGTGGAAAACAAGGGCTTTGAACTTGACTCGTTCCCTATTAGCCATTCCTCTTCACTGGGGTGAATGAGCCCAGATGACCGGGACTGCCCTATTCATCTCTATTGATAGCATTCAACCACAGTCAGATACCTAACAGGTGCTCATTAAGGAGCCATTGAATTCATGAAGGAATAAAGCTGGTCCCTCATGGGCTTGGAATATATCTTGGAAATAACTAACTACCTATTTTCCCCAGTGAACATGTGTTTGGGCATCAGTCTGTGGATGCAGTAAGATACAAAACAGGTTACATCTCTAGCCTCAATAGAGCCTATTCTTTTTTTTTTTTTTTGTAAATCTGAGAAGGCAAAATAACAAACCAATATGAATATTTAAGGTGTTATGAAATAGTAATAAATTCTAGACAGGAGAATGCAGCTAGTGAAGGGATGAACGTTTTCAGGACAGGATTGTAGTGGCTTTGGTGAAGAGGATGGCCAGAGAATGCTCTACAGTTTTTTAATGAAGTCAGGGGAACCCATCTTACAGATAGGTTGGGAGAGAGTTTGGCAGGTAAGGAAGACAGCAATGGCAAAAATTTCCAAGGCAGGTCCAAACCTTCACACGAGTGAGCTAATACACATCAAGGTCTATGGCTGGATAGGGACAGGGGGTGAGGGAGGAGGTGACATCACAGGATGTTGGAGAAGCATAGGCTGAGTATGGCTATACTGATGACAAGGCAGCAGATGACATTGTGGAATGTAGTTGGGGAACCCAAGGTCCGTGGGGTTTTAAATTCCAATGTAGCTGGAAGCCATAGGAAGGTTTTTAGGAGATAAACATCTCAGCTTGACACATGTAAGAGTCTCAATGCCCAGTGACTTAAGAGAGGTAATTTTTTCTCAGTGAAATTATTACTTTTGAAACCAAATAAGTTCCTGAAGTTAATGCTGTTTATTTATAATTTTATTCTTTTGTGATATTACTTAACCTCCTCTTTCTTCTAGCATTATTAATATTTTAATTTTACTTGCAAACATGTGTGTGTGCGTGTGTGTGTGTGTGTGTGATGCATATGTGCATGTGTGTGGACATAAGTGTATGTGAACATGTATGCATGCACCTGTGTTTAGATTACCGAAGCTCCTGTTGAATGTTTTCCATGGTTGAATCTGGAGCTCATCAGTTCCAGGTACGCTGATTAGTCAGCTTGTTATAGGAATCCCGTGTCTCTGCCTCCTGAGTGCTGGGATTACAGGTGGGGCCATGCTCACTTGGCCTTTACAGCATTTTATAGGTCTGGGGATCCAAACTTCCAACCTCAGGCTTGAGTGGCAAGCACGTTATCAGCTGAGCTACCTCCCCAGTCTCCTTCCCTTATTATTTTTTCATTTTAATTTTTTCTGGTGTATGTTCATTATACACAGTGAAGGGTTCCATTAAGATAATCTATTTCAAATGTGACATGTTTTTGGTCATATTCACACTCAGATGCTCTTCTCTCTCTCCACATTCCCCAGCTGCTTTCCTGCTTCCATCTCTTCCTTTACCTTTCTTCTGGTTTCATGACTATCTCTATATCTGTCCCTGTCTCACTGTCTTGGACCCTGTCTCTGTCTTTCTCTGACTGACTGACTCTCTGTCTCTCTGTCTCTCTGTCTCTCTCTCTCTCTCTCTCTCTCTCTCTCTCTCTCTCTCTCCCTCTCTCTCCCTCATGGTTTTATGCATCTATATGAAGTCTAGGATTCCCGAATGAGAGAAAACATGATGACTCTTTATCTGCGTCTGGCTTATTTCATGGAGGAGCAGCAGGGGCTCATTGGCCTCAGCGCTGGGAGGGAGTTGGGCCATCCACCGTTCAGGGATTCCTTCCCCTCTCTTCTTGCCCACAGGAGACTGGAGCAGAACTTCTTCAACTGCAGCTGTGACATCCGCTGGATGCAGCTGTGGCAGGAACAGGGGGAGGCGCGGCTGGACAGCCAGAGCCTTTACTGCATCAGTGCTGATGGCTCCCAGCTCCCCCTCTTCCGCATGAACATCAGTCAGTGTGGTGAGTGAGCGGCAGCACTGCCTGGTCTGGCCAGAATCCCACACACCCCAGAGAAGGTGTTGTGCCTCAGGCTGGCCTGCCAGGGCCTCTTTGCCAGCTGTCTCCAGTCTTGACCTCTGCAGTGGGTACAAATGAGACCAAACTTTCCCCTTCCTGATCGTTTCTGTCTTGAGACAGCCTTGGGAAGGGTAGTCCTAGAAAGAAAAGCAGAAAAGAATCCATGTGCCCTTCTTAGCTGATCCCTTTCTCTCTGAGTCACCTGTCAATCAAACATGAAGAAGCACGTTTTAATGCGCAACCTCTAGACTTACTATATTGGGAGCTTCTGAGGTGTTTTCTAGAACATCGCTTCTATGCCCAACCAGAGACTAGAGAATGTAATCCCTAGTTCCAGTGGGAACTGGGCACACACCAATATGTAAAACAGTACCCGAAGTCAGTTGAAGCTACAGGTGAGGTTGCTAGAATGCCATTCCATGGATGGGTGCACCACTCAGACCCTCCTTTGTAGGAACATCCCGATGTATGTACTTCAGTTCTTGGTTCTGCAGTCTCTGGAGTGGGAGCTGTCAATCAGTTGGGGGTGGGGTTATAGTTAGTACTTTTAACATTGATCTGACAAGAGCTATTAAAAGACAAAAGACTTTCTTTTGGCCTACATTTTGAGAGTACGGCCCAGTATGATGAGGAAGGCATATCTGCAGGAGGGCAGTTTGAGGCAGCTGGCTACTCTGTACCATGAGTCAGGACCAGAGAGAAGGAGGAGTGTGGGAGCACAGCTCAGCGCCTCCTTTCTGTTTAGTCAGACCCTAGCCCATAGAATGGTGTCTTCCCACTTTGGTTAATCTATTCTCTCAGGCATGCTTCTAAGTGTTTCTCTGTGATTTTTGAGCTTGTCAAACTCATACTAACCATCACAAGGGTCTCCCACAAGCTCAGGGAAGTTGTGTTAGCTGTGCCAGCGTTGTCTCTGGGCAAGGCAAGAAGCACCACTGTCTGCCTGCAGGCAGAGCTCCTCTGTGGACCGTCCCCTGACATTTCATCTCCTTATCCCCTGTCCTCCCAGATCTCCCTGAGATCAGTGTGAGCCACGTCAACCTGACTGTCCGAGAAGGAGACAATGCTGTGATCACTTGCAATGGCTCTGGCTCTCCTTTGCCTGATGTGGACTGGATAGTCACTGGGCTGCAGTCCATCAACACCCACCAGGTAGGTATCCTATAACCAGGCTCATCAAGAGTTAAGGAATGAGTATCCCTTAATTATAAGGAAGAGGGGGAGATTGTGATCCTGTTCCTCTGGAAAGAAATGTATAGACTCAGATTCTGTGGAGATGTAAATTTCTTGTCATTTTGATCTTTGTTGTGGTTCTCAACCTTCTGTGCAGCGGATTCCTGTTTTACAAAAAACACCCAGTTTTACTATTTACCATCCATTATTAACATGAGGATTGCTTGAATTCCAAAGAATCTGGAGCATGGTCTGTGTGTTTTCAGTAGCTAGACTTCATTCAGCTTTTACTTTTTTTGGGAAGTGTTAGGGATTAGAAAAGGAAGGCATCCTTGTGTAGATGGTTGGTGATTGTCTTCTGGTTGGGGTTTTCAGACCAATCTGAACTGGACCAATGTACATGCCATCAACTTGACCCTGGTGAACGTGACGAGTGAGGACAATGGCTTCACCCTGACGTGCATTGCAGAGAACGTGGTGGGCATGAGCAATGCCAGCGTTGCTCTCACTGTCTACTGTAAGTGCAAGCCATCATGGAAGACAGAGAGGTACCAGACAGAGGCTGGGATGGGGTCGGTCTATCACTAGGGCTGATCTAGAGCCCTGACCCTGGTCTTTCAAGAAGGGCAGAAAGGACAACCTGAAAAATTCAGCCAAGAAAATTTCTTTCCCTCAGTGGAAGGTTTACTTCTCTAGTTCAGTTCCGTATTCAAAAAATCTCTTAGGTTGGCCCATTTGACCCTTTGGTATCAGGAAAGGTCTCCATCTCAGGAGGGGAGCTCCAGCTAATATATATCCAAGATGCTTAGATAAAGACATGTATTTCTCCCTTCTATTGGCTGGTGGTGGGAACTCTGCTTCACTCAGACTTTTCAGAGCAGGGTGAGAAGTGGGATCCCCATCCTACTTCCTAGAAGGTTCTTCAATACATGGGAGAATCGGTGTCCTCGAGATCAGCTTGCTTTTCCCCACAGACCCTCCACGTGTGGTGAGCCTGGTGGAGCCTGAGGTACGCCTGGAACATTGCATTGAGTTTGTGGTGCGTGGCAACCCGACACCCACGCTGCACTGGCTGTATAATGGACAGCCATTAAGGGAGTCCAAGATCATTCACATGGACTACTACCAGGAGGGGGAGGTCTCAGAGGGCTGCCTGCTCTTCAACAAGCCCACCCACTACAACAACGGCAACTACACCCTTATTGCTAAGAATGCCCTGGGCACGGCCAACCAGACCATCAACGGCCACTTTCTGAAGGAGCCCTTTCCAGGTGAGGCTTGTGCACATCTCTTCTAGAAGCTGGAGGGTGGGGGAGATAGTTTGAATGAATGAATGGCACTGATGCCTAGTTACCTGAATAATGGAGCTCACACTCGGGTAGGGACAGCCACTATCTGCATCTTGTGCTAACTAGGATAGCCCCCATTTTCCATGGCTACTACAGCAAACTCCAGGATGCCACAGAAAAACTGTTATGCCTATAAAGATGTTCTGTGTTATAGTAGAGAATGCTGGGACTTCAGAGATGAATGATATGGTAGAGAATCCTGACCCAGTGTTTTGCTTACTTGAGAATGCTATGTGGTGCTTGAGAGTATACTTTCATGAAGGCTCAATTTCCTCAGCTGTGAAATGGACACAAGTACAAGTGCATTGCTCAACTAAGAGTTTCATGGCTTTTGAATGAGTTATGATGCAGGCTTGGTATGTGACGATGGCTCTTCATTGCTGTGAACTTTAGAGTTGATTGAAGTCAACCTCATATTTAATGGATTGCTGTCTTAAACCTCAGCTGCAAGGCTTGTCTTGGACCTGGCCTCCAGGGCTGGGCTTTTTCTGCTTTTGTTCCATGGTAAGTTAATGGAGAAGTAGATGATGCTACCAGATTCTGATGGTACAAGTGTCACACTAACTCGAGCCAATAGTTGTAGTAATGGGAGAACTCTGAACTTGGGGATGTGATTCTGCCTCTTTCATTCTGTCCAAATACCTTCCTGAAGTTGGAGAAGGAGAAAAGTCCAAATGGGCTTAAAGAGAGAGGCTGCTGTGATGTTTCACGATAGGTTATGCAGCCGATAAGTTTCTGTCCTTGCAGCTGTGTTTCTTCGGTGACTTCTGTGATTTGTGCTGAGGACAGACTAGGAGACTTCCTGATCTTCAATCCACAGAAGTCAGAGGTTCTAAAGGGATAGAGGAAGTGTATGGACTGCTATCACACAGTTCCAAAATAGGGAGGCATCAAAAGCTGGCATCATGCTACATCTGTTTGGAGGAACGTGAGGTCACAGCTACAAATAACCACAGAGTGTTGGCTCTGGAAAGTTTATTTATCTCAGTGTAAGGGAAGGAGAGCTGGGGCCCCACAAGTGACATTGGGGAAGTGAGACTGCAGGTTGCCCTAAATGCTTGTCACTGATGTCCAAGGAATGACAGAGCCACACCAGAAAAGGTCTAGAATGTGCTGGTAATTGAGACCCTAGCAGTTTCTAGACCCTGACCTTCTCCCTTGCCCCAACACCACCCAAATGTGCTCACCAAGAAACCCCAAGGCATTTTCCATCATGGACCATCGTGGGATCTCTTTTGGATAGAAGATGAGTCCTGGTCTGCACTGTGACATCAGTGGCTTTTGAATATGGAGATAATAATTATAGAGTGAATCAGAGTTTCTGTTTCCAATGGGAAGCTCTTGGGACATGGAGAGAGCCCTGGGATATTAAAGAGGGAGGTGAGCCATTCTGAGGTCCTTCAGAGAACATTCTGAAAGCTCCAGGGCAGCAGGGGCAATGGGTGATGTAAAGAATACAGCCCTGGTTTTACCCTCTCTCCTTCCAGGAGAGAACAGTATCTCAATGTCCTCCAGCCATGTAGACACAGGCTCTGTACGTACACATATATCACCATAGTTGGTTTTCAAGGTTTCTAGACAAGCCGAGTCAGTACCATCTGGGAATGAGTTAAACGACTCAAAGTTCAAATTCTCAGGTTTCCTTAGTTCTCTTGGATCAGAGGCTCTGTGGTGAGTTCTGAAGAGATGGATTTTTCAGTTCCCTAGGTGACTTTGACAATACCCCCTTTGCAATCAGCTACCATTAGGAATTGGTGGCAACTCAGCCCCAGAAGGAGGGAATAAGTGGCATATGAAATCCCTGAGAGCTGGAAAAGAAAGCAGCTCATCGGAGGCTCCTTCATTAGATCTGTCCATATTTCGGCATGGACCTCTATGTGTAGAAGTTTGTTTGTTTTATGAACCTTTGTGTTAAAGGGATAGATGGATGATTAAAAGGCTATGACAGGAAAGATAGGCTATGACATGTGTCAAGATATCTCAATGTTCAGAAGAGTAAATTATCTGGAGGAGCAGGCAGGGATAACCTATAGCCCTCTAAGCTCAACCTTGGGCTAGCTACAAAGGCAGTCTGTAGATCCTGTTCTTCTCTGTTGGCCTGAGAATGTTAAAATATCGTATTTATCATGGGTCTCTCTCTCTCTCTCTCTCTCTCTCTCTCATTCCCAAGCAGCCAGTGCTATGGTTAGGAGGTAGACCTCTGAGGCTGGGCAGATATAGGTCAAACCCCATCTGCGATTCTCAGGACAGGTGGCCCAGGATGCTAGGATGGTGCTGAGAGTGTGGGCAGTGGCCTGTGAATGGCACTAACTGCTTCCTTTACCTGCGAATGCGTGTGATCACAGTCGCCCCCTAGGTCGCATTGCAGAGTCAGTGAAGTTCTGCCCACCACGTGCTCAGCAGTGAGCTTGAACAAAGAAAAGTCCTAATTGCTGTTGGCTCATGTTATGGTTTCTCTGGTGCAGAGATAAGGAGCATTCGGGAGTTCCAGACCAGTAGTCATCCTCGGTTCAGGTGGGAAAGCCTGGTAGTTAGTCCCAGGGCACATTAGGGTAGGGACTATGGTTCAACACCAGAGTTCAGGTGTACACTTAATTCCCTGTCAGTTACATGACCTTTGACACACTACTTAACTTGCTTCTCTTTCAAAAAGTTGTGATTCGGGGGGTGGGGGGCTGGGGGGTAGGGGGGGTGGAGGGGGACAGAGAAGCGGCTCAGGGTTAAAGGCTCTTGCTACTCTTCCAGAGGACCTGAATCTAGTTCCTAGTACTTACATTATACACTTTGAAACCCTGAGGATGGGATCCAATGACCTTTAGTGGCCTCTGTGCCACCAACATACACACATGAACCTAATAAAAGTAAATCTTGTTTAAAAAAAAAAAAGTCGTGATGAGGAGCTAGAGAAATTACTCCACAGGTAAAACGCCCTTTCCTTACAACAGGAGTTCTCAGCCTTCCTAGTGCTGTGACCTTTAATACAGTTCCTCACGTTGTGGTGACTCATAACTATAAAATTATTTCATTGCTACTTCATAACTGTAATTTCGCATCTGTTACAAACCATAATGTAAATTTCTGTCTTCTGATGGTTTTAAGTGACCCCCATGAAAGAGGTATTTGATGCCCCCAAAGGGGTCATGACCCACAAGTTAAGAATCACTGCTCGTCAAGCATCAGGACATATATTTGAATCCCTAGAAGCTATTTTGAAAAAGCCAGGCATGGTTGTGCATGCCTGTAACCCCAGCACTGGGAAGGCAAGGACAAGACAGACTGATTATAAGAGCTTCTTAAACAGTCAGCTATTCTTTTCAGTCAGAATAGCTGAAATTGTGAGTTTCCTGTTCAGTAAGCTATCTAGTTTCCACATGTGCACACATGACTGTGCACATAAACAAGTCATATATATGTATGTATGTATGTATGTATGTATCTATATTCTTTCTGTCTCTCTGTCTCTGTCTTTGGCTCTCACTCTCTCTCTCTCTCTCTCTCTCTCTCACACACACACACACACACACACACAGAGAGAGAGAGAGAGAGAGAGAATGAATAGACAGACAGGTAGGCAGGCAGGCAGACAGACAGACAGACACATACACACATATATGGGCACACACACACTCACACAATTGTGAATATTAGTCTACAGAAATGATGTTGCTTGCAGCCCACTGTCTGTGGGCTGTAGGAAGCATATACATCCATTTACTGCACAGCCCTGTACCTTCTGGCCCTGTCCTTGTCCCAGCCTGTGATAGGAGTCAGAGGATGGATAATTCCCAGTATCCTTTTTATTCCAGCATAAATGTGTGAATTCCGGCTATCATCAGAGAGCAGCCAACAGGTTTTCCTGTTCCAAAGATTACATGTTTCTTGCTTGTATATAAATGCTGTCTGGCTCCAGCGAATGACTTGCTGATTTATGCTCTGAAGTCATAGAATGATTTTTGAGATTATAGGATTCAAACATGTGGCCAAAAATATTTGGCTGCAGGAAAAATATTCTCCAATAAATGGGAGCCTGCAGAGAAATAGAAAAGAAATGGATACTGTTGATTAATCTGGCTCTTGTCTCTTTTCATGCTTCGAAGCGTACGCTAAAGCCCCCATCTCCTCCCTTATCCCCTAGACCAGATCTCCCCACAGTTATACAGAACAGGCAACAATAGCAGCAATAACAACAAACCAACCAGATAATAGTTACTGCTATGCATATTTTCTGATAGACTACAGAAGGTCGCCTCTTTCCTGCAAACAGTCATAGTAGAAAAGCCACCTAGTCAGTGCTTAGTAGCCCAATGGCTACAGTTTCTAAGATGCTTAGCCAAGCTGGTAAGTGAGTGGATGAGTGAAGCAGCTGACATTCAGCCAGTGAATGACTTGTTCTTATATTTCAGGGCCTGGCAGGCTCATGACCAGGGGTTGGCATCGTACTGCAATAGTTTCCAGAGGGATTAGCAGCATAGTTTTCACCTGAGAACTTAGAGAGAGAAATTGTCCAGGCTGGGGGAATGGCTCGGTGGTGGACTTGCTCAGAATGCACCAGTGAGGAGCTGGAGGTGTGGTTCAGTGGTAGAGAGTTTGTTTAGAATGTGTCAGAGCCTTGGGGTGTAGTTAGGGGATAGAGGACTTGCTTAACATGTGCGAGACCCTGGATTCTACTTTCAGCAATGCATAGGCTCTATTAAAATGTACACAGACCTCATGAGTCAGAATTTCTAGGTTGAGGACTACTCATCCTGATTTGATTTGATTTCATCTGGAAATAAATTGGGCCTTAAAAAGGGTAAAAGTTACAAAATACTGGGAAGAACTTTCTTCCACCCTTCACTTGGACTATCCCATGTGTCAGCATCTCACTCAGCCACAATATGGTGCCCACAACCAGGACCCAGACATGGGTTTATCTAACTTATAGACTGCTGACATGTGATCGGTGGTCCCAACCATGCCCTGTGTTTTATAGGATTCCACCCAGGATTAGGAAGATATCAAATTTAGTTGCTATATTGTAATCTCAGTTTCTTTGAACCTGGGATAGGTCCTTAGATTGCCGTTTTTGTTTTCTTTTTGGCGAAAGCATCATAGAAATGTTTCCCCACCCCTTTGGTCCATCCTGTTAAAGAATGCAGGATGTTGCAATGGATTATCAGTGAAGAGGTCAACTTTATCACTTGTTCAGATGCTGTTTGTCAGATTCTTCCCTGCAAAGTGACTTCTTTCACCCTTAGATAATCAGAATAAGACTTTTAAAAGATGCAAATAGCTTGATTCTTTTTTCATACAGTGAACTTAACATTTGTTGCTGATTCTTGCCTGCACAATTATCTACGTAGTATTTCCCCAATGAAAGTGGATTCTGCTTCAGTCCTCCCTTTGTTAGTTGGAATTCCCTGTAAGAAGAACTCCCACTCATTTGCTCCAATGGACGTTTGTTTATATAAAGGACTCATCGGCGTTCTTATAATTAACGTATTTGCCTTCTAGGTTTGTCATAGTAAAGTGGCATAGACTGGGTGGCTTACATAGCAGAGATCTATTTTATCTCAATTCTGGAAGTTGGGAATCTGAGGCCAACTGTTGTCAGGCTTGGTTTTCCCCAAGGCTTCTCCCCTTGGCCTGTAGATTCTTTTATTCTGTGTCTTTGCTTGACTTTCCCTTCCTCTGAGCACATCTGTGTCCTAATGCCTTATCAGGACCTAATGGACGCATTTTCACAAATGCACCTTTTCTCCAAATAGAGTAAATTTCTGAAGTACCGAGGTTACAGCTCAGTTCTATGGACCTTGAGGCAGCACAATGCAGCCCATAACAAACCGTGACTCTTCTTAGTGTACCTTTAGTTTGTGTGACATCTCACTGAGTGTCAACTCCTGCTTTCTCTTCCCAGGATCATGCATCTTTAAGTGCTTTCTTGCTACCTTGAACACACGAGCACATGTTTTCTTTTTCCTGCGCCATATCTGAAACAGTCCTTTTCTTTAGGAAACTCTCCTTCCTTTCAGTGGAGGGTGACACCAGTCATCTTCTGATGATTCTTTCTATTATGTGCTCAAGTTTGAGCAGTGCTAGTAGAGTGGTTAAGAGACTAGTTTTTAGATTGGAATCAACTCTAATTTCTTTCTCGATGAACAGTATCCAATTGCTTAGTCTCTAGAACTCTGCTATATATCTTCTAGGAGGTTATAAGGCTTGAATGGCATAGCTCTTGAAGCACTGAGCACAGCCCTTGGCTTCTAATCAATGTCCATCTGAGGATTAGCTTTCACTATTGGGAGAGCCATTTCAACAAGCCAAAATTCGGATAACAAATGTCCACATGGATGATAAAACTTTGGGATGAGAGTCTCCCAAATTTCTCAATGATCTGTCAGCATTGCCTACACACATTGGGGGAAGAAACTTCATTTTAGGTCATAGCTGGGCCTGCTCTGAAGTGCCATCTCTGGTGTACTGGCACCTGAAGGAGGGATGCTGTGGTCTGAGATGTGAAAAGGTCCTCAATTCTCTGACTCACAGTGAAACTAGCTTAGTTGTTTAGCTCCTAAGTGGATTCCTTCTTTGAGACCAGGAGCTATATCTACAAATGTCAGAGCCTTCATTTTGTAGGAGTGCCTGCATGAGGAGGTAGTGTAGTCATTGCAGAGGGGGACTTGGAAAGGATTTCTTGCTACAAGAATGTGGACTCCTGGTAAGCATCAGAGGTCACAGCTAGTACGATGCTGTCCTATACAATCCGCTATATTTTTGTTATTGTTACATTTGTTAATTGCTGTTTTGTTTTCTTTTTTCCAGAGAGCACAGATTTCTTTGACTTTGGTAAGTTGGCTCCATTTTGGTTTTAAAACCCTTTATCCCGATAGATTTGTGCCTTTTAAATGTAGACTGTCTAGTCCATGTTCCTAGCTCCTTGGCAGTTGAGGATTTCTTAGTACATTGTGAAGAGGAAGAAGACCTCAGCCCTCCTATCTTGGGCAATTGCCCTCTACCACAGTTCCTTCTCCAGGACTACCAACCCCCTCATCCTGTACTGAGATTAAATGCAACTGAACTATATCCGTACTTTGGCTCTCTCAGAGAGTTTTCTGAGGTATGACCATATTGTGGACCTCAGCCAGGTAGAGAGGTATTGGACTAAGACATCCCAAAGGCTGCAACAGGTGAATAATGGATTTTGAGACCCAACTCACCTCAGTTGTTCTTATAGAGAAAATGTGGAGTCTGTAAACTTGCCAGTATTTCTCTTCTGACTTAAGAGATCAAGCATTTGACCTTGGGTAGAACTGTGGTTTCTCATAGGCTCACGTTCCTTGAATGGCTTCATTGAAGTTCAGTTTATAACAGAGCTGAGTGTAGGGATTGACAATCCTAGAAGGAGCTGGCATTTAGGTTTTTTTTTTTTTTTTTTTTAATTATTCTTCCATGATGGGGTCAGCAGCAATCACTGCCATTTCTGCCCAATTTCAGGCCAGGGACAGTAGAACAACCCTATGTAGGAACACTCTGGCCACTTGGCAATGTGTAAATGCCATCTCGGACTCCTTAACTTTTTCTTGGTCATTAAAAAAAACCCTATAATCTCTCAGATGTCCCTTTAGAGAATTCGTAACTTGGGCCATTTATTGCAAGGAAGTGAATGTAGATAGAGATGACACTTGTTGCTATTTCCTGGCCCATTGACTGGTGTTTAATTCCAATTGCCATTGTGTTCTGAAACCAGTCTTAGGGGAATGTCTAGAGGGCTGTTCATTAAGATGGTGAGCCTGGAATTCACTGAGGAGGGGAGGGAAATGAAAGGAGGGCCAGGAACGGAGAAGGAAAGACATGTCCTAGTCAGTGGGTAAAGATGTCAGTGACAGCAGTTGCCCCTGTTAAAATGTTCCTAATCCTCACACTGACCAGGATTCCAAGCCATTCGCACCACTCCCGGTCTGTACTTTATGTTGCAGTGTGCTCTCTGGGTTGGAGGTAGGAGGTGGGTAGGACAGAGTCTTCCTTCCTTTGGGGTTCTTTTCGTAGTTCTGTAGCATGCACGAGGCGGATAGCTACACTGGAACTCAGTCCCTGGTGGTGTCTGCTCAGCTAGGAGGGTGAATCTAGAGACCCAAGGTCTAGGCAGGCACTTATTTGGGGCCAGTCAGCTAACTGTCTTCCTCTCCTTTGTATTTCTTTTCAGAGTCTGATGCAAGCCCTACACCTCCTATCACTGTGACCCACAAACCAGAGGAAGACACTTTTGGGGTGAGTTACTTTCTGGTTAAGAGGAACACACTTAAGGGTAGAGCCACTTTTGGACTTCATTTGAGGTGCTAACTTGTCCACATAGTCTCTCACTTGAAACCAGAAGTAGAAAAAAAAAAAACGAGAATTGATTTCCTTTGAGGTGGTTTAAACTGTCCTTGTTTGACGGGAGTGCTTCATTGTTTGAAGAAGCCTCTGAAGAACCGGCTCCAAGCCCCAGGGCTAGGAAGAGAACAGTTTGAAATTTCCAGTCTCATAGGAGTCTGGCTAGGCATGGCTTGCAAGGCCTGTTGACTGGGCAATCCTACAAAAACCTGAGCTACTCAGAGACTATCCTTATATAGGTTTTTTACCAAGTCTGTCTCAGAGTCTGCGGTTTCCCTGGGGAGAAGTAGAAAGGAGTCTCTTGAGTCCAGAACTCTTGACCTTTTCTCAGTAGAAATGCTATGTTAAGATTTCAGTGGGAGCATGAAGAAATTGCTTGCTCACTGAAATACTAGACAGATGTTTCTCCCAACATGCTATTGTGATTCTAGAATGGCCTCAAGGTAAGAGGGGCTCAGATAATTGAATTAGGCAATGTTTCCTAATCTAGTTGATTGATTAATTTGTATTTTGTTCAACAAAAATTTTAAAGTTTTCTTAGGGTCTCAGAAAGACTTTACTCCAGGGTACCTGATATTTTGACATTATGACATTGTGATGTGTATGGGCATCCTGGGGTGGGACCCCGCATGTGAGCTTCTGGATGCATGCACCTCAATAGCAGAGGTTTTAGGGGATCCTATTCTGCTGAAGTAGGTTTGTTCTCATTGGGCACAGGCATTACTTTTGAGTGTCTGGGGCTTCCTGTGACTGCTCCTTTCTGCCTGTGTTTGGCTTCCAATAGGTGTCCATAGCGGTCGGACTTGCTGCCTTTGCCTGTGTTCTTCTGGTGGTTCTCTTTATTATGATCAACAAGTATGGTCGCCGGTCCAAATTTGGAATGAAGGGTAAGGTGTTGCTTTTTCAGTCCCAAGAGTTCCACGGTTACACCTTTTGATCAAAAGATACTGCACCTCCATCTGCTCTCCGAGAAAGCCTTTGGTCATTGGACCTTGGTAACTTTGGTAGAGATCCCTGTCTGCTGTTTGGGGTTATTATGGAATAAAGACTGTGTGGGGATCTATAGGAACCAAACAGCAATGCTGAAAATTACTGGTTGCTCAGATGGACTTGTGTGATGAGCATAGTTTGTGCAGGAAGATGGTTATACGGCAAATGGCAATTCTTTTCATTAGTGGATGACCTAAGGGGCTGTTCATTTGAGTGACCCTTTCCCTGGTCTGTACCTATCTTTGGAATCTTGTGATTTAGCACAGTGAGGAGGAGGGTGGTGAACTCTGGTATTGAAAAGCTGCCCGTGCTGTTGTATCTCAGCACGTAGCTCTACACAGAGTCCTGGAATGGATGCCAAGAGCAACATGGTTTCTAAATCTGCTGGCCAGCTTCCATGTACAGAGCACTCAACCCCATTATGGCAGAAGTGGAGTACTGGCATGTGGTGCTCTGCCAAAGCTCGTAGGAGGCATCTGGCACAAGAGGGGTTAATATGGGGAATTAGCATCCATGGATGTGGTCAAATGATCTGAAAGAAACTGGGTATTACTGATTCCAGCACAGAACCTTGATTTTTCAAGATGTCTTCTCAGCTGGGGCTGTCATGCTTGGCTGTTGTTGGTAGAAGTGGGTACGGAGGGAGAGTTAAAGGTTACTTAAGCAACATTCATGATGATGTTTGCCGGTGGCTTTATGAAATCCAGAAAGATGAACTCCTAAGGCTTTAATACTTGAAGATAGTTTCTGTGGTGGGAGTCTTAACCCTGGGGACCAGGGATTAAAAGCAGAGAACATAAATGACATTCATAGGAACAGACTTCCATGGGTTCACATGCAAAAGTAAATCTTTGTGTGACGATACGTGGCGAAGGGTTGAGTATTTGTACATAAATCGAGCTGGCCTTAATTATACATTCAAGGTTCTGGACCTTTCTTAAAAGGTAAGAGCACTGACATATAGGAAGCTACCGAGAAATGATAGAAAGAGTTGAAATGTGGAGCCAGCTGGACTTGTCCTTCTGGAGGCTTTGATGAATTTGAATAAGTCATGGATGAAGGCCAGCCACATTTTCTTTTTCTTCTTGCCCCCCTCCCTCCATCCCTCTATCCTTTGTATGTCCTAACCTCTTTCCTCTCTCTTGTTTTGTTCCTTTCCCCCATCATTTCTTCACTTCTTCCTTCCTCTCTGCCTGTTTTTCAGAAGCCAGGATTGAACGTAGGGAACTTAGATGTGGTGCGTAATTGTTCTACCTTTGAATTATACCTCCAGCTTTTGTGAATAGTTTGAAATATCCTGAGTGAGAGAAATACATATGTTGGTAATTTCCAAAGAGAAAATAGTTTTTAATGGTTCAAACAAGTCTGGACTCCTCTTGGGCACATTGACTAAAAGACACATTTTTCTGCCAGCCCTTACCATTTGTCCACAGAGCTCCACAGGTTTAGACAGGATGACTGCCCAGTGACTCAAAGCCTGCTGTCTTCGGTAATCCTTGGACCACTGGCATTGAGCACTGCTGCTATAGTTTTTCTACAACCCTGCCCTTTTTCTCCATGAGCAAATATCAGGATGTGGAAGAATGGGGCATTATTGCTTTTCCCCCCAAGGCGGCACACCAGCAGCTGAGACCCTGACACGTGCCTGGCAGTGGTACAAGAGCAGATTTTTTCTATTAATTGTCATCCTGTTTGTGGAACAGTGTGTCCCCATGTGGGATGGATTAGGCAGCATCTAGGGTGGTGCCCCCCAAGCTGTCCTTGGCATCTTCCACCTCCTGATCTCCTTTCCCAGGCTGAGCTGCCTTGTTTAGTCCTGATTTGTCCAGGATAATGTGTCCCCACAGGTAGAAATAAAGCATCCCCTTTTCTAAAGTCAGGCGACCTGAAGCTAGGGCCAAGGTGTAGAGAGATGATATGTCCAAGAGTGACTAATACTGTATCTCTCTGATCTTGGTCACATTTTATTTTATTTTGGTTTCACATCCTTTTATAAATAAAAAAATGTCATATGTCACAAATAATTTTGATCATTGGTTGTCAATGGACATAGCTTTTACTTTTACTTTTAATTTCTATGGTCAGATCACAAATAAGGTTTTTTTTTTTAATTCATGTTTTGAAGATATAGTTCATCATGAGTTGCAGGGTCTCATTGAGTTTGTAATGGCAGGAATATATGGGTGTGACTTCTTACTTCTCAGCTGACCGTGGTATAGAGATTATTCCACTCTTTCAAGCCTGCAGTCCCTGTGATGCTGTTGCTCACATTCTAAGTGTGTTACTCTTCCTCAGTTAATTCTCTCTGAAAAATAGTTATTGACAGATCAAAGGTGTGCCTCAATATCTTAGGTAATTCTAAAGCCAGTTGAGTTGACACTAGAGGGTATCACACAGAGTCCAAATCTAGTAGGGAAAGTGACAGCCCATGTACCAGAAGGCTCCTAGCTCTGCCTTACATGAACCCTATGTCTTTACATACACTCCATTTTCAGGCTTAAACATTCAAATCTAGGTGAGAATCCATATTCACTCTTTTTTTTCAACTTTTATTAGATATTTTCTTCATTTACATTTCAAATGTTATCCCGAAAGTTCCCTATACCCTCCCCAGCCCCCGCCCTGCTCCCCTACCCACCCACCCCCACATCACTCTTTGGCTTCCATATTGTTGCTCAGAAATTCTCAGAGTCTCCATTTCCTCAAGAGTAAGTTAGGAACGTTACTACTTAGCTAAGGGTTTTGTGAGTGCTATAATATGTAGGTAATTGGCTGTGTTAGTTAGCTACCCATCACTATGACAAAATACTCGAGGCAGTCAATATACTAAAGGAAAAGTTATTTTGGATCATGCTTTTAGGGAATTTTAGTACTCAGTTTATCACTGTGAAGATGCATGAAGGAGGAGATCTGCTCAGCTTATCATGGCATGGAAGCCAAGAGAAAGACAGGGGAGACTGAAGTCTCAGATTCTCCCTCAAGCCATATTGCTAAAGACCTAATGTCCTCTTTCTAGGCTCCACCCAGCCAGGGCTGCTACTTCCTAATAGAGCCACAGCCCATGTCTTTGGCATATTGCCTTTAAGGACTTTGGGATCTACATCATAATGTTGGCATGGAAACTTAGAAAGGGTTTCCTTGTCTTGTGTTTCCCTCTTCTTTCTTTTCTTGACGTCCGAGTCTTTCTGGACTCCTTTTAATGTCCTTTTGTTAAAATATAGCCCCCAAGGCTCCATCATGAACCCCTTTGTCTCAGACAATATGTAGTAGTAAAAATGTCCGTATTACACACTGCCCACAGTGAACTCTCATTTTTCCCCCTCACATATCATCTGTCTGTTCTCCTGGGCCGGGAGCAACTTTCGGCAGGAGCCATCGATCTTTTGGCCCAGCATGCCAGAAACTTCATTCTGCATTTGACAGATGCTTGAGCTCAAAAATGAAAAGCATCCATTTTATTCATTTCATTTGCTTTTTTTAAAAAAAAAATTTTTTTAGGTCTTGCTGTGTAGCTTAGGCTGGACTCTAATTTGTTTTGTAGCCCAGGCTATCTTTGAATTCATAGTCTTGCTTAGGCTTCGTACTGCCTGATTTTGTGTGTCAACTTGACACAAGCTGGAGTTATCACAGAGAAAGGAGCTTCAGGTGAGGAAAGGCCTCCATGAGATCCAGCTGTAAAGTATTTTCTCAATTAGTGATCAAGAGGGGAGGGGCCCATTGTGTGTGGTGCCATCCCTGGGCTGGTAGTCTTGGGTTCTATAAGAAAACAAGCTGAGCAAGCCAGGTGAAACAAGCCAGTAAGTAACATCCCTCTATGGCTTCTGCATAAGCTCCTGCTTCCTGACCTGCTTGAGTTCCAGTCCTGACTTCCTTTGGTGATGGACAGCAACGTGGAAGTGTAAGCTGAATAAACCCTTTCCTCACCAACTTGCTTCTTGGTCGTGATGTTTGTCCAGGAATAGAAACCCTGACTAAGACAGGCTCCAAAGTTCTGTGATCTTATAGACTTTCTTTATATTAGTTTTAATCATGAGGGAAAAAAAAAACCAGTTTATTAATCTGCAAAGGACTAGTCCAGATTAATTTAGAAATCTGAACTACTTTTGGAGTGGGGGAGGGTTGGGGGATGCTCACAAACAGTTCTTCTTGCCAACACCTGAGGGTAACGGGAAATAAAATGTACAGGAAAATACAAAGATGACTGAATAAACTAACAATCACAGTCCTACTATTTCAAATCTTTACCATTTTGTTGTATACTTCCGTTGAATGTTTTATTCTTAGAACAGATTAAGCATGGTGAATATCTTGAAAAGCGTGTTAACTACCACCTCTGACTCTGCCCCCTCCCTGGTCACAGAGGTAGCTGTTGATGTGGGCCCAGAATGCAGCTGCTCCCTGTCTTAGTCTTTCTCTGTATCCTTTCTTTTTCATATCTTTGCTGTTTCTACGTACCAATCCTTCTGCCAATGGCCATTTCCCAGCAAATCCATAGCACGTACATGGCTAAACTGGAACCCACCTCCACTAACTAATAACACTGTATTAGGCTGGTAACCCATTCATTTGTATACGTCTAGGTATATGTGTGTTTATACATACAGATATCTCTATAAGTATCCATATGCACTTATATATGTTGTATATTTGAGTGCATTTATAAAAAACGTATTACTCTGTGTGTTTTAATTTGAATGCATGTTTATCCCCTCCCCCACTTGCATTTTGCCTACTGACTTGCCAGGTATCTCAGAACTGTCCATGGATTTTGCTGGACACCCACTTTATGGAAGATGAGCGTCTTAGTCAGATATGAACTGAAAACGTGTAATGTCTTAGGCCCCTCATTAACAACTTCCAACTCATCCATCAAAGTCTTGGTCTGGCAATGTGAGCTCATCTTCCTTTGGAATCATAAAGGCTTTTAAATGATGCTGAACATTCGGCTAGGGTTCCTCTCTCTCTGCTACTGATGAAGCAGAGTAGCTCAGCCTGGCAGGGCTGATGTGTGAAGTATCTCTGTGGCCAGGGATGGGACCAATCAGAAAGACCTCCTACTGGAGCATGGCCCGGCAGGAGCCTTGTCCCCACTGTGCTAGCCCTTCACTATTTGATTGCTAAATCCTGGGGTGCCTGGGCCAGGAGAGGGGTGAGTACTGTGAGGTTCAGGGCAGGAGGGCACAGAAATATACAAAATTGTTTCAGAGTTTTAACAGTAATTATGTTGTGCTAGGTGCTTGCTGGCCTGGGAGAGAGGGGGTGGAGTGTTATGAATTTATGATAAGCTCATCTTCACAAAATATTTTAAAATTAGATATTAGAAGACTAGAGTCTATGATCTGCCTGGGCTTCCACATCAGAAGAAACCATGGCTTAGAACAGGGGCTGACTTGACATAACCCCAAGCTGCTCTGTTGTGACCATTCTCAGTACACCTGGCATCTTCATGCCATGACCTTGTTTGAACAAAAGTCAGATAAAATGCTAATCCATTTGAGCAATAATAGAATACACCTTCCAGTTTTCATATAGGGAGAAATCCTTTTGAGAGGAAGAACTATGTGGCCTCTGTCTCCTTTTCTTCACTCCCATTTGAAGATCAGAGTTGACTAGAGGATTCAACATGCATATAGCTTGGCTTCCTGATGTGCCCTCAGAGCAAACAGTTGAGTGGCTTTGAAGAACTGAAAACAGACCTGGGCTTATTAGGATAATGACCCCTTTTTGCAGATAAAGAAACTGAGACTCCAAGAAGCCAGAGGCCCCCGCCCCCCCAAATACAGTAGAGAACTTAGGGGTCTGTGTTCATTCAGGAATGATGCACCTAACCCTCAAGAGATTGGAGGCCCCAGGGAGTTTAGAGGTCAGGTGGGATGGAGATGTGGGAGCATCCACATGAAGATGGGGTGGGGTGGGGAGGAGGTGTGGGATGTGGAGCAGTCAGAGGATGAATCGGGGGCAGGGAATGGAATATGGAGTGTAAAAAAATAAATTAAAAATAAAATAAAATTTTAAAAAGTCAAAAGAAGAAGAGGAAGAAGAGGAGGAGGAGGAGGAAGAGGAAGAAGAAAAAGAAAAAGAAGAAGAAGAAGAAGAAGAAGAAGAAGAAGAAGAAGAAGAAGAAGAAGAAGAAGAAGAAGAAGAAGAAGAATTCAGAGTCCAGAATTGCCTAGGGTACCTGGTTCTGCTTCTTTATGGACTGGGTGAGTGCAAAGGACTTAGGAAGGTCTGAGGAATGCAGCTGGATAGTGAATAGATCAGCCTGGTTCTTCAGTGGTGTGTCTAGTTATCTTTTAATGCCGGCTCCCTTGAATTTCGCTTTCAAAACTGTTAGTCACTCTTTGGAAAACCTGGGACACACCTGTTTTGGGGTACAGGTAGAATAGGCAGAATCTCATTTTGTTCCCCTGACTGAAACACTTTCCTTTACTTCCTTCTGTATACATTAAAGTCTGTGGACCGAGGGAAGCTATAAGGATAGGCAGAAGGGCATCAAGAAATGCAGCATGAACTTCTTTTTTGTGGCAATATAGATCTTTTTTCCAATTTTTTATTAGATATTTTCTTCATTTACATTTCAAATGCTATCCTGAAAGTCCCCTATATCCACCCCCACCTCCTGCCTGCTCCCCTACCCACCCACTCCCACTTCTTGGCCCTGGTGTCCCCCTGTACTGGGGCATATAAAGTTTGCAAGACCAAGGGGCCTTTCTTCCCAATGATGGCTGACTAGGCCATCTTCTGCTACATATGCAGCGAGAGACACAAGCTCTGGGGGTACTGGTTAGTTCATATTGTTGTTCCATCTATAGGGTTGGAGACCCCTTCAGCTCCTTGGGTATTTTCTCTCGCTCCTCCATTGGGAACCCTGTGTTCCATCTAATAGCTGACTGTGAGCATCCACTTCTGTGTTTGCCCGGCACTGGCATAGCCTCACAGGAAACAGCTATATCAGGGCCCTTTCAGCAAAATCTTGCTGGCATATGCAATAGTGTCTGCATTTGGTGGCTGATTATGGGATGGATCCCTGGCTGCAGCAGTCACTGGTTGGTCCATCCTTTTGTCTCAGCTCCAATGTGGAGCTGAGCAGCATGAACTTCTAACAGTGCCTTAAGCGCTTCATCAGCCTGCTTGCTTTTTGTCTTAGCAGTGGGATGTGTGCTTGTGTCTCTGATGGGCCCGTGGGTGAACGAGGGCCATACAGGGCTGTTCCATTGTAAATTAGAGTTGGCTAATAGGTACTTATAGTAAAGTGGTTGCCTATTTGATTATGATTGGGAAGTATTAACATTTTTTCCCCTAAACAGATGGTAACTATCCTCTGAGCGGATGGTGGGATCATGCCAGAGTCTTGATTTGGAAGGACTCGCTACTGCCAGAAGATCTTGGGAGCTGCTTTTACACGGAATGTTATTGCCATTTCTCTGATTATACCACGCAGTTAAGGAGGAATGGGACTTGGGAGGAGTCATTTCTGATTCCTTTCTTGGCCTGGAAGTATTGGGCTGAGATGGGTTTTCTCCAGGTAGATGGAGGAGGGGGGGGGTAGGAGGAGTCTTAGAATCCTAAGGGTGGTGCAGTCTTGGCATTATTTCTCAGCTGGGATACCATGACCGCATGTCTACAGCTATGCATGCAGAGCCGGGGGATTGGTGTAAGGAGAGAGTGTGGGGAATACCATACAGAGGATACACTGAAGGCTTTTAGAGGGAGCTGGACCCTGCATGGACGTGCCACCGGTGATACTGATTCAGAGCTGCTCCCTTGGTCCTGAAATATATACTGTTTTGAAGTCTGTTTAATGGGCTCGGAAACTAAGAGCAGTGCATGGGAGAAATGAAGCAGGAGAAGGACTTGTGTTTTCCTAACTTCCTGGGATGTGCCCAGATCTCCACAATGCTTGCTTCCTTTTTAACCTTTGGGCCTATATCCTCTTCCAGTAGACATGTGCAATGGAGGAAGGAGCCCCTTGACCCTCGAAAGAATTGTGTACTTGGGGTTCCTGGGCTGGGACTCTTGATATAAGGTGACTCTTTGGACATGAGTATGAAAGTATTTTTTCTGCTTTTCTCACCTGTGTTGTCATTGGAAGGTCCTTCCATGTCATGTCATAAGAAGTGTGTTTTAGTTAGCCTTTTATTGCTGTGGAGAGTCACCATGACCATGGCAACTCTTACAAAGGAAAACACTTAATGGCAGAGGGCTGGCTTAAAGATTTAGAAGTTTAGTTCATTATCATCATGGAGGGAAGCATGGTTGCATGCAGGCAGACATGGTGCTGGAGAAGGAGCTGGGAGTTCTACATCAGCAGAAGGAAATTGTGTGCCACACTAGGCCTAGTTGGAACATTGAAGACCTCAAGGCTCACTTCCACAGTGGCACATTTCCTTCAACAGGCTTCATCTACCTCAACAGAGCCACACCTTCTAGTAGTGCTACTTCCTATGGGCCAAGCATCGACACACATAAGTCTATTGGGGGTTGGGGGCGGCATTCCTTTCAAACACCATAGAGTGTTTTCATTCTCTTTCCTGGTTTTCTGATACTTCTGGAGATACTCCAACTTCAAGAGCCTCTAAATAACTCTCTGTATTTGGACATGCCTTGGTTAAATAGGTTATGTTTGTGGCAAGTCCCTTCCCTTTCCCTGCCTGGTCTTCACTGAGAAGATTTCACTGCAGACAAAGTCATACTGTGGTTGAGGACTAAAATCTAGAATATGGTACTAGGGAGCTTCAAGAAGAAGGCCTTGAGGTAGCACATGTTTTCCGGCATGCCTTTGCTTCTCTGTTCTTTGTGTGTCCTTCCTCAGGTGTGTAGTGATTAATCCCAGAAGTCCCTTCATGGGCATCACTGGTTATGTTGAGGCCTATCTGCTCCCCTTCTTTCCTTCCTTGTGCCTAACTCTCTGGGATCTAGGGATCCAAGAGTCCTTCAGCACTGATTTTTTCTGTACATGAAGAGAAATCCATGGACATGGAGTGCTATACAAAATGTTTTCCTCTGGGGCTACCTGCTGGCTGCTCTGTTCTTGGCAGGCCACTGTATCCTGTTGAGCTGTGCCAAGGATAGCCAGTATGCTTGGCTCTACACTCAAAAGCTATTGCCTCTCAGATTCACTTACTGTTGGCAGTACAGTGTGGTGCTTACTAATCCATGGCATTGTAACTGGCTCCCAAAGAGTTAACAGGCTTTTGATACCTTAGCTTAGAAGCTCTCAGCCTTTTGTCTTCAGCTACTCATGTAGCAGAGGCTGTTCACGTGTCTTATGCCTGTGGGTGTAACCTGGATCTCCTAGAAGTCCTGGCCTTCACAATAAATTTACACCTAAGAAAAATGGATCAGAAGATGAGCAAATGGGATTCTTTAGAAAGAGGAATGAAAGCAACTTCATGTTAATTTTTGATCTTAAAAAATATCCACAGACTTTTGTATATTGTGATCTATCACATTCACGACAATACACTCTCCATATTATCTATCCCACGCAATGCATCGTAGCATGGTACCAATATAGAAAACCAAGAAGGTTGTGTGCTGTCAATCTTATGGTGTTCTTTACCCAAGAGGGCCTTTGCCCCTACAAAATCAAGTGACAGAAACTCCTCCGGAGAGCCCCACCTCTATTCTCATGGCACATTCTTTCTCTGTGTGCATCCTCTCCTGTGGGCCTTGGGAGTTTAGTTTGCTCAGAGGAAGTGTTTGGCTTTGGCTAATGGAAAGCTGTCATGTAGCTGCAGTATTCAAGTCTGTGTTTATATAGCCTAGTCTCCTGTGAACTTAGCTTCAGGACGCCCAAAGAAGCTGCTGGCAGCAAAGCAGATAGAGCAAAAGAAGGGCAGTCAGAAAGCACAATTTAGGGTTAGGAAATTAAAAAAATATCATGCTAATAAAAACTGCCACAGAGCCAACTGCTACAAATGCTTTCCCTCAAGCACCTTCTGGTCTCCTGCTTGCATGCTGCACGCCCATCACTGTGATGGGCATCGTGGGGTGGTGGAGAAGTGTAAGGAGGAAGGACCTCCTTCGTCCAGATGAGCTTCCAACATCTAGTGGTATCTGCCACCTGCTTTAGGCCCAGATCCCCCTAGTTGATCAAGAGCCCCAAGTTGGTGACTATCTACCTCTTGCCCTCAGAAGGCTTAATGACACCCTCTCTATCCCTCACTACCCAGAATGCTTAAAGAGCAACCAATTGAGTTTTCATCCTGCCTAACACTTTATTCTCTGCCTTGAATAAATGGTGCACCCACAAACCAGAGAGGGATTCATTCACTTGCTTCTTCCCCCAAAGCACCAATTACCTAATTTATGGAACACAGTGCGAATGTTCAAAGAGTATTAGAATTCCAATCAGCTGTAGCAGAATATTAAGCCCATGTGCAGGGCCTTTTGAGTGTGGTGTCGGGTCACAGACTCTGAGGCCAGTGATGCTCTTATGAATATAAAATCCAGCATGGCTCAGGTCCTGTCTCCTTTATCTTTCCCTGAATAGTTATGAAGCAGCTTAAAGGAGGGAGGATTTGTTTTAGTTTCTAGGTTGAGGCTACATCCAAGGCAGTGATTGTGGAACAGGTTTGTGCTGATAGACTGGGAGAGAAGGGGTGGCAGGGAGAGAGGGGGTGAGGGAGAGAGAGAGAGAGAGAGAGAGAGAGAGAGAGAGAGAGAGAGAGAAACAGAAAGAAACAGAAAGAAACAGAGACAGAGAGACTGAGATACACACACACACAGACACACACACATACACACACACACACACACACACACACACACACACACACACACACGGCAGAGGATAAGGGAGGATCTCTAAGACCTATTCCTTCCAGTGAACCCCTGCCTCTCAAAGCAACACCACCATCTGGGGACCAGGTGTCCAAACACAAGAACCTGTGGGGGACATTTAACCCTCAGACCATAACAGAAGGCTATTGGTAACTGAAGCCTGGGCTGGAGAGGGTCAAGGCAGGTTTTTGCAGGTAGAGGAGGAGGCCCCATGGTGGATGCCCAGGCATCCTTCCAGCTTCAGAGATGCTGTCTGTGGTAATGGCAGGGATCTCATTCTTCTCAGTTCTGCTCTTCCAGTGGACGGTATTTTCACTGGAAGGCTGCCTGCCCTCTAATGTACTGTGGAATAAGAGTCACATAGCTGGCCAAAGAATGGAATTGTTTCTTTATCAATCCTGGGCATGCCAAACCTCTCTACCTGACAGGCATCTTGAGTTCAAAGGGGCCTCTGTGCATAGTGGCCGGCCTTGCAACCCTGTTCCCAGGCAGGGGGAGAAGAATGTCAGTTTTTGTCTACCTGCCAGCAGGTTTTGACATGCAGCCCAAGGAGGGTGCCTGGGAGGTTCTAGAAACTGCCTTTTAAAGTGAACTGTTCCAAATAAATCTAGTTCCGTGACTTGGCTTTGGATTATTTGCAGGGCATGGGGCAGGGCTATCTGACATTGGCCTGGCCTCTAGGAGATGTGGCAGGGTTCACGTGAGCACTAGCGTTAGCAGTATGTGTGGCTATGGCTCCAACTGGACCAGTCTTCCAACTATGCTTGCTCTGCAGTGGGAACTGCCTCCCTCGTTGGCCTGTGTACTTGGCTGCCAGAAAGTAGGGACACTTAACTTTCTGTTTCTGAGTGTGTAGCTGGGGAATGTTTCTTGAAGGGGGCTTGGAGATTTTTATTAAAAAAAAAAAAGTCTCAGAATCATGAAAGCTCAAGTTCTAGTGTTGCTTCCTGAGAATTTCACCTAAGAATGTTTATAAATAGCTGACCATATTCATGTTCAGAGAGGTTTGCCACATGGTGAGAAATGGAGCAGGCTTGTAACAGTTCTTTAGGTAACTAACAAGAAATGGATGGCTGGATAAATTACTATTTATGAGTATAATACAATGCAGTTGTGTGTGCATACATACCAGAAATCAATATTGGTATCTTCCTCTATGACTTGTCTTTTCTCTCTCTCTCTCTCTCTCTCTATATATATATATATATATATATATATATATATATATATATATATATACATCTATATGTATACACACACACACACATATATATATATACACACACACACACACATACATATATATGTATACACACACACAATTTTTTGAGGTAGGTCTTTCACTGAACCTGGAGTTTGCCAATTTGGCTAGGCTGGCTTACCAGTGAGCCTCAGGGATCCTCTTATCTCTGCTTCCCAAGCTGGGGTACAGGAACATGCAGCTGTGTCTATTTCTTTTATGTGGGTGCAAGGGATCCAAACTCAGACCTCATGTTTAAGTAGTGAACACTTTACACACCGAAACATCTCCCCAGACTCCAGATGCCAGGGGTTTTTATATCCTATTTTAAATTTATCCTTTGAGAAGTTTCTGTGGGTATACACTTTTTGAAAATACCATATTCGCTATCCTCATTACTCCTTTAGACTCCACCACAAAACTCTCACAATGTGTGTTCCTCCCACCTTTGTGGCTTCTTATTTATTTAAATAATAACTCAATGAATCTAATTAGTGATGCCCAATGCACACAGGTAGGAGGCCATCACCTGGAGCTTCAGCAAACTCCCGGTGGCCATTCTGAAGAGAAGCAGCTCCCCTTCCTCTAGGAGTCATCAACTGGCAACAGGTGGGATCTCATGAGTTCTGCCCCTTTCCATGATGGAATTTTGACCGGTTTGATCTTGGTCAGGTCTTGTCTAGGTAAACACAGCTGGTGCCAGTTAGCAAACAATATTAGGTTCCCCTATGACTCTAACAAAACACCCTGGGCTTTTAGGAAACTTTACAGTAAGAAACAAGAATTCTTTAGAGCAGACCTCAAATCTACTCAGAAAATAGCTGCTCACATAACAGTCGTACCACCATTACACAAGAGGGCACACCATGCCTTGAAGTTTAGTATTACTGCATGCAGTCGAGTGCTGGGTAAGACCATTGATGTGTTTGTAGTCTTCATAATTCCTTCTGGCTCTGTAGAACTAGCCAGGAGGGAAAAGTTGTATCCTGCAACCAAGGTGAGTGATGTTTCCCGCAATGAGGTCCTACCATCTTGTTATGACACAGCTGTTATGGTAGAAAGCCAAGAGTTGTGTCAACAGCTCATATTTGGGGGTCTTTGGGCCTTGCTGACCAGTAACTCATAGGGAAGTCTCCCATGCTTGAGATGTAAGTTTTTAAAGATGGATTTTTAGTTTTTCTGAAACAATCCACATGTATGTACCGGGAATTCTTTCTCAGTCTAAAAGGAAATGTAGTAGGACTAGTTTTTCTTCCTAATGTCTTGCTGCGTAGCTCTGCACTCTTCCAGAGATGATCAGAGCAGAAACAGGGTTCTCTGTTGCTTTTGCAAACATTCCAACTCATCTCTTTATTGTTCTGTGCCACGTTATTTTTTGCTAACAATCTGCCTTTGAGATGATTTCATTTCAGGATGTAGAGATCATCTGCCTTCTACTTTTGCAGTTGCTGCCAGGAATGGTACCATTGAGTAATATTTTCTGATATGTGAATATGTTTACAATACATTTATTTCCCTGTTAGAAAAAACTACAAGCCATTTCTCTAACCCCATTTTGTTGCTGAAATAGTAAACATAAAGAGGAAGTATTTTTATATCTATACCTTGGAAAAAATACAGGGAGTGTCTGGAATTATAGCTCAGAACATAATCAGTACTTACCTTATGGTAGTAGCATCCTGAATATATATATATATATATATATATATATATATATATATATATATATATATATATATATATATATATCTATCTCATTTACTCTTTCTTCTATGTTTTCTATATTAAACTTTTTTTTAAGTAAAACAACAAATAATCAAGCATCAGCAATGGCAGAAACACGTGTGCATCCCACAAGGACTTCAGGGTTCCTGGGATGACAGCTGTTCTTCCTGAGTGGCTCAGGGCATTGACCCACCTGAGCATCCTGTTCCTTCATACCTTGTTCCTTCATGGGGTATCATTGAGGATCATGGAACAGACACAGGTTTCTCATAGTGGGTCTTCAGTCACTGAGGGTGGTGGAAGGATGATTCAGATACCGATTCCTGGGCCAGGTCTACTGAATCTGAGGCTCCCGAACAGACCCAGTGAATTGAAAACACAGAGGTGGCATGATGCTCATTAGTGGTAGAGGAACTTTGATGTAGATCAGGAACTGACAAGCTTTGTCATGAAGAGCCAGATGGTGAATGTTTTACACTTTGCTGGCCCTATGGCTTTATTTGAATCTATTCGGGGACTTGGCTATAGCAGAAAAGGGGTTTTAGACAAAATGCAAACAAATGGCTGTTCCAATAAAACTTTATTTACAAAACAGGTGTCAGGTCAGAGTTAGCCTGCATACTATTTTTACAGGCTCTGATACAGATTGATCTGCTAACTCTTCAACAAATTAACCAAAAGGTAGGAGAACCTCAAATAGCACCTTATTTG
The DNA here is from genome assembly GCA_902729485.2 of Mus minutoides. Taxonomy (NCBI): domain Eukaryota; kingdom Metazoa; phylum Chordata; class Mammalia; order Rodentia; family Muridae; genus Mus; species Mus minutoides. The sequence continues at coordinate 1,218,393 of LR753313.1, forward strand.
ACAAAGAGGGCCCTGCTATAAATAACTGCCATCGATTAAGAGTTCCACATGTCTGGTGCTTTTTAGACACAGCTTAAAGTATAAAGAAGTTCTGCACAGTAACTAATATAGCTCTATTCCCGTGAGGTCAATGAGGCAAATAACATGATTAGTTTGAGTTTGCAAATCATTAATGGTGATGATGGCTCATATGGCCAATGATGGCGATCAGTTCCTGTGGCCAGTGACAGCTGCTGGCTTCCATGGTCAGTTTACATGCCCAGTAATGATGGTTTTTCTTGCATGGTCAGCTTCCGGGTGGCCAGTTACATGGACTCTAGTGCTGGTCACATTGCAGGGTCAGTGACAGTGGTTGTTCTGAATGGTCAATAATGTTAATCAGATTTTATGGTCATAGATAGCAGTTGTGTTTCTTTGGTTAGTAACAATGGTGGGATGGCACAGCAGCCGGCTTGCATGAAGTCTGTGAGAGGGAAGTTGTAATATGACCGTCCTGTTAACCACTGGTCTTTAGGAAAAGATGGTTTTAAAATCTGTTGCCAGGATATTAGGCACCCACAAGTCTCACTAATTCCTCAAGCTAAAGCAGAACACATGTTTGTGGGCTGGGTAGTAGTACATGTCCTGGGATGGCTCAGACCCAGATGACTGGCTTCTGGGAAGTCCTGAGGTCTGCCAGATGCTGTCGGGAGTGGTCTCGTTGAGGTGACCTAATTCCTTTTCTTGAAGGGCACTTGCCGTCTTCAAGGGAACCATAGAAAAGACTATGGCAACATGTTGGACAGCTCTGCATCCTTCTTCTTGAAGTCTCCAGTCAAACACTACCATGCCCAAGATTCTTTAGATTCTATTTCCATGGTGACCATGGCAGCTTCCATGTGACCTGTGCTTAGAGCTCATGTAGGTAGGATAGTTTCTGTCCTGGAGTCAGACACTGCTGGAGTAGCGTGACTGTGACCATGGTGGGCAGAAATCAGTTTTTAGTTGCCAGAATCATCACTTTCCTTTACTCCATCACTCCTTCTCCCATCTTAACCTGCCTAAGCCTCTGTCATATCATGAGCCAAGGAGAAGGCATGGTGCCATTCCTTCAGCTAGATTCACCCTTTGAGACAGGTGGTTCTGCTTGATGCATTTGCCAGGCAGTAATATGGGTGATACTATTCCCCTCTCAGGTTATCCTATAAAAACACTCATGTCACAGAAGCCTGATTTGCCTTAGGATACTGATTTATTTCATAAAATTCTGGAGACATGGATTAATGGTTATAAAAACGGAATCTGGAACCCAGTACCTGGGGGAGTATGACGGTTCAACTCTGTCGTGGCTAATTATATAATTATTACCTTTATTGAAACAAGCAGACATCCCTACACTTAGCCTCTGTGGTCAGTATCTTCATCTTGCTTTTCACAAATGAGAGATACCGAGAGAAGGGTCACTGGATCTCTCTGGCTCCCGAGCCACATGTTCTTAGCTACTTACCATGTATTATGCATTTTAAAGACTTACTGTAAGAAAACCAGGGGCTACTGGGATCCTTGGCATGTCCCCATCCAGGGACTTTGGAAAGACCATGACAGATTGTTCTTCATTCCCCTCTATCAGCTGAATACCTCCTGCCTGCTTGCAAACCAGTGGCAGACTCCCGGAGCTGACAGCTGCATGCTTTCCCTTATCAGTTAATAAGCTGCTTAGCCAGCTGCAGGCGGACACTTGATGGCAAGTTAAGGGAGACTTTTGTGGTCTTGTTCCTGGCCCTTTAATCCATGCCCCCCACCCCCTACTTCTCTTCTTTTTATTACAGTACACAAGTGGTTCTGGTGCTTCAGAAATGACAGAACCCACACTGGCAGGAGCCCCATTTCCATATTTGAACAGAGATTGTGACTCTAGCCATCTGTCTTGGGAGGCCTGGACCACCGAAAGAGGCAACTGAGGCGGGTGTAAAACAGCCACTCGGAGAGATGCCTTGGCTAAAGAGTTCCAAAGGATGCCAGAGAGACCCCCTACATGACCATCTGCATGTCAGCATGTGTCCAGTAAATCACAGGCTTAGGGGTCATTCTGAGATCCTCTCCAAATCCCTTCCTAACACCTTCTCTGCTCTTCTACATCTGGAGTTTGTGACCTACTGAAGTTATCCTTCTCTCTTTACACTCTGTTTATCGCCATCCCTGCGTTCTCCCAAGGACCCCATCCCTTCCATACAGTTTTCCAGCCAGACCTACCCATTCCTCTGTTCCTGGCTACATACATGTATTCTCTAGTCTGCAGTCTTAGGACCCATTGTGATTTCCATGGTGTAACACTCCAATGTAATCCCAGCATCTGGGAGGCAGCAGCAGGAGAAACTCAAGTTTAAGTGCAGCTTAATCTATATAGTAACTACCAGGCTATAGTGGGAAACAAAATAAGACCTTCTTCCAAACAGCAAAAGGAAGGAAGGGAGGATGGAAAGAAAGAGAAAGGAAGGAAGGAAGATAAATTGCTCTAGCCTTCCAACCTGTTCTACCCATTCCAGTCCTCTGTCCCTGCTGCTCTTTAAAGAAAAAAATGGCACCCCTGATATAGTGATCCAAGCCTGGAGTGTTCTGAGCCTGATGTATTCCTACCCTAAGTGTGCCTGGATCCTTCTCCCCAAGTATGTCATGCTCACCTCTCAAGGTTAACACACACCCTCCCTCCACTGTGCTCTGAGTTGTTACCCACAGGCCTCACCCTATGGTCAGGCTTTCCACTTAATGCCCAAGACAGAGATGCACAGATGTCTTCTGAGTGCCATGGGCTTTATATGGGACACTGAAATCTGGGTTACTTGGTTGGACCACTGCTCCATCCGGTTTTCATTCTGCTGCAAGGATATGCGATCTGGTATATTCCTGTTGCAGTGCTTGTGAATGGCCTGGCCGATGGAAGCAGCGCTCTCATCCAATGCTCTTCATGTGTTTCTTTCGCACATTCGGTGCCTATCTCTGAGATCTTGCCATGCCTGTCCTGTCTTCATGAACTGTCTTCTTTTTTTACCCACCACTTTATAGAATCTGGTCAGTCCTGTGGCTTCTTCTTGCATGCCTCACACCCTTAAGATGACTTCCTCAGCCTGCCACTGGCCCTCATGACAGTCTGTCACCAATTGTTTCTGGGGTTCAAATCACAGCTGGGTTTCTTGATAACTGTGGGACTTGGGCTGACTATTTAACCACCTGTGCCTCCATTTCCTCAGCAGACAAATGAGAGAGATAGTCCTTAACATGCGCACTTTTGAGAATTAAGTGGACTTGTCCATAGAAAACAATAAATTCTATCTCTAGTCATGTAGTTATCACTCAGTTAACATGGTTGTAGGCAGAGGGGATATGACTTCACTACATTCAGAAAAACTATGAGTAATTCACAGGTTTCATTCTGGCCATTGTTCACAGCATTGGCCAAAAATAAACTAGGAGATGATTGTAAAATTCCAATGAATGGATCATGATTCCAGTCAGCTAAATCAGGATGTCAGTGGGGAAGGATGAGGAACATCAGTCGTTCTGGAGCCTCCCAAATGGCTGTGACAGGCACATGAGGGTACCACCCTCCACTGTGGTTTCTTCTGCCTCTTTCTGGCAGTGTACAAACGACTTAAAAATATGGGAAGGTGGGAGAGATGGAAACATGGCGGGGAAGCCTCTCACTGTGTCTGTGCTTGCTACACATTCCCTGTTCTCCTTTGACTTTCCCCATGAATTGCGAAGCAAGAGTTACTTCTGCGTTTCTAAAACCAGATAGCAGGTGGCCAAGAGGTAAAGTCAGAGCTGTGTCCTCGCTCCCTCCATCTTGACTTCTTCTCTATCCTTGGCAGCAAGCACATCCCTTTGGAGAAGTGACTGAGCACCTGGTTATCACACCTTTCGAGTGAGGGCTGGCTGCCACACCTGTCCACCCGAAATGTTTAATGACCCAGCCCACTTGCTGCTCATGGGACACCTGCCAGCCATCAGCCACCTGTTCCCGTACTCCAGATTGCGCTGTTTGTTTAACTGAGACATTTTTAGTGCCCTGCAAAGGTTTTTTCACGGTGGAGGGACAAGCATTTCTTCACTAGGAAGAAGAGCATTGCTGTTGTTCTCGTTATTGTCATCAATTTCTAGGCATTTTGTTGGGGTGGGAAGAAGCAAGACGTGGAGGACACAGTGAGGGAAAGATCATTTCATGCCTGACAATAGAAGGAGTCAAAGATCAGTGCAAACAATCTGCAGCTGAGAGCGTTGCCAGCCTTGCTGTGTATATGCAGCAGGAAGAGACCTGTTTAACACAACAATTCCAAGTTCATAGGTCTGCAGATAGGACCTAGAACTCAGCATTTCTTAACGCTCCCGGATAAGTCTGATGCTGCTGCTTTGCCAGACGTAGTTGGCTTGGCAAGACTATAGTAGATTAAGACCCTGGGATAGCGTCACAGATATGGTGTAGACATCTGGGTTCTATTACTGGCTGTTCTTTTAATTTATACTTAGATATATTTTGAGCATCACCTTATTTTTCCACAATTGGAAGGACTTTAATTAAATGTTACCAAGGTTAATCCTAAGAGTCCCTGGAGAACACTGGATTAGAGACGGCACAGTGAGTAGGATATAAAGTGGAGAGATATAGAAGATGTTAGACCAGGGGTTCTCAACCTTTGGGCTGTGACCCTTTTGGCAAACATCTATCTCCAAAAATATTTAAATTAAAATTCATAACTGTGGCAAAGTTACAGTTATGAAGTATTCACAAAAAGAATTTTATGATGGTGTGGTCACAATAGCAACTGTGTTAAAGGGTCAAAGCACTAGGAAGTTTTAGAACCACCGAGTTAGATTACAGTTAGGTATTTCTTTCAGGATCACCAGGCCTTAGGCTTGAGGGATGGAAGGAGTGTGTTCTTTTGGGTTGTGTGTCAAGGAGCTTTGAGTAGACTATAAACTTTTGACAGGTAATGAAGGGTGCATTTAACCTAAACATTTGGCCTCTCTGAGGGGAGCGGTGCATTAGGGAATGTCAGATTTCTTTAGGTTCCATTTAGGGCTTTCCTCATATTGGATAGAGGACTGGGAAACTCAGCTGTGTGTGAATTACACCTTTGTCCTTACAGCACAGATTTTAAAAGATGATATCTTTTCCAGTGACTCCTGCCTTTTCTTTCAGATTGGAATCTCTCTACCTGATACTGCATGTCTGGCAACTTGGATTTCTGCCTCTGGGTTGCTAATTAGCATCTTCTGATGCTGTGATGGCCAGTCCCTAAGTTCTGTATCTATTTAATCACCTGATACAGCTTTCTGCCTTGGGATCTTCCGTGTGTCTTCTGTGGGGTTCACCAGTTGCTTGCCTCTTTCCATGTCATTGATTTTTTTTTTTATTTTTTATTTTTTTATTTTTTTGGATTTCCAAGTTCTGACCATTTCCTCTCTAGCTTTTCCTATAGCTATCTGGGAGAGAGTGATGCCACCAGTTATCTTTGGAGAGTTGAGGTCTGATATTGTGAAATATTTTGATTTCACTCTCCCCATGCATGTTATTGTTTGTGGTTAGGTTTTCTCTACTCTCTCCAGTTAGAAATATTTGTATATACTATAAGTGGCTAGGCATTGCATTTCTGTCTGTGATTAGTCTTGGTAGAATATAAAAGGGTCATGATTTGAACAGGGAGGACAGGAATGACTTTCAGAGTTCTTCCTGGCTTTCTATTAAGAGCCTAAGAGTCCTGGCTTGTGTGTGTGTGTGTGCATGTGCACGTGCATATGTGCATGTGTGTGTGTGTGTGTGTGTGTGTGTGTGTGTGTGTGTGTATGTTAACTCTACAGTGCTTCCAAACCAACAGAATGTTTTAATATTCCATGTCAGATGGTAGTCCCAGGAGGGTTCATGGCTTTAGTTTTTATTTTGTATTTTATAGATCTAAATTCCATAAACTTCATTATAGAAATATCTGAAAATAGCAAAGAATTATCAATAGTAATCTAATGTTCAGAAATTACTGCTGGGTAGAATAATGCACATGAATATATGCAGGCAAATATTTCTATACATACTCATGCCTATACAACTATGCATCTGTAGCTAACTATATCTATTCACATACATATTTTATACAAACATTTAAGTGGAATTGGTCTTGAGACATACACAGTTTTCAGACTCAGTTTTTCATTTAATACTTCTTAAACATCTTTTTCTGCTATTCATAGGCCCATCTCTTTAGCTTCATTTCTTTGTAAAGGCTCGTTTTTCTTTCTTGTTTGCTTTTTCTTTGCATGCTGTTTGTATATTGTACCATTTCATCAGGTTAACTCAGAAGTGGATTTATTCTTCTCGAGGCTTCATGGCAAAGGGGCAAAGTACACATTCATGAAACGTGAATGAGCACAAGAAAGACATAGGCTGTGCGTGTTCAACTCCCTCTGAGGGTATTTTAGCTTAGCTTTGTTCAGGAAGCAGAAAGTGTGAGAGTTGGCAGAAACTAAGGCAACCTCATTCTGTTTGTCAGCAGTGGTAGCCGCTATAGCAATCAGCTCCTGTGGATCACTTAAACGGGAGTATGTCAGAAGTCTTGAGGGGCACAGCTCTGCTATGAACAGGTACTACTAGAGCAGTTGGATCGTTCTCAATGAAAACATGTAGTCTTGACAACACAGCCCTTGAACACATGTGTATGCACACCACAGAGACCCAGTAGAGAATGATGGAGGGGTTGAAAAGCAGAATTGTAGACACCAGACCTGGGACTGGATTTCTAGAGTTGAAGTTTTCTTTGTGATTTGCTTAATATGATATGTCAATAAGCTTTCTGTTTCTATAACAATTGCTGGAGGCAATCAACTTATAGTTAGAACAGCTTTGTCTATACTCATGGTCTTAGCAGGTCTTGAAAGTCCATGAGTGATTGGCACTCTTGATTTGAGCCAATGGCAATATATCATGCTGGAGGCATTGGCTAGAGCAAGCTGATCGCTTCATGGCCAGGAAGTGAGAGATAGAAAGAGGAGGAGACTGGGACCTCTCACCAATCTTTGGGGGCATGCCTCTAATGATTGAAAGACCTCCACTAGGCTCTACTTCTTCAAGGTTTCCCCACTTCCTAATGGCACCAAGCTGGGGAACAACTCTTTCCCATGTGGACCTTTGGGACTCTAAGGATCCAAAGGATAGTGCTGAATACAGTTCTCAGAACCTGTTGCTCCCTTCTATAAATATGAGTGTAACTTATTTGACAGGATAATTGGGAGGATTAAATGGGACCAAGAAGCATTTAACACAATGACTTCCATATTTTCTACACATAAAGGTGGGATATTTGGCATATTGTTAATGGCCTTGTAAGTGGGAAAAACATAAATCTCAACATTCGGGTGTGACACACACATACACACACACACTAACACACACATATGCACACCTGTGTTTTATAGTCACAAGGTACCTTCCTCTTAGTGACTTTAAAATATCTGATGGGATTGAAAAGAAGAGTTATAAAAATACAATAAAATGCCTTATGGAATTACTTGGCTCAATGTCTGTGTGAAGCACAAGGAAAAAGACACAGCCCTGCTCAAAATGCAGATTCCCCCATGGACGAGCATCATGCCAGGGACTGGGTGATAGACTGTCCAGCTGGTGGCAGGCAGACGTAGTCCTCCTGCATCTGAGACTAAGTAGCTTAGTTAACTGGGCCGGCCGTGTTTCTTCTCCAAGCTCTATGACTGAGAATAGACAGGTGCTGGGTTACCTCACTGTCTCTTCTGTGCCTCCAGGACAACAGTAGCTGGGTCAGTGGTCCCTTCTTGAATGTTCTCTTTGCTCAGAGAAGATATTTCTGGGGTCAGGTAAACAATCACAGTCTTCTGGAGATGCAGCAGTGTCCTGAATTTGACATTGTTGAGAACGGGCTGAGGAGCCAGGGCAGCCACATCCATGGCCTTTCCAGAACAGGCTTCTCTCTAGAAGTGGCTCTACAAGTTTGAATTATTTATGATGATCCTTTACAGTCATTTGGGAAGTGAACGGAGTCTTAGTAGTAATAGTGGATGCATCCTCCTTCCAGGTAAAGTCTGTTGAGATGCCAATCTGCCAGGAGCACTAGGGACTGGGACTTCACGGCTGGCCACCATGTCAAGTGAGAGCCAGCAGAGTCCAGTCAGGCTAAGTGGCAGTTAGTTGATTTAGAAGAGCAGAGTGAGGGTGCTCTGTCCTCTAAATGCATAAGGATAGGTGAGAATTGACGTCCTCGTGTGTGGCCTCTTAGCCCTTCCATGGAGATTGCTTGGCCCGTTTGCTCTTTTTGTTGCCTTTCTGCCTGTGCTGGTGAGATAGGGACTGCATTCTGAGGTCAATTTCCTTGAGCTCTACTGTAGAGCTGGCCAGAGAAAGGTGAGATGACATGATAATACCGGTGTTCAGATTGCAGAAAGCACTGGGAGAGGGAAGACAGTCTGGAAATGGACACTGGGACACACACACACACACACACACACACACACACACACACACACACACACATACACACACACACAAGCACACCTGATCTGAACTTTAGTGCTAATAGCTGGAAAGTGGTACCAGCTTGAGGCTGTCAAGGGTAACTCAGTGCAAGTCAAAACACTGAGCTGAGGACAAAGTGAGAAGCCAGCAGCTGGGATCCCCTTCCTTACGAGAGACCGTGAAGGAAGCCCACACAGCAAAGAGCAAGTGACTAGACATGAAGGCATGATCTTGGATTGTGATCGGAAATTCCATGTTTGCTTGAATGTGATGTACATCTTCATTAGAAACAGAATGGTTGAGAAATACCTTTTATGTTAAGATCTTAACCTAACAAGGACAGAACTGACAGATGATCATGCTTCAGATTTCCAGGACCCATTAGCATATGACAAAATGCTGCCATCTTTCCATGTTAAAGGTTGGTATATGCCTGCCATGGCCCTTCAGATTTCATTACACTGAAACTAGCGATCTTAAATAATGTTTGTAGTTAAGGCATGCTGTAAAGTGGTACTCTGCCTGCCTTGGGATCAACTCAGCTGTGAGAGGAAGAACAGATGTGCTCTTCCATATGTGATATGTATGGCTGACTAGGGGTGGATGGGCCCAATACAGAAAGAATGTTAGACTCAACCCTAGTCAGAAACATGACGAACTTGAGTCAGTAGGCAAGTGTACATGAAAGAGTGCCCCTATATTGAGTTGTCCACTGATGTCTTATAGAGTCCAGGCTGCCCCAGACAGTACCTCTTATATGCCTAGAGTTAGTCTCCTTCTATAATATGGCCTTTGGGACCACTTCCCCACCATTCTAGAATTCTTAACTGGCTTAATCTTTGCAGATAGCCCCAATGGCTTTAGTTCCATGTGCAGTGTCTGTGTCATTAACAGAGGTGATCATTTTACAGCACTCCTCCCCAACCCTGGCTCTTATATTCTTTCCACCCTTTTCCACTATATTGCCTAAGCCTTGAATGGGGTGGTTTACAAAGCACTTCAGAATGTTTATGCATTCTGCATTAGCTACTACTACCCTCCACAGTCAGAAGAATCACTGACCAAGGTTGACAGCAACCCAAATCTGTGGATATAAACACAAATTAGAAGGTAGCTTGACAAGTTGAGCATTTAACAAACATTAATAGGTTCTCCCTTATGACTTTTCTAGTTATAGGCTTTGGCCATGTTTATAGTATCAGGAATGAATTACCTTCAGGGGAGCTGTCTTCAAATCCAATCAAAGGAGTGGCTGGTTACCCACATAGACAGCCTTGCCACTGTGCACACATCACTTGGCTGTCAGTGTTGAAGTGTGCAGGGTCCAACACTGGCTAAGACTGTTGTATTTTCTTCTTTAGCAGCAACAATTTGCACTTTTCAGCACCATGAAAGCTAGCTATAAGAGTAAGCTCAGTCAGTTCAAGACTGGTTTGTCTATGTCCTACAATTGAAGCTTGTCATATCTTCAATGATAGGATCTAGTTATAGTAGTCAACCAAGAGCCATGGCAAGAGCCCGAGTGCTTCCCAGAGCCTCTCCCGCCAAAAACTGGTAGGGAAGGTAGCCTGTGCCTGTCACTGAGATTTTCATTTAATTAACCCATGCCTTCCTGAGAGAAACTTTGTTCACCAAGATTGGATACTTATCCTTTATTCAAATTCATATATACACAAATTCTTAAAAGCTAGTGGGGTCCCATAAGGCTTCTTAATACACCCTAAGCTTTGGTTAAATGACCCAAACCTTTGCTTTCTTCCCCTCCTTGCTTCCAATTTTGCTTAAACTTTATCCTCCCCACCCTTATTCTTCCATATATACATCATGTGTTCTTCTCACTACCTTTATTATATTTTTTACTTTGGTCATAAGATCATATTATTATTGTTATGTAGCTTATTCATATACATTTCACTTTGATTAAGCTTTGACCTTTCTGCCTCTACCCTATGGACAGCAAAGCAGTTGAGTGGCCTTATCTGTTTTCTACTCCTTTGGGTTAGAAAACACATGCTTTACATAGTTTCCCTGAATCAGAAGATGGACAACTAAATGCCTATTCTTCCTCCCTCCCTCCATCTGTCACTCACCCATGGCTGTTTGTCTATGTGATTTAAGGTATTGGGTCATGGAATAGTGATATCTGGCAAGGATGCAATCTATCAGGCATGATGAGAGCACAGGTATGTTGGTGCTGCGGGTATTGGGGTTCTGGGCACCTTCAGTTGGTTAGGTCTGTCTCAAGCTCATTATCAAAATAATCTTAAAAGTCAGTTGAGTTACATATTACATATAAAATGGGTTTTTTGCAGTACCTAGTATAGGGGCTGATTGAATAAGAACATTCAAACTGGATATATACAAAGTTGATACATGGCTCTAATTATCCTATTATTACATCTATTCAAGCCTCAGGTCTCTCATCTGCAAATAAAACTGTAGCATCTGTGACAGGAAGTTATTTGAAGACTAAACGCATTAATATCCATGTAGGTTTTAGTTTGTGCCTGGGATGTGCTTACTGATTGATATTGTTGGTTTTAGTGTAAATGGAAAAGGTCATGTCTCACTTATTAACCACAGCTAGAGGGTACACACACTTTCTTTGGTTGTCCTTTTGTGTTTTGAAAGGCTATGGGATTCTAGAAGTTAATCCTCTGGGTAAAGCTTAGCCAGCTGACTATATCAATTGAAATCTAGCTGCTGTAGAATATCCTTGGAAAATTGTCTAGGAACACACATATTCAAGGACATGCATCCATCTTTCTTTCTTTCTTTCTCTCCCTCTCTTTCTCTCTCTCTTTTTTTTCTAATCTCTGTCTCTCTGTCTGTGTATGTACTTGAAGAAAATGATGACACCTTTTCTTTATTTTTATGTGTCTTGGTGTTTTGGCTGAATGTATATGTATATACCATATGTATGTAGTACCATATGTGTGCAGTGCCTGCTGAGTACCTTAGATCCCATGGAACTAGAGTTATAGGCAGTTGTTAGCATCGCTGTGAGTACTGGAAATCTAACTCTGGCCCTGTGAAGAGCAGCCAGTACTTTTAATCACTAACTCATCTCTCTGGCTTTTGGTGGCATGTTCTTAATAAAAGCTTTATAACAATTTTTGTTCTCCAAGTTTTCTTTTTTGTTGTGGTTATTTGCAGGTGTTCTACATGCATAAAAGTGGGGTTGGTTCAAGTCTACATAAGGAAGCTTAATTAAGATCTGGCAGCTCATAAGGAATTAGAAGCATCCTCCTGAATACACCTTGTGATGGGGCCATCACCAAGAACTTGATTCTCCTGTCAGCATCTTCTTCATGTCCTACTACTAATGCTATTGTGTAGAACTAAAGGAGATGCTGGCAGAAAGAGAGGTCAATATGGTGCTGGGTCTTACTGTTTGGTGGAAGGAAACCCCCATCTCCTTTCCCCTTTCACCTCTGTCTTTCTGTGTGATGAGTTTCTAATCTATTTGGATATAGCTGCAGGCATGCTTACATGGGCTCTTATGTGTTAAGGTCAGTAGTATCCACATAGGATGTGCTCTTTTCTATGCCCCACTTTTCTGACATATTCTGGATGGTGTTTCTCTCTGTCCTACTTCCTTATGCCATCTGTCAGGTGGGTAAGTGAGCTGGGTCAGCAGCCACCATACAGTTCTGATCCTTCCTTGCACTATTGTGTGAGGTCCACTGGATGGGAACACTGTAGAAAGTAATGGTAGTCTTAGATCAGGCCTTTTTTGGTCACATGTAACATCTCCAAAGAAACCCCTGAAGTTCTTTGGAACACAACTTAATTATTCTTTTGCTTCTGGGCAATCTGTCTCTCTCTTTCCTAACAGAATCCAGTAATAGGTCATATGTACTAGTATCTGCTCTGGGGGTAAGAATTAGGAAGAGAGAGACTTGTAGAGTGAGATGGGCTTCCATGTGGGGCCATGCATTCTTGTGACTGGAGGATGCTACATCATTTGGAGTTTAAGCTTTATCCTGCCGTCTGCTGCTCTTTGGGGCTTGACAAGCTCCAGTTCATCTTTGTCTACTTCCACAATCTTAGGGTCTCTGTAGTAAATTCAGTGGAACTTTTGTATTTCCTTTGATTTGGCTAGACTGATTGGGCATTAAGATCATGTCTCTGTCTCCCATGATCTAGGTTTAAGTGTGTATACAACATGTGTCTGAATTTTCAAATGGGTGCTGGGGATTTCAACCCAGGAACTCATGCTTAAATGGTAAGTATCTTACTAACCTAGCCATCTCGCTGATTCAGGGAACATGACAGTATTTCTCCTTTAATTCCAGGCTTTTATGCCCGCTTAGATTTTATACCTGAATTCCTATCTTTCCCATCCCATCTATTTTCCATTTCTGTTTGTTTGTTTGTTTGTTTGTTTTTGTCTTTGTTTTTTTCAGGGAACATGACAGTATTTCTCCTTTAATTCCAGGCTTTTATGCCCGCTTAGATTTTATACCTGAATTCCTATCTTTCCCATCCCATCTATTTTCCATTTCTGTTTGTTTGTTTGTTTGTTTTTGTCTTTGTTTTTTATCCCTAGAGACGCTGGCCCTTCCAGACTCATCCCTCAGGGATTAATGTTATCTTTACATATTCTATACTATCAATAAAAATAGTAACATACACTCTAGGCTTTTCTCTAACCTTGCCATAGTGTGGCTACTTGTGAAGGCTTCTGCTCAAGAAATAAATTACATTTTATTCTAATTTCTGTCATTCAACAGATATTCTCATCCTTTTTTTCCTCCTTAGAAGAGCTCATCCACAGCCCTCATGTGAGGCTTGCAGCAGGCACATGAATGGCTTGAAAGATAAGCCCCTGTAAATAAAGCTTATGATCTTATGAATGTTGGGAGCTGGCAGCATGCAGCGTCTAGCCAATTTGGATTAATTTTTCCAGGGAGATTTTGGAAGAGGCCACATCATTCATCTCTCTGAAGTCTTTCACTCTTTCATTTTGCATCCAGTCTCCTCTGCCACTGGCTTCTTTTAGTCAATCAGGAAGAGACATCACTTCCGTGTTTGGGAATGCTTTGCTCTTTATAAACCCTGGCTGCTCTTCTGTGCCTAGCATCCAGTGCCTAAGTTTAAGCCATGCTTCTCATGTTGTGGCATTTCAGAAGCAGCTTGAACAAGATTTACCTTCGGTGCATTATGTCAGAGGGAGAGATAGAGCCTGTAAGATAATTTGACAAAATGGAAAGACAGGGTTGACTGATGCCTTTTTCCAAATATGTGACCGCGTGTTGCTGCTCACATCTTAAAGGGGGTGCTCATTTACTTTGTCCTCTCTTATCAGAGTGACAAAATGCTCAGAAAGAGAACCTGGGAAGTAGAGACAACCAGAAAACTAGAACCCAAGTCACCACTGTTCACACCCTGCTGTATTTCCCGAGAGCCCTTTGTACATATTTCCATCTTTGCTTTTCCAAACATTTCTATCATCTATGGTTATCAATCATGATAAACACAACTTGGAAATGCTTGCATGGTATCTAGTGCAAGTCAATTCAACCATTACTATTTCATTAGTCATTTTAATGATAAATACTGTTATCAATGACAATGGGGTGAAAGTCATTGCACACACCATTTTTAAAGGCTAGCTAAAGAAAGTAGCTATTTATTTGAGTATTTATCTAATTTTGCAGTGCTCAGGATTGAGCCCCATAGTTACCACTGCGTCACATCTCCAGCATTTAAACAGTTAGCTTAGATTCCTGGGGGTGAAGTTAATGCCTTAGTAGGTGGTGATATTATATGGTAAAAATGTTCTATAGGACTTTGACCAATCGATAATCTGTCAGTCTACGAGTGTGCCTCTTCCCCTCTCTTCCACAGGGGTAAAAATGATTCCCCTCACTCAGTTCCTATTCCCTTGCCAGTTGCTCAGATAGACCTAATGATAATCACAGGAACTCTGCACATTCTTCTGGTATGTTCATTGTATCAATGATGGTGGCATTAACATAATGTTATTGGACACATTCCTTTGACCAGCACTGTATAATAGAAATATAATTATGTTACATATGAAATGCTAAATTTTCTAGTACATGTATTAGTATAGATATAAAGAACTATGAGACAATTAATAGTGTTTAAGCAAACATATCCAAGTAATTATTATTTCAGTGTGTGGCACTTGTTAAGTCAGATGCTCAGCAGCCACATATCATTGGTTGCTGCAGGGTTGGATAACACAGGCTTTGAGCAATGAGCGAATTCTTTCATCTTTCTGTTAATTAAGCTGTTAATGTATTTAACTAGATTTTTTCATTCTTCATGTTGGTTTATCCAAAAGGAATCTCTGAGATGAGGCCTTGACTATGCAGGTAACTGGTTGAATGGGAAGAGATCTCTGAAAACAGAGGAGCAAGTGGAAAAGATGGAAGCCGAGGAAGGCTAGATAGGGTCTAACAGTGAACATCTCCCTCCTGAGGGACATGGGAACCTATCCTTGCTGGGGACAACTGAGACATTGACTGAGACAGATCTCAAACTGCTTCCTCATGAAGGTGCAGGGATTGGAAGTCTATGTGCTGGGCCCTTCTCCCCTCAAATTCTGGGTTGGACGACTAAGCATTCTTTTATTTTTGTTTTTGTTTTTTGTTTTCTTCCAAGACAGTGTTTCTCTGCGTAACAGCCATGGCTCTCCTGGAACTCACTTTGTAGATCAGGTTGTCCTGGAACTCACAGAGATCACCTGCCTCTGCCTTCCAAGTGCTAAGGTTAAAAGCATGGACCACTGTGCCCAGCTTGAACTAAACATTCTTATGGTACTGGAGGTTGCTAGTGAGTAGAGGGGGAGAGGGGGTGCTAGAGACTGCCTGGCTAATCCTTTCTAATCCAAGAGGTACCAGAGACGGGGTGAGACTTTAGCAACACCCACCTTTGAGTTTTTCTTGTGGTATGGTCGGAGAGGCACCTTTTTGAATGGACATAGGTCATGTTCAACTCATCACAGGTGGCTCTGAGACTGCAGTTTAAACAACAGAAGTGATTCTGGCTACTTTCTAGTACAAGCAGCTGAAATTTTTCTTGAGGACTTTTAAGTTGTAAATCTCTTGGCCAGGCTTGGGAACAGGGTGATGCAGTTTTGTTACATGACTTGCTAATAAGCTGTATGTCCAGTTCCCGTCATGTTGTAGAAACAGCATGTAAGAATGGTCTAGGGTCCTCTCTTCTGGGGCAGTCACCATTTTGGAAAGTCACCATGTAAATTATAGTCCCATTTCTACTGAACAAGGGAGGAAAGAAGATTTCGTGGTGAGAAAGCAGAATTTTATTAGGGACTGAAGGCTGGGCAGCTGAAAGTGGACAGATGACCACTCAAGGAGGTCTGCATAACGTGGTGCCAGCAGATGGCCTGATTTTGATAATGCAATCATTATTCACCATGGGAGGAAGCAGGATGATGGGTGTGTGGGACCTCTCTGTGCTTTTTTTTGCAACTTCTTGTGCGTCTACAATCATTTCTCTACCATTTTAGTAAAAAGTTAAAAAATGGAGGGGGAAAAGGGACTGGGGCCTTGGTGATGTATATTCTTTTGGAGTTAAATTTGGAGAAATTGGGATATTGATAATTCACCTTTACACTTATAATTATAGGCATAACACCTCCAGGGCACTGGTCATCAGAGCTTACTCTTCAGAAGTACCCCACTATCCCCCAAACTGAGACAGTGAAACATCCATTTATTTGTGTTCTTGCTATGGGCAATTGGTTTTATTATATGAAGTTGATATTAAGATATGTGATATCACTCTGTTAAAGCTGGGTTAGGCAGAAAACAAGTCTGAAAGTCAACCAGAAGTTGTGTAAATCCTGCTTGTCACCCACTAATGTCAGACAGATTTAACTAATTTGGATAGTCTGAGGTTGGTGGTGGTTTGCATAGGATGAACTTCCAACTAGAGGGACTCCATTTCTAAGGCGCAAGGAAGGCTCTCGGATCACTGACAGCAAGCTATGGCTCAGCCTTCTGAGCCCTGCAGTGTACTCATTCAGCTGCAGCTGCTGCTAGGGAGGAGGTGAGCCAGACCATGTTTCTTGAGATCTCTCTCCCCAAAGAGCCACTGTTTCTATGTGTGGTTTTCCAAACTAGAGTCTAAGTTCTCCATTGTGACTGCACATGGGAAGACATCGAGATCCCTAGGGGGATGAGATGCTCTCATTACTTCCTGCAGCAGCTGGAGTACTAAACACTGAGTGCCATTGCTTTGTATATAGCCACTGCTTCCAGATAATGGGTACCGGGGAGCCACCACTTGTGTAAACAAGATCTATAAAACAACCCACCCCCATTTAGCCCCGTCTCTACTCATTGTTCTGTAATAAACACTTGTCCAATCAGATGGTAATAACCATTCTCCATCCATTTTCTATGCAAGAAACAGTCACAGTATTTGAGCACTTGGAGCCGTATAATTCCCACATCTGGGCCAGGAGTAAACTCATCCACAGAGCATTGAGTCCTCAGTCAGTCTGTACTCTGGGTCCCTTTCTGTAAATACAGCCCAGGCATGGGGAGCTTAGATTCACAATGTACATGCTACTCTTTCCAAGAAGGCAGCTTTATTCTTATGATCCCATTCTTCCCATAGACACTCACCAAAGGCTGGGAGATGGTTGCCTGTAGACTCTGCTGGATGATTCTTCTTTGTCGCATGACATCTGATAGTCCCCATTTTGTGTCATTCTCTGTGATAGGAGGAGCCTACTTGAGGCTAGAGAGATAGCTCAATTCAAAGAGTGCTTGCTACACTAGAATAAAGACCCAAATTTGATTCCTCAGAACCCTCATGAAAGGGGTTATTTTTAGTGGTGCATGCTTGTAACCCCAGTGCTGGCTAGACAGAAAGATTGTAGGGGCTTGCTGGCCAGCCAGCCCAGCTGAATCAGCAAGGCCTGGATTCAATGGAAGACTCTCAAAAAAATAAAGAGTAGCAGAAGACACTGAACATTGACCAGTAGCCTTCATATGCATATCCACACATGTATGTGCACATATGCACATGAACATGAAAATACAGACAGACAAACATAGACAGACAGACAGACAGACAGACAGACAGACAGACACACACACACACACACACACACACACGTGACCCCACTCCACTAGCTTTTCTGAGCCCCAGTCCAACCATGTACCTTGATCATTCAATAAGCAACAGTGATGTAGACAAGATGAATGTGGAAATATTAACTTCAAAGCAAGCCTCACAAAGGTCCATGCATGGCAAGCATCAAAAATCCTTACTGGGTTACGAGTGAGAGCCCTACCTTCTAGCCCTAGTCAAGGATGCTCACAGAGATTATTCCCACACTATTGTAACTCTGGGATTAGACCTCACCTTTGCCATCACCTGAGAGCTGTTCTAGGACTGCTAGATGCAGCTTTTAGACTTAGAGATAATTTAAATGGTGACTTCTATTCTTGAGTTGTTTGAGCTCCGAAAGCCTCCTGCCTTTGCAACAAGTTGTGTTTTCTTGTCTCTTTGGTGGAGGAAAAAAAATCCATAATGGTGGGAGGAAGTGCACCCATCTGAGTAGATTTTAGCACACTGCCCGGCACACAGTAGGCCTTCTGTGAGCGTGACCCCTGTTCTTCTGGCATGCTGCGCACCCTGATACTCAGACAGACATTTGGAGTTGGGACTTGTGGGGATTTGAGAACCCACTTTTCATTTCCTCCTTTTTCTTCCATTCCCCTCCACATTCCTGCTGAAGACCTATTTTTTTTCTACAAGAAAAATATATTTGACTTTGTGATCCAAATCAAGATTTTTCCATGTGACAAAGCCCTTCTCTTTCTATTGTAAATTTCTTATGGGGGGGAGCCAATGTTCCCACCGAGGTAAAAGCACATTTTCTGGAGTAGCCGGAACAATGCATTAAAAAATATAACAAAAAAAGCAATCAAATTCAAATTCCAGGAAACTATCATCACTACCTCCCAAGGAAAAGAGAGTCTTTGCAGTTGTGATTGAATTAGGCTTTGCAATGGGAGATTATCTCGGATTATCTGTGTGGAGCCCTGTGCAATCAGACATTCCCTTGTCAGAGAGGCCGTGGGCGGTGAGTTGACCATGCACAGGGGAGGAGGTATGCGAGGGTGGAAATTAGACAGTGTAGGCTTTGAAGAATGAGGTGCCAGCTAGCGTGGCAAGTCAAGGATGCCAAGTGACTAGAAAGCTGGAGAGATGAGTTACGGGTTCCTTCCAGCCTCTCCAGTGAGAGTCCTGCCTGCACCTGCAGTTCAGTTCAGCAGTTTTGATTTCTGATCCCGCGGCACTGTGGGAAAAGAAGCTCCTGTTGTTTACAGAGGTAGTGTAATGTTACAGTAACCATGGGGAGGAGACTTGCCTTTCCCTCATTCTAGTAAAGCTCTGGTCAGCTATGCTTGACACCCTTCCCTTCAGCTGGCTATATCAGGTCATATGTGAACCCCAGGAACAGGAAAATTGAATACCTACTCCCCCATTGGGGTCCTACTTAATGGCTAAGACTTGGCACAGGTGCAAATGTTGCTGGGACACTTTATAGTTGATAAAGAAAGCAGTCTTGATTTAGCTCCTAAACTTGGTTGTCTATGAAGCCAGTACTTTTGTAGTGAATGAACTCAGAGGTACGGTAACTGAAGTTCTGGCCCAGTCCTCAAAGGAGGACACTATGGCATAGAGTTGGTGGTTACTTTTCAGCTGACCTGCCCACTTTGATGGCTTGGAGAAGAGATGGTTGGTTTGTACAAATAGACACTGAAGCTGGATCTAGGCTGAGGGCAGATGAGAGCCTGGAAGCCTGGGCTGCTGTGCTTGGGTATTGCAGTACCTATGGAAGGGCAGAGGGAGCTTTTGAGCCCTCATTCTCACTTGCCTTGGCTCGATGTAGGATCCATTATGAGACAGGATGAAAGTAATTTGTTATCAGCATCCGATATCAACTTTTACAGATTTCCCACTAATAACTTGGTGCAGAAGCATGATGCTTTCACTAACTTGCATTCTGATATGTGTTGGTGAGCATAACAGGTATGGGCAGAGTTTCACTTAGCACACTGAGAACTGATCCTAATTTGGGAGCCCTTGTTTGGCAGGTGAGTTGTGAAAATAAAGGATCTAAGTTGGGTGTGGTGACACAGGTTTGTCAAACCAGCTTCTTAGGAGGGGGAGACAGGAGGATTGCAAGTTCAAGTTTCCTGGGTTATACAATACTTCAAGGAATTATGGGTAATTACAGAAATTCTATCTTGAAATAAGAAAAGCAAGGAAAGAGCTGGGAATGTAGCCCAGTGGTAAATAGTTGTCCAATATATACAAGGTCCTGTATTCAACCACTTGTTTAGAAAGGAAAAAAAAAAAAAAGGAAAAAGGAAAAGAATCTGTGAGCCATTAGACACGAGAGCAAGGATTACTTACCTAACTACCCAGGTAAATATACAGGTACAGTGTTCACAATCTTCTCCATTCTTGTGTCCATGCAGACATTACTAATTAATCACAGTATGGTTAGGCTTGGACTCAAGCTATGTCCCCTCAGTGCTCTAATACATCAAGACTTATACTCATTTGCCCTTTCTGCTAATTCCTTTATCAGCCTTAAGATGACCCAAATCTGTGTTATTTCTCAGCTTGTGTTTTTCTCCCAATGTCTTGAATTTGGTTTTGAGTTAACAAAGTGCTCTTGTTTACCCATTCTTGGCTTTACTGGGGAAGATAAGCTGCAGATAGCAAAACGAGCTCCTAATTCGCCATAGCTCCCATTTTTGACTGCAAAGCTGTGACCAACATCCAAGGAGAAGTCTGATTCTTCACACCTCTGCCCTCTGATTTTTCCATGGGTCACAGGGCTCTCAGAGGAGATGCAGGGATTATGTTACAGAATCAGCAGCTCTTCTGAGACACGGATGCTGGCTGCTTATGTTTAAAGGTGTGACTCTTGCTGAAAGGCCTTGAGCATGCAGCTCTGTGCATTTGGCTTCTCCACCCTAGGTACAAGAAGCAACTCAGATTACTTCTGTTCTGGAAACCGTATACCTGACACTGTTTAGGGCTGTCGCCACATGCTCATGTAGGAGAGTGCTCCTGGCGGGAGGAGCATAGAGTGCAGAAGTCTAAGACAGGTCCAGCTAGGGAGGCAAAAGATGAAGGATGGGATCCAGCTGGGAGGTTGGGCTTATGTAGCTCTGGTAAGTGAATAAGTCTTGATCATTCTATGGAATACAAGCTCAGGTCTGGCAGGATAAAGCAGAGTGTTGGACTGGAGAAAGTAGAGGCTACATGAGGAATTAGCTTTTTAAATTTTTTTATAACTGATAAAAGTGGCTATTGCCATTCTCTTGTGACTCCAAAGTGAGTTGGAAGTGTTTTGCCTGATGCAGGAAGGTGGCCATTGTTCACCACCATGAGATCAGGTCGATTGTTTCTTTATGACCATGAGAGCTTCCACTTATTGTGCTGCTAGTGTTGAAGGCCAAAGGAATAGATAATGATATGAATAGTTCAGGAAATATTTAAAAAATCCCATGAAGAAATATTAGTGATCCATAAGTAATAGTGACCCATTTCACTGCCATGTATTACTTCATGTAAGTGTAACCAGTATTTTATACTATGCAACCTCATTCATCAAAAGAATTTTATTGGGCATCTGTGTTGTACCAGCAACTATTTTGTACATGTGGGGCACATTAGTGAACAAAACAGAGAAGACTTCTCTAAGGGAGAGCTCACATCGAAACAGGAAGAAACAGGAGCTCAACGAATAAACAAGACACCAGGTGCTGCACAACGATAACGCTAAAGGAGAAACAGAATGGAGGGGATGCTTCCATTTTAACCTGCACATCCTAATAGAGAAGGTGTCATTTGAGAAAGGCTAACAGGGGTGAGTTAGGGGGAGCTATGTAAAGACTTTGGAAAAGCATTCCTAGGAATGGGAATTGCAGGTGCAAGGGCCCTGTGGTGGGCTTTTCAGAGGCCAGCAAGGGCAGAACCCAGTTGGGGTTGGAATGAAGTACATGAGAGTTCTAGAAGATGAAACAAAGTTTATATGAAGTCAGGTCATGAGACTTCAAAGACCATATAGAAAATCCCAGCAGCTGTTGGTTTTGGAGAAATTGGGGCTTGTGGAAAGCACAGGGGAGGAAGGGCCGATGGTCTGGAAGGGACACTGCTGGCCTCTTCGAGAGACATCAGCCACAAAGGGTCAGGATAGCATAGGGGAGGTCTATGTGGTCCAGGGATACATGTTGTTGCCTGCTCAATTCAATGGAATGAAAAAGCTGTTTCTATCAGAGGAAGTCATCTTTCTCAAATGCAATCCATCCCAGGGCCCCCAGGCTCATGGAGACCCAGCTAGTTTTTGTAAACCATTCTTTTCCTCTTAGTAATATGTCACGAACATCCCCTCAAGTCTTTAAAGAGTCTCTGGCAACAGGCTTTTAAAATGTTTGGACAGTATTACATCATCTGGATGCGCTGTAATGTGATTAATTTCCTGTTAGACATTTCAGTGGTTCCCTGTTTAGAAAATGTGCCGGCGGACGCTGCTGCATATAAATCTCCACACACACCACACACAATGTCCTTGGGCTTGGTTTCTAGAGATGGCATGGTTGGATTGAATAGCATGCATTTTAATGACATTTAGTTATTAAATTATTTTATAGATAACAGAACTGGGGCTCAGGAAGGAAGTATAACTGTCCCCCCATACCCCAAGAGTGTAGCCAGGAAGTGGGTGGTATGATATGGAGCAGGAATGTTGGTCTGCAGACCTATTTTCTTTCTGTCACACTACAAAGTGACAACCCAATTTAGATTTTAGCAACTTATCCACGGTCACCTGGGAACACTGAAAATTCAGGGGTTGAGGTTTTGACTTTATAGATGCTTATGAAACCAGCTCTATAATCATTGCCATCATGATGGAGAACATCTAGTACCTTGTTGGGCTAAAATGATCACCTCCCTGGCTGAGGTGGTTGTCCCCTTTTGAGAAACTCCCATGATGCATGGTGCCTCCAGCTCTCACTCATGGCCCTATTATGCCCCAGGTAACCTTGCCATAGCCTGGCATCTTACCTGTTATGTTCCTGCTCCCACTGGGGTCTAAAGAACCTCATGTGGAAGGGGGTATATGCTGTGGCCACCATAATTCCTGAGGCCAAATGGCAACAGCAGTTTATTTTTGAGCAGTGCTTGGAGCAAGAGAGACTCAGTGTGGGTGACATGAAATGGGAATGAAGCCTAGATGGAGCCTATCTTGGATTGCTGCTGTGCCCCCAGCAACCTCTTCAAACCCAGCGAGGGGGAAGATCTGGGTGAGTGGCTGAGTCCTGGCACCTCCCTGCTTTTCTGTTTCAGAATCTTTTTTACTGCGAAAAGGAGTCACCTCTCATCACACAAACAGTTCCTGATTCCTTTGGGTAACCACTTGGCATCTGGGATCCTTGCTGGGTGGTACTAATTGTTACAGATATTCTCATATCACACCAACTTCTCTGTGTGTGTGTGTGTATGTGTGTATGATGTATGTATGTATGTACTGCATGAAACTGTTTTCAGTCAGCTCCATTTATATATGAATATGCCCAGTAACTAACGTTGAAGGCTGGAAGTGTGTGGGAGGGCAGATCCTGGAAGGAGGCCATGGCTTCTGGAAAGCTGCTCTTCTGGTACCTCAGGCAGTGAGCTGCACGGGGATCCTGGGTGAGGAGTCAGGTGGAGAGAAGGTGCTCTGTAGTCTGACCTCTCTCTGGGCCCCCACAGGAGTGGGCTGTTCAGTGAGAGGCTAGCCTGTATGTACCCAGTACTGTTTTGCTTTTGTCTCGTGGCCCTAAGGTGACGGAACAGTGTCCAGCGTGGCTCCCTGGCTGTCTCTGGGAGTCTGCGTCTGCCGGGTTTGCTAGAATAATTGTGCTGAGCATCTCTATTGCCCGTGGGAGCCACATGGGGGACTCTAGAAAAATTCTGATGTATGGATCCTACTCCTGGGGTTCTGGTTTTATTGGTCAGCAGTCATCTGCTGGATGTATTCTGGGCTTTAGAGTCTTTACAAAACTTCTAGAACATTCTAAAACAAAGCCACCTTTGGGCAGAGATCACAATAGACCTCTATTTGGTAGGGTTGTAATTTCAGTAACACATACATTCTCAAGCTTTATGGTAGCCATGTGTTCAAAAAGTAAATAAAAGAAAAAGTAGAAAGGAATTCTAATTCTATTAACTCACTGTATCAAAAATATTGCCACTTCATGTGATAAAAATTTAAAGTTTTAAAAAAATTAATAATTTAAATCCTCTTTCTCCCACACCTTGGAACTCAGTATGCTGTTTTACAGCGACAGCTCATAGTAGTTGGGACCAATGACCTCTGAAGTACTTTATAGTCATGCATAGCGTATGGCTGAAAAACTATACAGTGAAAGCCTAGCATATAGCAGGTGCTCAATAAAAGGGTTTTGGTGAGATGAATAAAAAGGGAAGTCGTTGTGGGTGGTACCTGTAACTATGCTGCTGAGCAAGGACTGGAGGCACTTAGAATAGGGAGCGTTCCCTGCCAGCAATTCTCTGCCCAGAACAGTCTTGCTTAAGACTCATGCATCTTAAACTAACTCTGCACTGAAGTCTTCACAGCCCACCTGCCCACACTTGTATTTGCTGTGTTCTTGTGTTAGCAATCTTCTTTACACCCTAGGCTTATTCTGCTACTGTCATCATCTATGAGACAGCTATCATTCTGCTTGCCCATCTGTCCTCCCCTGTAAACTGCGCTCATCCTTAGGCTATAATCACATCCCTATTTATCTCTATATCCCTGTAGACCAGCACAGACTTACCCATTGGATGGTTGTGTATTGAAATAATTAAACATGGCCTAGTGACTTGAGGCAGAAGAGCCAGGGTGGGTTTTGGGAAGAAGGAAAAGCTGACCCAACTGCATTTCCTATCTATGGTCTACCTATTATCATGTCTCAGTCAGTTACTGCTACAAAATGCTTGGTAACAACAATCTTCTGTGATCTCATTGCTTTTGCTTTTGAGAAGCATCTGTTTTGTGTTCAGAGGGCTGTGGCTCACTGTAGCCAGGGTCTGCTGAGTTTAGCTTAGACTATTCTCTCTATACATTTCTTTAGTCTATAGTTCCAGCTGAAGGAGCATATTTTTCTTGTGCCTGATGATCCCGATGCAAGAGGATTTGTGGGAGCATGGCACATTCTCCCTGACTATTTCACTTGTAGCTTTCTCTGTCTTCTGTCTTGTCAATTACTGCCTAATGCTGGTCATATAGCTTAGCCCCACGTGAGGCTGGGAGTGAGCGGGAGGGTAGCAGTCTCCCACTAAGTGATTACTTACCCACTGTGGTACAGTGTGCTTCTCCAGCCATGAGTGATATTCCTGCCTCTGAAAGTCCCTCTCCTCCTTTGCAAGCCCATGGTGGTGGTACTAGACCTCAATCCCATCTCTATGTAGGAAAAGAAGTGGATAGGGATTTCATTAGGCAGAGCTGCCTTGCTACACCGATATAACTTCCACTGTCTCTGACCTTACCTTGGCTGCTTTCTTTCCTCCCCTTTTGACTTGGTGAATTATTTAGCCCCAAGGATTCCTATTCAACTATTCTTGCTCTCCATGGAGACAGCTAGTAACCGTAAGTCTCTAAAATACAAGGGCAGTATCTACACTTAGATATGAGGGTGCGTAGGTAGTGGCTCTGTTTCCATGTCAAGGAGAGGATTTGGCTTTGTCAGCATCTGTCATGGCTCCTGGGATGGCCTTTTCAGCTGTGCACCTGTTGTTGAGTTGTCTCCCTGGAAAGCTGTCTAAGTGTAGACGCTCACTCATTTATGGTCTCAGTTCCCCTGGGCCAGTGGTCAGAGGATAGAAGACCTCTTGGCATATTGCAGCTGCAGAACAGGTTCAACAAGGGACAGGCACTGGGCGAGTTGGGAATGGAAGGGAGTTTGCAACAGTACAGAAGGTCCCTAGCATCTGGACCTTCCTAGTTCATTGCTGTTCCGGAGACCTTGGCAGAGCCTACTATTGAGCTCAGACCAGGGCCCTCAGGGTCATTTCCAGAGGAACCTGCTTGGAGCCATTCTGTTTGAGTAAAGATGTGGCTTCTACTGGAGCAGAACAGAACTCCTGGCCTGGTTCCCTTCTTTCCTGTAGCCTACAGCCCTCTGTAGTCCCTGGCTGTGAATAGCTGAGTTTTACCCACACACAGCCTAATTCAGTACTCCCTCCAGGCCTTGTCTGGGCAGCTTTGGCTTCTTGTAAGGTCTTCATCCCTCAGCCTAGTGTCAAGGGGTCAGGGGCACAGGTCTCCTTTCACCTTGGTTGGAATCTCTTGGAAAGCAGGAGGTTTGAACCTAGTTTGAACCTCTGAGGGCTCAAGTTCCTTTTCTCTTGGCACAATATCATTTCCTGTTTCAAAGAAAAAAAAAATCTCGTGGTTTTAAGAGCTTTAAAAAAAGGCACTTGGACACGAAACAGCTCTTACAAAACAACATGTTGATGAGTTAAGTATAAGTGAACCAGAGACATATGGATTAAATTTTCCTCACAGTCCACAGGGGCTTCAGAATGAAGGGGAAGAGAGTTTGTCAGAATGTGTCTATCTCTGCCAGGGTCTAGGATGGAATCAGAGGCTATGGAGAGACTGAGGAAGCCTCGTCCACTTCCCCTCCCCCTTTAAGTGATAAGGCATAGAGCCAAGGGAGGAATGTCAAGGTCTAGGACTGCTTTCTACTCCTCTCCGCCCCATTACTTCTGTTCTTCATTGAATTGTTCTCCTCAGATGTCTCCTGAGCCCTCAGAAGGGGCTGAACCCAAAGTTGGACTCCTGTAAAGACCTTGAACTTGCTGGCAATAAAAGAGAAGTGATCACAAACCCCATTAACATGAGGGAGATCGTTGTCAACTCCTTGTCTGTAAACTCTCTCATCTAGACTCAACATGCCTTAACCCTTCTAGGCAACAGATATGTAGCAATACCACCTGCTAGTAGCCAGAGGGGCAAGGGCTAGGGGTGGGAGTGGTATGGGAAGTTAGCTACTTCCAATTTCGATCTTCTGGATCTTCTTATTGTTAGGAGTGGGGCACAGGTAAAGCCCTCATCGTGGGGAGAAGGAGCCCTGACTTACCCTCCAGCCCCACCCCCTACTGTGAATTCTCCAGATGGCCCAAAGTGTAATTTCCCTTGGTGGTTTTACCCTTTCATCTCAAATTTTGACCAGTGAACCAAGGCAAAGCCTGTTTGGAGAGACCCGGTGTATCTTCTAGAACCGTACTGTTGTGGTTTTGTCTTAGAACACCTTGGGCAGGAGAACTTTGAAGACAATGCCCTGTATAAAATAGATAGAAAGCTTCGTGAGATGAAGTAGGAGACAGACAACTCTTCCCCAACAAAACCCTTTCCCAGTTCATACCCTCCTAAGGACACCGTAAGTCTTCTTGGAGCATGTTTTAAAGCACCAACAGTACTCTGAAGTGGGGTTCACTAAATTCTTTGGTGTTTATTGTTAGCAGAAAACTCAATTAGTGTCTCATGGCTCTTATGTTGGCAGAGAGAATCCAGATACGTGAGATGAGATTCCATCTAAGTGAAGGTCAAAACAGAGGAAAACCAATAAATGTTGATGGAGTAGTGGATATGGTGGCAAAGACGGCGAAAGGAGCATGAGAGAGCTTTCCTGAACACTGCAAATGTCACATTTTAGCCAGGTGGAAGTGACAGAGATGTGTGCTTTACACATACTTTGTTTTTTTGAGATGTGCACTTAAGATCAAAATTCTTAGTGATCTTAATGGCTTTTGTTAAAGAACAACAACAATAACAACAAATCTTCAGTCCTTCCTAACTCCACTCAAGAGGAATCTAGGGTACCACTGTTAGGCAGATGCCTAAGCAATGACCGAGAAGCTGGCAGGAAAGAATGTTGGTGCAAGGGCGAAGCAAGCTTGGGAAAGGCCACTCTTGGAAAGAAAACAGCATGCTTCATCAAAGCAGGGCTTTGGAGACTTAGTTGGGCATGGAAGACCTGGGTTGGTTTTGACTGAACAGCCTCAGTTACATTGAAGGCATATGATGCAGGGGAGAGTGGAGCAGGAATGTGAGCCTGCCTTGCCTGAGGGACCTCTTGCCATCTTATTACATGGGGCCCCCCACCTCAGCTCCTCTCTCCACCATCTTTATAACAGAATAGGTCTTGGAGGGGAGAGAAGAATTAAGTTGAAATATCCCTTACCATCACATCATTTTTGATGCTGAGGTACTTGGCATGCTGGAGTCACATACGTGGTCAAATATCTATGACCAGCCTCCAGGCTTTCAAAAAAAAATGTTGAGTGTGTAAGAAACAGCAAAAAGTTGCTCAAAGAGATAGAGTTAGCTTTGTGTTTGGGAAACACAGTCTGTAGGATTAAGGTGTGTGGCCTGGATGACGTGCAGCAGCTGTCCCCATTGTCTCAAGCTTCTGAAGGGTAGAAGAGTGCACATTAGTCTGCTTATCTGACAGGTGTGGTACCCTTGCATCCATCCTACCCTGTTCTTCCCCTCAGCCCCACTCTCCCACATACTACTGAGCCTTGGCACTAGCATTGGACCTAAGGCACTGTCTCATTTCTAGGATTCATATATGAAGACAGATTCTCAGCCAGGTCAGACGCTTTTGTGCAGGGGGATCATAGTTCAACCATGATTTAGAAAGTAGTTTAGTGAACAACAGAAGCAGCTTCCATTGCTAGTCAGTGCCAGCAATGAGTTTTGCACAGCTCTGCCTTTCAGTTCCCTTTCTGGCTAATTTATCCCAGCTTCTCTTGAAGTAGTGTTCTGGCAAGGGGACAAGGTCTGGTGACAGAGACATCAGGTACCACATACTACTATTCTATTTCAAAGTGAGAAGACCTTTTTATTTTTGGACTTGATTGGCTGGACAAATACTTCCAGTTGCACATATATTCCCCCCACTTTCCTTCCTTTTCCAAAGAAGAACCCAAATTTCTGCCACATTGTGGCTGCTGGTGTCATGCTTGTCACTTCCATTCATTGCTGATGTGAACTTGTCAGGAGCCTAGCTTCCATCTTTCTGGGATTTGGCCTCAGCTGCTCTCTTCCTTAGGCCCTGGGATTGGAAGGACCAAGTCACTGCACGGTTTGGTCAACCCTACTGGGACTTTCTGTCCATGATGTTTGTTCCTCAGGCTGCCTGTGGTGGCTTTTTGGAGCAACTTTTCCATGTAAATTTACCTTTGAGATCTAATAACTCCTCAAAGAGTTAGCATGACGAAGATAAACAAAAGGCAGAAACACACAATTCCCAGCATTAAAATAAAAAGGGCAAATGGCTAATAAACATATGGAAATTTGTTCAGCTTAAGTAGGGATCAAAGGAACAATAATCAAATCAGTTACAAGATTCTGTTCTCCATATTGAATTGGAAAAAATAATAATGAACAATGTTTTTGGTACAGAAAAATAGAGGCTTTTAGTGCCCTTAACATAGGGAAACAACTTCTCTGGATGGTTGCTTGACAGTATTTCTCAAAAAACTTTAAAGTGGATATTCTCTTTGATTCAATAGTTCCACATTGTGACATTTTCTTCTACCTTAAGGAAATAATCAGAGATGTTCACACAAGTTCGCTTACAGGGTCGTGCAGTGTAATGATGGAAAATTGGAAGTGATTGAAATGCCCGACAGAAAGGAATCTGTTATATAAATCATGATTCATTCAAGTAATGAAACACCATGAAACCATTAAAACATGCCCCAAAAAACAATATTTAATGTCATGTGAAATACTTACAATATTTGATACATAGAAAAAGTCAGACAAGTCAGTATATTCAATACGATCCCATTTTGTACTGATATAAAGCCATTCATGTGGGTACGTGGGAAGAACCACTGGAAAGAACATGCTAGCCATTTAATATGCTTATTTCTAGGTATGGAAATTATGGAGTTAAAGAGTGCCTTTTATTCTCTTCCTTTCGCCATTTGCAAACTTAACTGCTTAAAATTTAGATGGTTCTCAGACTCTCTCTCTCTCTCTCTCTCTCTCTCTCTCTCTCTCTCTCTCTCTCTGCGTGTGTGTGTGTGTGTGTGTGTGTGTGTGTGTGTGTGTGTATGTATGTGTGTGCCCATGTGCACGTGTGCTAGAGATCAATGTTAGATGTTTTCAAACTATTGCAGGGGTGGCTGGCAGTCTCTAGGGTATCTTTTGCCTCCACATCAGTGATATGATTGCGGATGCATTCCATAATGCCCAGTTTCTTATGTAGGTGCTAGAGATTTGAACTCATGTCCCCATGTATATGCTGCAACTTTACCAATAGAGATATCTACCCAGTACACCCCCACCACTACATTTTGAGACAAAAATCTCGCTGTTTATCCCATACTGGGACTTTCTACTGTCTTAGACCTGACTCAGAGCTGTGGCAGTTATCCTAGCTCAGCCTAGTAGTGCTAGGATTTATAAGCACAGGCCACTGTGGCCAGCTCTTCCTGGTTATTTTTTATTGATAATTCACTGATGAGTATCATTTGCCAATTCTCTAAAAGACATTTTTTTAAATTGATATGTCTGCAACTTCAGGGTCAAATGGCATATTTGATAAATGAATGTATGTTACATCATTAATTAAAAACAACATGAAGTCATTTGAAGACTTCACTACAGTTTTCTTGACCTCAGTCAACCCCGTCAGTTAGCCATGCTCTCATGCTGGTTCTCTTTGTCAGTTTTCCTAGAATATGCTAATGGCTTAGAGACAGGGTTTGTGAGTTACAGAAGGTGTGTTAGTGTCTTTCAAAGTTCCTTTTGTACTTCCTGGCAACAGGAGGCATCTTGGGATCCTCCCTTTCTTTCAGTACTGGTGGCTGGTGGTTGGTGGAGGTGGGACAGAAAGGAAGGCTCCATTGCACACTGAGGACCTGCTTGCTATGGGCTGACCATGATGGCAAAGTCCTCTGACCTTGATATCCCAAACTTGCTTTATCATCTGAGTCCCTATTCTGACCCACCGGAGAAGATATTTGTTTTTGTTTTTTTAATTAGAACAAAATTCTCTGCCTGCAGAGAATTTCTGTGTTACTATGCCATCATCTCTAGAACCTATAATAGAACAAAAACACTCGAGTTCTTCTAATCCGAGGACCAAGCCCTGATGTTGAAGGTCGGAGCTTCTGCTCAACTGGAATGAACCTGTTTATTCTCAGAAGCCTAGCCCCAGGCTGGGGTATTGTTCTTATTGTCTTTCTCAAACCAGTAGGGATGTGATTGGGTCCATGTAGCTCGGGAGGCCCTGGGTGCCCCATTTACCATTAACATTCTTCAAGAGCCTGTGTCTGTGTTACTCACATTGCTGTCTGCTCTCCTGTGTGCTCCTTGAAGCCACTGTCACTCAAGGTTGGGTGCTTGGGATGCAGATCTATAAAGGGGCAAAATTTATTGAACCAGTGACATTCTTGTGAGGTGTTGAGTGGTTCCAGGGCTGTGGGGAGTGCATGCTGGAAACAGGGCTGGGTCCCAGCCTTGTTCTTTGTGCAGAAAGGAGGTTTTTACAGTTGTTTTTGTCTTTCTCCTCCCCACCACTATTTGTGAGTCATTGAGTGCCCCTACTGTGACCAGCACACTGAGAGACACAAGTCAGAAACCTTCCAGTTGGATGCAGCCAGACAAAGGACTCAGGCATCAGCCACCTTCCTGAGAGGAGTCTCTTACCTCTCTCCACCATCAGCTTTCTTGAGGTTTTGATATGCATGCAGGTTTCCATTTTTAAACACCTCTTGGTAGGAGTGGAGACAACTTGATGGTGAGGGCGAGGGTGGGGGAAGCAGAGGGCTGGGTGGTGTGGAGGAGGATGCTGGCGAAGGAAGGGCTTTGGAGGAGAGATGGCATTGCAGGAGGCAGCTCCAAGCATGTGGTTCGTGACTCCAGATCTAATGTTGCTGTGGAGCCAAGACAATGCTGAGAAGCAGAAACTAGAAGGCAGAGGCCCAGTGAATAGAGGCAAGTACAGGAAAACTGGGCCAAAGCCAAGGCCAAGTTTAGCAACTGGGGGTATTTCAGAAATATTTATATGCACTCAACTTCAGGAACTTAAATAACCGTTAGTAAATATCCAATCTTAGGTGGATTTTTTTGTGCTAGGTTTTAGAAAATGATTTCATGTGTACTTTTTGGAGACTCATACATGAAGAGATACAGCGGTGTGTGTGTGTGTGTGTGTGTGTGTGTGTGTGTGTGTGTGTGTGTGTGTAGGTGTGTGTGTGTTCACATACTTTGTATGAGCAGGTGTACATGCTCATGCAAATGTGTCTGGAGGCCAGAGGACATCTGGTGTCCTCTTCAGTTCTTTGAGAAGTGGTCGCTCATGGAGCCTTTTGGCTAGGCTGGCAATCTCTCTGCTTCCCTCTTCTCCAAGGGTGTGGACATTAACGACCATGCCTGGCTTTTTATGTGGGTGCTAGAGATCCAAACTGAGGTTCTCATTCTTCTGTGGGAAACTTCCTCACCTACAAAACCACATACCCATGCCCCCATCACCAGTTTGGATGCTTGTATAATTTGGTAATTCTTCAGTGTCCCTCCTTAAGATGTCTGAGTGTAGAGCCTTGTCTAGTCTCTTTATGCATTCCTCAGCCTGAGGGCAGTTGCTGGCATGTGATAGGCATTCAACAAACAAACGTCAGTTAAATAAATTGGGCCACAAATAAAGAGGCTACATAGAGTGCTTTAGAGGAGTAATAGGCATAGGTTAGACTCAGGAGAGTCCACAGAACTACTCTATGTGGGTCCTAAATTAGAGTGAACTCAGTCAGTCATACAGTAGAAAATAAGCCTGTGCCTGTCTTTAAACTATATGCTTCTTTTCCTACTTTACTCCATATAAAGGAAAGGTGGCTGTTGTTGCCTCAGGTGAGGATACTGAGGCCCAAGGAGGCAGAATGTTTCAGTAGGCAGGCAGCAGGATTGGGGCTTTGCTTGCCCCCCAGGACAGTGCCTAGCACCTCCATTTCATTATCTGCAACCATTGCCTATCGTTCTTGAAAAATCAATGAAAAAATTCCAGATGCAGAGAGGAAATTTCGGGGAGGAGGTACGCAGGATGTTCTCTAAGGTACCAGACTTCCCTCTAGGGAGCTAGTGAGGAGGGTACGTGGAATGTGGTTAGTGTGAAGTGACTCTGGTGGGGTCCTTTTTGGGTACAGAGCAGGGCTCCGGAGTCTCCTGGGGCTCCTCTAGGCCATTTTCCATTAGGACCATTATACTGCTAATGGAAGTGACAGGGCTTGACATTTGGGTAATTAAAACATCCACTGACTGAATAATAACTTTTTATTGACAATCATACTGGTGAAGGCAAAATTAATTTGATTTTAGACATCCTAGCCATGGAGTCAACTTGGACAGGGGCCAGAATTATGCGAATGGAGTTGTTGATCCCGTGGGTTGCAGTGAAAGCTCTGAGGTGGCCTCATTTAGTGTGAACATGAAGAAGCCATCCCTGGGACCCTTTGTTGACTTAGAGGTGGGGGGTGTGGACAGCTGGAGTTTTGTGCCGCAGGTAACTGCTGCAGGTGACTGAGTTTTATACTTTTGGATTTCAGACATGAACTCTAGAAAATGTATTAGGGGATGATGTTTAAAGCAGAATGACATGTTTTCTAAGCCGCGGACAGTTAGAAGATGACTCTGGCATGTGAAGTTTCAGATTATAAAAGAATTGTGCAGGGTAGCCAAGTTGAGAAACTTGTTGGGAGATGGAAGAGATGTCCTGGATCATATATTAACCACCAAAGGTAGCTTTTTTTTTTTTTTTTTTTTTTTTTAATACAACAGAACAGGTTCTGAGAACCAAGGAAGTTGTCTACGTTCATACAACTCTCCTTAAAAGGATTTGTTGTTTGGACAGATGTGATGACACACACTTCTAGTCATAGCAGTTGAACAGCCAAGGCAGGAGGGCTCTGAGTTCAAGACCAGCCTTGACTACGTAGTGAGTTCCAAGCCACCATGGGTTTAATGAGATTCTGTCTGTAAATATTTTTTTTTAAAGGAAGATTTACTTCCAGTCTGGGCTTGTAAGCTTTAACCCCAGGGAAATAATCATATCAAGATTAATTTCTCTAATTTTATGGCTGAATGGGATGATCGAGGAAATCAGAGATTTTCCTTGGTCAAGTCCCAGGGGTGCCAGGTCATATATAGCCATTGATGCCATGCTGTACTAGTAAGGATGACCTTGGAAATGGTACGTACTGCTCTCCCCCATGATTAGGTCTTGAATTAAGAGTCTGCCTCTGCATCTTTCATAGCTTGACTCATCTAGAGGACGGGGATCTTTTTGAAAGTGAAGACAGAGACACATCTGTGGTTTCAATGTGCATTTCCTAATACTATGACTACCAGCCACATCTGGTTACTTAACTTAATTAACATCGAATAAAACTTAAAATTCAGCCTCGCAGTAGCACTACCCACACCTCAAGGGCTTAATTACACCGTGTATCTAGTGGCTGTCATATAGGACAGTGCCAGACACTTCCTTCATCACAGACGCAGTGATGGGAACAGAATTGAAGGTCACTTGGCTCTTTCCAGCAGTAAGACAAGAATATACTCGTCTGTGTCACATTGTGTGAGAACTAGTCAGTCCTCTGTGTCATAGTTTCTGTGTCTCTGGATTCAAAAAGTTATGGACAGAAAATATATTTTAAAGCATATTTCCCCTTCCCTCACTCTCTCAGCTTTTTCCTGACCATTTTTTTCCCAAATCATAATATAGAAACTATGTATGTAGCAATCATATTGGATTCGGTAGTAAAATTAATCTAGAGATGATTTTATATGAACAGGAGGCTTGTATGGGTTCTGTAAGATACTCTATAATTCATAGCTGAGATCTGAGTGTCTATGGGTTTTGCTATCCTCATACCTTAGAATTCATATTCTCTGACACAAGGGACAACTATACTGAGTCTCTCTGAGCCTCTGTCTCCTCTTCTGTAGAATGGGATGATAGGTCTGTTTGGAGAACTAAGACCAGTGGGGGTATAAACCTTACTGCATGGTGGTGCTTCATTCAGGGTTAGTATATATCAGAGGCTATCCCCAAGCTCATGTCATTCAGTGACAAAGACAAGCCCTGTGGTCTGGTATCTCTTCTCGACTTTCAGTTGGTAAACTTTCCTGAGCTAGTGTATTTTTGTGCTAGTGAATGTAGGCTGCTTTTAGAATAACTAATAATCAGAAAGAAAGCATTTTGAGGCATCTGCCTTTCTCCTACTTCTTAGGAATGCCATCCTTGTTTCACCATTCAAAGCCCCTCTTTTTTCCTTACAGCATCTGTTCCATCCTTTGGTACTGGTATCTTCACATATTTTTTTTTTCATTCCACTTTTTTCTTATTTGTCTGTTTTGAGATAAGTAAGTCCTATGCTTTGTTAATTACCAACAGAATCCATCATCATGGTGTCTGAGAATTATCTCTTCGAAAGTACTCAGTATATACTTTGCCAAAGCCCTTCCCTCACTGGCATGGTTGTCCAAATGCTGTGTGGATGTGAATCACTTGGACGTCCGGTGACACCTGTCTTGGGTCTCACCTGAGCAGCAGATCCAGGAAGCCTGGATTGAACTATATAGACCATTCCTTACTCTTCTCAAAGCAATAGTGATATGGCTGGTTCAAGATCACACTGAGTAGCACTGCTGTCCTCACTCTAACGTTAGTTTTGAGATCTAGAAGATATTTGGTCAAAGCCTGTCTTACCTCCTTGTGTCCTGAAGCTCTTGAGCCTCAGGGTTCCCATCTGTCACTTGATACTAAGGCTTCCATGTTCTTGGAAGGAATGAATAAGCTAATATGACATGCGCACTCAGTTACTGTTACAACGCTGTGACCATGTACCTGCCAGAAGCAACTTAAGGGAGGAAGGGCTTATTTTGCTCACGGTTTCAAGGGCTCAATTTGTAGTTGCTTGGCTATCTTTGCTTGGGAGGAACTTCATAACAATGGGGGGGAGGCATGTGGCAGAGGAGTGTCTTCCTCTCACTGTGGACAGGAAGAGGAGGAGGGGGAGACAGGATGTAGTCAGAGGTGAGAAACCCTAAGGACACCCTCTCCCCAGTGACAAGAGTCCTCCCTCTAGGGCCTGAACCTTGTAAAGCTTCAAGAACCTCCAAAAATAGTACCACTATTAATAGACAAAGCCTCTAACATGAGCTCTTATGGGGGAAACGCCTCATATCTAAATCCTAACCATGTGTAATTGAACATTTTATTTTTTGTCCTTTAAACATGAGCTGCCCGATTGGGCCACGGGAGGTTGCAGGAACAGCATGCATTTGCCTTTCTCTGGCTTCTTACTCCCCTTAGCCAGGCTGCCACCTCCTACTCATCCTTTCAGCCTGAAAGCCCTCACCAGGCCTTCCCAAAAAGCTAACCAACAAAGCTCTTAGATGCCAGGGTTTTTTTGCTTTTCTTTTTTTCCTACTCATGAACACTGACCCCAACTTCCCAAATAAATTGTGAATTGAGTGTACTGCAGATAACCCAGCGTTTTTGGATACTTTGCCTAAATATGACTAAAACCCACAATGGGATGTAAATAAAATGGCACCTTGAGACGGGTAAAAGGCTCGGGAGCACAGATCTCCCACTTTTCCTTCAGGGAAAAATGCTTTTCTGACCCAATGTATTGAACCTTTTTGTGTTTTTAAAAGGATTTATTTGGTGTGGTATGGTGTGTGTGTGTGTGTGTGTGTGTGTGTGTGTGTGTGTGTGTGTAGGTATCTGCCTGTGGAAGTCAGATAACAATTTCTGGGAGCCTGTTCTCTACTTCCACTGTATGATTCCTAGGTACTGACGTCATCGGCTTAGTGGCAAGCACCTTTACCAGCTGAGCCGTCTCACTGACCTAATGTCCTGTGCTTTAACTAACACAGCGAAATCCAAACCTATGCCAGCATTTAGCTATTCTAGAGGCCTTTATTCTGGACCTCCTGAAGTTGGGGCTGAGAAGGGCTTGGCTGTCCATGGTGTGTGAGGATGCACTCTAGGACTTTTCAGGGACTCAGCCGCTCTGCCGGGGGCAAGGACAGTGAAGAACTAGAGCACTTGAAGCAGGATGCAGAAGACGGGTGGGGGGATTAGGATGAAGCCTTGTAGAAGAACACAAAGTGGCCGGCTTATTCCTCCTTCAAATGCAGGGCTGGTGCCCTACACAGCCCGTCAGTCTCAAGAGCATCAGACCTTTCTGGACTGTGTGGCTTGTGCTCTTTAGGTCTTCCCAACTTCATCTTTCCTATCCATGTAATTGTAGAATGGGGAAAGGAACACCTAGCTTCATCAGTGTGCCATTCAAATTAAGTAAGATTGCATTGGTAAGGATTAGTCAGAGCCCATCACAAGTTCAGCCATTATGTTGCCTTTTCTTCTCTGCTGATCAGAAACACTGACATGCACGTCCAGAGATGAAGGCCATGCTTTAAGGAAATTGCTTTGCACCCACATGAACACTCCCCTCTCTGATCTTCCGACCTTGGCCATCCTGGGTAGACACAATGGGAGAGAAACACAAACTGAAGGGACAGGTTGAAATGCTTTAAGCAATAGGCCCCGCGACTACTTGATTTTTCTGCTTATATCAGGTTCTCAAGCAGGAAGTGAGCTGATGTGAGAAGATTCTGTGGCCTGCAGTTAGTGCGAAGGAAAGAGGCACCTATCTCTGGCTCCAGGTGGGCTTTAGGTGAGGCCCTAGGACCATAGGTGCAGGTAGATGTGTGCAATTCTAATCTCATCTAGTCTCTGATTGCATCAGAGTAAACTCCTGCAAGACTGTCATCCATCTTCAGGAGGCAGCTGAGAACCAGTGAGGATGAGCTAGGACTCAGAGAGTTCAGTGGGGTCACACCCTAATCAGATTGTCCTGGCAGCACGGTGACTCTTTTTGTATATTTTATCTATCTCTTAATTTAACTTTTTTTTCTTTCTGCTAGAGGTTTAGGAATCTTTCCTCCTTGTTACCTGCTTGTACATTTTCCTCTTGGGTGCTGATTAAAAATGGTACTTAGGTTACAAGAAGCATTATTCACTGACTTCTAGTTAGGGGAGAGAGAGAGAGAGAGAGAGAGAGAGGGAGAGAGAGAGAGAGAGAGAGAGAGAGAGAGGAAGAAGAAAGAAGGAGGAGGAGGGGAGAGAGAGAGAAAAAAAGAAGAAGGAAGGAGGAGAGAGAGAGAGAGAGAGAGAGAGAGAAAGAGATTGAGATTTTGCTGTGATCTTAGCCTGGGTGTTCTGAACAGCGCTTCAGACCCCTAGTGGTCACTGGATTGTGCAAATGAATCAGCTTGTGATTCACTGGGTTAGGGGAAGAGGTGGGTAAATGGTTAAGAAAGGGGAAGGCTACATAGTGGAGTTAAGATAGGCAGAGCAGAAAAAAAATCATCTCTGCTCTGGGGAGAATGGACTAGGACTGATTTGGGGCCATCTCCGATTGAGAAGTCTCTAGACAGAAGATTCTGTAGTTGAAGGGTATAAAAGTGATGTACTACCTCTCTGTAACTTGTCACATGTCTCTGCCCATATCACCACTGCTGGCTCTGAAACGATCATACTTGGGACTTGATGGCCAGACAATATTTGCAGCTACAGCTCTTCCCTTTTCTGGGTTCTGTATCTCTGATTGCATACCCACATAGCTCAAGTTGGGGGGCTAAAAGGGAAAGGGGAAAGCTCTCTCTGTGCTTGATCCTCAGCTGACTCCAAGGGTAAAGACAATGTTGTTAGACCCCGGAGTACTTGGAATTCAACAGGTCTCCTTCTACCACTTTGACTTGCTTGTGGAACAGCCAAGTGCCTACCAAGGTCATTTTCTGTTGAGTCCATCAAGAGAGTCCCATGTGCCTGCTGATTGCATATGCTATAGGCTAGCAGTAAAGAATGATGAGAGGAAGAGAAAAGAAAGCAGGCAGAAAAAGCTGTGAACTGGGTTGGTGACAGCCAAGGCTGTGACATATCCCGTGGTATAGTGGTGAATACAGCTCTGCTATGGCATTCTGCGTTTTCCTTAGGTTTCTTAAGCTTCCAAGCTGTGACCTGTGAAACATGGCTTCCTGGGTACAGAATATGCCAGTGAGAGGCACCATGGATTTATGCACTGCTTGAATGACAAGATCCCTGGCCTTTGCACCAAGCCAGCCTCCCTCCATGAGGTTAGCAGCAGCATTTGGATGTGTCCCATGTAAATGGTGAAACACCAAAGGAGAGGATGAGGGGAGGCAGATGGGAAGCTAGAGCAGGCATCTGGCAGCTTGGAAGTGAAGCCCTGCCTGGCCTATGCCAACTTCCTTCATGTTGTGGCCCCATCTGTCTCTAGTCCTGTTAGCACAGGTCTGGCCACCCCTCCATCTCGAGTGGCACCATCCTGCTTCTTGCTACTTCTCATCTGCAGCATCACAGTTTTTCAAAGCATCCCACACATCCCATGATCCTCCTGATGCTGTTGCATTATCTGTGAGACCCCAGGGCTTTGCATAAACTGCTGTACACTGCTTTTCTCTGCTGAGCCTGGTAAGCTTGGTTAGTAGTATCTTTTAAGGCTTTCCCTCTGGGGAACCTTGTAGCTGGTTGATTATAACTTATAAAAGTTGAGGAGGTAACACTGAAACTTGGGGTAAGAATTCCAAGTGTTCAGAATTCTCTACCGTGAGCTCAGTCCTTCTTGATGTCTTCCTCTTTCTTCCTCTTTCTCTTCCTCTTCCTCTTCCTCTTCCTCTTCCTCTTCCTCTTCCTCTTCCTCTTCCTCTTCCTCTTCCTCTTCCTCTTCCTCTTCTTCTTCTTCTTCTTCTTCTTCTTCTTCTTCTTCTTCTTCTTCTTCTTTCGTTTTTTTGGTTTTTTGAGACAGGGTTTCTCTGTGTAGCCCTGGCTGTCCTGGAACTCACTCTGTAGACCAGGCTGACATTGAACTCAGAAATTCGCCTGCCTCTGCCTCCCAAGTGCTAGGATTAAAGGTGTGTGCCACCACTGCCCGGCTTGATGTCTTCTTACATTCTGTTGCTGTCGGTGTTTGAGATGGCCAGGGGAACCTGCCCAGTGGTAACTGTGATAGAGCTCTTTCTCCAGGGTCATTCTAAAGTGTCATGATTCTGCCTCACATCTTTCAAGTGAGCCTGAAGTTCTGATATCCAAGGCAACGCTGATGACTCTTGCTGGTTCTCATCTCCCTTAGCTACTGACCCCTTCTTTCTTTACTGATGGTCTTCGAATCCCCTCATTTTAGCCACATAATAGTCATGCTTTGTCTTGTCCTGTGGCTTGAATTTTCCCTAGAATCCAGACCTTTCTACTTCTCTCTTGTTCTCCTTCCTGCTGTTACCTTTTTCTACCCTCTCTTGACTCCCAGTCTCTTGGCTTTCTCTGCTTCTCCATTCATACCATCCAATGATCATCAATTAGAGTCCCAGACCCCAGCCTGCTCTTCCTGCTTTGATAGCCTCTGACCTGACAATCCACTCCTGATGAGTGTTTTTTTTTCAGTCCTAAGCTTCAGAGCATGAACTACTCCAAATCCCTATACTCAGGTTCAGCATCTTTGTGGATTCCACACTTTCGACCCCCATGAATTCCTGTTGCTCTGTAGAAGGAGGGCTTTTTTAGTCACTGTTAACAACCCAGTAACTGTTCCAATTCCTCTTAAGCCTTACATATAAACACACCCACACCCATATATATATATATTCTTTAAGGTAAGGTTGGACATCAAATTTAGGACTTTATGCATGCTCTGAAAAGGCTCCCCTCCCCCACTACCTACTTAAATCCTTTGCATACACAATTGAGGATGATCTTCTAGATCCTGGTAACTCACAGTGTTCTTCTTTCTGATCCACTGAACATCATTTTTCTATATCCTCATCTCTCATATCACGTAAAGGAAGCATGTAGGCAGGTTTATTAATGAGTTAAAGATATTCACTATCTATTCTGTTTTGGAGTTAAAAATGTGAATTTGGGGAGTTGTTTATCCAAAGATGGCCATGGCTTGAAAGATATTGACTATAATAACAACCTGCATCAAGTATAAAATTGCGAGGTCAATAGGAGTTTTCATTGGTGAGCATGTGTTCCATGTCAAGTCCTGCACTAAGTTCTGTTCATTTGACCACATTATTGTAAATTAGGGGTGCACAGAATGTTTACCTTACAGGAACACAAACCGAGCAAGACACCTTCAATAAGAGAGACTTGGGGCTTGAATCCAGACCATGTCCTTAGATTCTTCTAACTTTGCTCTCTTCTGTGCACATGGTGCTGCTCAGTGCTGGGACTCTCTGACTCAGGCCCCTGTGAGCCCACCGCGCCCTCCCACAAACTTGCCCTAGCAGCTTTTTTGAGCCTGTGTTTTTCTGCTGAACAAGCATGGCTGGTCTGACCCTCTACGAATTGAGCTGCTGAGCACGTGTAGAATCACATCGTGCTTTTAACTGCAGGCAAAACCCATCCCCCTGGGAACTGTCCTAGTTTAAGGGTATAAAAAAAAGAAGCAGTCATGTTAAAATAGAGATAAATACTATAGACACAGAGAAACATGGAAATAGATCCTGGAGGGATGGTAGGTACCCTATCTAAATAGATACCAGAGATAAGTACATGGAAACCATAGATAATTATTGTAGGGAAGTATGCTCCATGGGAGGTTCTCAGGATAAATATATCGACTTTGTGGAGAGTAGAATAATGTGGAGGGTGTGAAATGAAAACGATGTGTGGGAGGTTGTACAACTCTGAGGGGCCATGATGAATGGGACCCAGCCCCTCAGTGATGTTCACTCAATGGAGCTGATCCAAGTGGAGGTCTGAAATACGTAGGCAGATTGCAAACTTCCAAGAGGGCATCAGACAGTTTACAGGGAGGAATGTGTAAGGATGG
Source organism: Mus minutoides (assembly GCA_902729485.2). Classification (NCBI taxonomy): domain Eukaryota; kingdom Metazoa; phylum Chordata; class Mammalia; order Rodentia; family Muridae; genus Mus; species Mus minutoides. Next base: position 1,259,869 of record LR753313.1, read on the forward strand.
TAAATGAGACCTAAGAGTGGGGCAGAGACAATGAAGGGGGAGCTGGGAGAGGTGGCAGTCCTAAGCCCTGTAAGCTGACCTGGGTATGGAAGGCATCCAGAAAGAAAGGAGATCAGTGAGAAGAGGAACAAGGGGCTGGGCCTTTTCCATGGAGGAGTGCAAGGCTCTAGTCCTGTGAGCATTGGGAGAGGTGAGCAGCATATTCACTAACCAAGTAGGTGAACCAGCTGAGTAGGCTGTCTGCCTTACACCCAGGACATATGTTGGGAGATGGCAGCTCCATACAACACAGAGAGGGGTCATTCCAAGGTACCACTGTTCTCATCATTGATTACCATGGTGACCTATTGTGTAGAGGATTGGCCAACGCTTCCTAGATAGCCTGTGGGGGATGAACTTAGAATAGGCAACTGATCACTTGCGCTTCTCCTCTCCATGAGTTATCTTCGTCTTCCCTATCTAGCTAAGAAGTCACTGGAAGGACTTTGTGTTTCTTCCAGCCACATCTTTCTGATTGTGTTGGATGACTATAGAATAGTGGTTCCCAACCCGAGGGTTGTATTCCCCATAGGGGTCAGATCAGATATCCTTCATATTAGATACATTCATATTATGTTATGATTCAGAAAAGTATTAAAACTACAGTTATCAAGTAGCAATGAAAGTAATTTTATGGCTGGTGGATGCCATAGCATTAGGAAGGTTGAGAACCACTGCTATAGAATCTTTGTTAAGGGACAGGGATTTTCATTCAAAATGGGTATGAATGGACTGGGAGCAAAGATAGCAGGGCTGGTTTTTGTTGCTTCAATTGGCTTTTGAAGTGAAGGATGAGGACAGGGTTGATGTCGTTAGGTGTAACCTATTATACCGAATAGTAATTTGTCAAGATTGGTGGGTAGGCAGTCTGCCACCACAGATGGGGCCACTTTTCTATGGTGACCAATTGTTTATCACTCTCTTACATGCCTGAGAGTCCCTCTGAGTATCTTGTCTTGCTTTGGGCTGGGTTAAGGACTATGGATCATAAAATCAGCCTAGTCTTCACTTTCCATGACTTTGATCTTAGAATTATTTCTGCTAAAAGGCCAAGCTGCAGTTCTTTGTCCCCAGGGAGCAAAAGCTCAGGTAGTTGCTGCTTCTACATCACAAGCTTTTTGTTCTACACATGATTTAGTTGCTATGGGCTTATCCAAAAATGTCATGAAGCTGAGATGAACGTTCCAGGGCTTAGCCTTGATGGTAGCTTATTTTGGCTGAGTTGACTTTCCCCTGTAAATCAGGGTCTCTCTCTCTCTCTCTCTCTCTCTCTCTCTCTCTCTCTCTCTCTCTTTGACAAATAAGAGGATGAGGCTTGGGAAGGACCAGGCGAGGAGTACACTGGAGAAGCTCACCAACCTCTAGCTACCCATGAGAGAACTGCCGATGGAATTCAGCAGAGTGAGGGGTACATATCCTCTAGTGAGTTAAAATTCCTGACCTGTTTGTAGGCAAGAGAGATTTCCATAAATAAGCTGTGAACCAGTTCCAAGAACACTTCCAATAGGAATTTGGCTAATCACATCTCTAGCTGGACTTGTCCCCAGAGGATTCATGGGAACAAAAGTCATGGGGACAGGAATCCAGATGGCATCTGGTTGGGGTATAGGCTCTGCTGCAGTGATATTCTGGGGTGTCTGCCCAGTCCTGGCTGCCTGGAACACCCTTTTCTAGACTCCAGGCATGAGGGAGGGTGGCCCAGTGAACAGGCAGCCCTAAGCCACCATCTGCTTACCAGGCAGAGCCTCAAAGCACCTGATTTGAGGACAGAGGCCATATGGGCTTCTTGAGCTTCCACCTTGCTTACTCTAGACTTTAATTTTAAAGTTCCCTGAACTGGAAACAGGACTAAAAAGAAAGTTTTCTGCTAGTGAGCCAGCAGCTATGATTAGTGTGGATTTATTTTTCTCCCCAGTGATGGATGGTCACACTGCTGCACAGAGCACTGATCCAATGGACACCGGATAGCTTCCAAACTGGGACGTTCTAGCTGTAGGGCAAGGTTGTCTATTTATGAGTAGCAAGAAGCTAGTGTGATTTCTTCCTTTTGCCATCATAGAGAAATATGATTGTGCAGCTTGAGTCAGTGACTGTGAAAGGGACCCTGTTGACCCTTAGCATGGGTGGACATAATCCCTTGGTTTTCATATCTCCCTGATTTATTGCAAAGGCCTGATATGAAAGATATATCACATAATTGAGATTGTGTCCAGCTTTGTTGACATGAAGAAAGTCAAGATGAGTCTCTACATTTAAGGAGCCTTTAAACCTACTTAAGAAGAGGAATAAAATGGTCACTGTCACTTATTGTTCTTATCTCTAAACGTCTGGGAAATGAGGTAGTGACAGTCAGTGTAGCCCATCTTTATCCACATAGTAAAGGGACATTGAATTTCAAAAATAAAGCAGAAATACAAAACCAGGCATGAGACACTGGCCTTAACAGCAGAGATCCCACAAACCTGTTTAGAATTGTATTTAGGGTCTTCTTTATAGCTCTTGGATTCCATTATTTCCAGCTTTTCTGGATTAGGACATAGAATATTGTTGGGGGTCTATGAAAACCTAGAAGCTATAGACACAGAAGCTGTATGGAGTTCCAACTATGGATCATGGAGCTAGTTACTCAGCTTCCGTAAGCCTTGGTTACCTCATCTGTAAGATGGAGATGAGTCTACATGTAGGACTGTAGGAGTGTTGACCTGGAACAATGATTGTGCTTTTCCTGGCACTTGAAAGAAAAAGTACAGAAAAGGATCAAGAGAAGATGATTTAGAGATGAGAGTTGTGAAGGTGAGAGTTTGAGGAAGAGAATGCATGGCCTCAAAGTTCTTGGTCCATCTCAAGCATTTCCGAGTGACTATACTCACTGTGTTGGGTTTCCAAAATAAATCACATCTTCGGGTTTTCATAGCATATCGCCACAACCTGGGTGGCTCAAAATAATGGAAATGTGTTCTTATAGATATGGGGTCTAGAATTATAGAGTGAATGCTACTCTCTCTCCAAACAGCTCCTGGGTAGTTTCCCCTGATCTCTTCCAGCTTCCAGATTTCTGGTGCATTCAAGGGCTATGACTACTGAAGTGCAAACTGTCTGTGTATGGCTTCCTTCTCTATGTCTACATTCTTTATTCTCTTATAAGGATGCTTCTCATTGGATTTAAATCTCAGCCTAATCCACTAGGATTATATTATAACTACAAAGATACTATTTCCAATTAAGGCCATATTCTAGAGTTTTGGATGAAGATATTTCTTTTGGAGTTGGGGACATTATTCTACTAAGACAGAAGCAAGGAAGTTGTTTTTCTTTTTTAACAAATTCATTTGTTTGTTATGGCTTGCAAGTTATTTGGACTTTCATGACAAGAGCAACTCATTCATCCATCCACCCAGCCAGTGTGAACTTGTTGAACAATGCAACATGTGAGACCAATGTGTTGGGCACTGGGCCATGAGAAAAAATACAAGTACCCTGCTAAGTTTAGGGGCTGATACTGGGCATGCTTGCTGGGCTGAGAGGACCCAACTTTCCCGAGGAAGATGTGGGGGCATGAGTTAAAGATTGCCATAGCTTCCAACCAGGTCTCTAGGAGATGAGTGAAGAGGCTTGAGTTGGAGCTGTCTGTTAGGCTTGCTGAAATAAGTGGCATCTGGGCTGAGTCTTCAGGGACACAGAGAGTAAATTAGGGAAACTTCTCAGACCTTGGAAAGCTCTGAAAGTAGAAAACTTGTGGGAAGACTGCTTAAGAGAGCCAACAGCTCTGTTGGGCTACAGTGTGTGTGTGTGTGTGTGTGTGTGTGTGTGTGTGTGTGTGTGTGTGTGTGTGTGGTGGGGTGAAGAAGCAGGGCTGAGGCTGTACAAGCAGGTCTGTCAGTTCTTTATTCTTCTCTCCATTGACATCAATGCCGCTGAAGTATAGAACACCTACTAGGCACACTGTGGAGTTCCAGGCACTGTTTTGACAGTTGACTTCAATTGCTCTTAATGTCAAAGGAAGAGATGGCTAACTTTCACGTTTTCATATGAGCTGAGTATAGTAATTTTCCTAAGGAGTTGAATCTAGTGCTGAAACCCAGTCTAGGAATTTTCTCCCCAAACATAGAAACTGCTTTAGAAGAGTAAGAAGGTATTTGTTTTCCTAGATACTTTACATGGTAAAAACAAAAAAAGAAGGACTTCTAAAAATCCAGGATTCTGGACTGGGAGGAGAATGGGGCTTTTGCCCTTTGTGACATGGATAACTGTTATTCCAACACCCAGTAAACCAAGAAAAGTGATTCCTCATCCCTCTGACTAAATAATAATAAGATAAACAATAGTAAAGAAAATTAATGCAGAGTTAATTTGGCTGTAATGATCAGGAAATGCTGAAAAGTTGGCTTTAAGATGAACATGCACTTTTCTTTTGAGAAGTGCTTTGGACAGGGCAATCTAGGGTTTCCAGTCTGGCTCTGTTACCATCAGAACCTTTCTGCTATCTTAGACTCCACTATCTTTGTTCTTTTTCATCATGGGCTAAGTTGGTAGCTAGAGATTCAGTCATTATGCCAATGCTACAGAAGCAAGAGGAAGGGAAGTTCTACTCAACCCTCTAAAAAGATACTTCTTAGGATCAATAATCCGGCACTTCTGTTGATGTCCAACTGGCTAAGATGGAGCCCAACCATAAGTAGCTGCAAGACATGTAGGGAAAAGACATCTTTACCTCTAGAAGATATGTCCATAGAAAAATGGGATAAGGATTAACAACAGTTAATTTTCTCAGTAACTGCTATTTATACAAATACTTGTTATACAAATTACCTTTATCTTTACAACACAGCTCTGAGAGATGTTATTACTATATATCTTCTCTATCTGTGGACTCAAATCTACCAATCCCAAATCAACTTTATTATTAAAAAATATTGCATCTATATGGAACATGTACAATGTTTCTTATTCTCTAAACAATATACTATAACATCTTCTTAAAGAACATCCTCATTATATTGTACTAATAAGTGGTGTAAAGTCTATAGGAAGATATGCAGAGGTTATAAGGAGTTATGATGACATTTTTTTTAGTGACTCCTGTATTTGTGAGTCTTGGTATCTCCAGGGCATCTTCTTGGGCTCAACTCTCTGCAGACATTGCAAGATGGCTATTATTATCACTCCATTTGACAGCAGTGGTGTTTAGAAAAGATACAAAGCTCTTACTATGGGAAAGAGGTAACACTGAGCCTCAACCCAGCACCGAGTGTCTCTAAAGGCTGTAAGACTTCTCTGTTAGTCATAGGCTTCACAGCTATTCTAAGAGAGGATTCCAGAACTTGGCTTTAAAAACCTGGATCCAACCCAGCCTTTCTGATGTCCATTCTGGCTTGGTTTCATCTTCCTGCCAGGCACCAGATGAAGAAACAGGAAATGTGAAGGACTGGCTTAGTGAGTGCTAACCCTGTGGGAGAGCAAGGGAGTTCACTGCCTGTCTTCTCTAACCTTTCTCAGGCTGAGTTTGGACTTTGGTGGCAGCTAGGACTTCTTTTTATCACCAGATGGTGGCGCTATTTTGGGCAATTCTATTCACTGTGCTCTGAGTTGGGAAGGCTTATCTCTTGATGCCTGGTGGATAAAATGGTGGTCTGGATCTCTTTGCACTTCCAAGGATCAAGTCCTTCAGCAGTAGGAAGGAAACAGGCCTGACAGGAACTCAATTATATTGTTGAGTGTTCAAACTTAACCATACTCTTCTTATTCCAAGTACAAATCCCATGGTGAAGTAAAAGGTAAACTTATTCATTTAGTTAATCTTTATTAAAAGCATCTCTAATGACTTATTGATTTTTTTTTTTTATTAGACGAGGAAAGAAAAAAAGGTTCACTTTCTTGGCAAGCAAAGGGATTACCTGATGCCAGATTAGAAAGCTGCTCAGGAAGGGGTTTGTTTTTGAAAAAAGTAAAATAAACATTTTAATGCAAAAATAAATAAAGGTACACAAATAATGGAAGTGAATGAACAAATTAAAATCAAAGATTTTTATTTAATGGTTATTACTTCAAAGTTAAAAATAAAATAGCTTTAGAAAGAACGTAGAAGAAGAACATTGTGACCCTGGGTCTAATGCCGTCATGCAGAGTCACCTACGCTGGTTATTTTTGAAAGTATAATAATCTTGAAGAAGATGCCAATAGATAGAAATAATTATTCTTGAATAAAATAAGTTCTATTTCTTGGGTATGTCTTTGTTCATTCATGCTTGTTTGAATAGAGTTTCCTGTTTCTGATTTTCCTCAACTTGACTTCCACTCTGTACACAGGAAAGCATCCTTTCCCAACCCCCCAGAACACCCACCCAGATAGGACAGGACTGTTACTTCAGTCCCCAGAGCAATGTCTGCTTTTGCATTTTGCTAACCTCATTATTTTGTCTTATTATTGCCATATACATTTATATTTATATGTACACACACACACGCACACACACACACACACACACACACACACACACACACACACACACACACAAGCATAGTCTTGGAAGTTGATGGCCAGGTATAAGGTCCTTGACCTTATTCTTCTGATGAAGAAAGTGATGCCTAGAACACAGATCTGGGGCTCACCCTAGTCTCTGTGACTCTCAGGAAGCACCTTGTTCTTTACTCCCTGCTTCAAAACTCACACCGGACACCTGGAATTTCTGACATGTTAGTAGCAATGGCCAAGGAGAGGCAAGAGTGTTGGAGGCTCTGCCCTTGACCATGTAGACACCTTCCAGGAAGGATCCAGTACTTCCCAGCATATCCTACCATGGTGCATGTAGAAGAAAAAGAAATATGTTGATACTTGTGCAACTGAAAAGAACTTCAGTTCATGTCATGATTATGTCGGGGCCTTATATTCCAGTTGTCAACTGTCCTGGCCACATTCTCAGCTGTCTCTATGCTTCAGACTCCTCAATTCCAAGGTTAGGATACTAGTTGTTGACAGCATCAATCAACAGGATTCTTTTTTTGTTTTTGGTTTGTTTGTTTTTGTTTTTCGAGACAGGGTTTCTCTGTATAACCCTGGCTGTCCTGGAACTCACTTTGTAGACCAGGCTGGCCTCAAACTCAGAAGTCCACCTGCCTCTACCTCCCGAGTGCTGGGATTAAAGGCGTGTGTTCTATCAACAGGATTCTTGGAAGTACCAGTGGAACAATGTACTGTCAGGTCTCAGCAATGGAATGGAACAATATTCCAGAACAGTTGTTATATGTGCTGCTGTGATTATGATCACTCGTGTATGAATTTTAGATACCTGGAGAGTACTGGTATTTGAATGATTAATTGAACTTTTATACACTATGGTAGATACAGAATTTAAAGCATAAGGAGGAAACAGATGATACAGAGTATCTTCTACCAACCTCCATCCCATTTTGAAATGGGAGGGTAGGCTCCTGTGGGTGGGTGTGATGTCTGTTTGCAGAAGCTGACATGTGATGAGCCTCCTTTTGGGGAGTCTACAAATCACCATGCAACAACTCCCTCCTGGGTTAGTGTATTCATGTGCTAAGGTTGCCAAGATAGATATTATAGATTCGGCCAGACAACAGAAAGGTACTTCCCCACAGTCCTAAAGGCTGAAGCATTGAGGTTAAGATTTGCAGGATTGGTTTCTATTGATGCCTATCTCCTTGACAGAGCTGGCCATCTTTTCTTGTTATGTGAGTCTATTTCTATAAGGATGCAAGTCACATTGGTTAGAATCTGCCCAGATGACCTCACTTTAGGTTAATGACCACTCTAATAGCTGTATCTTAGTACAGGCTTTTCCAGAGGTATTGGAGATGCAATTTTGACTATGAGTTTGGGCAGGCCGAGCTTAGCCCATTAGACTTAGTGTGCCCTTCTGATCCCTTACAGCACAGAGCAGGACACATTTCTTGCAGATATGGCGAGACTTTGGGAAATGGAACAAGTTCCTGCTGGTATACCTTCTGTCGGGGTTTGTTGAAGTGTCTTGGTGTACTTGCCAGGAATCACATGCACTGTGGAAGCTGTACGCAGAATGGAATGTGTGAGCCATGTGCAGAGTTGAGTGTGCAGGGAGAAAACATAAATCTCCAGGACAATATGTGTTGACCCAAGTTTGTGTCTGTAATGGGATTTGTAGGGGACAGAAAAGACCAACCATGAATGAACATGTAGGAAGTATGTGAAGCTTGCTAAGTGATATTCCCAGCTCGGCTCAGGAAGATGAAATTATTTCACATGCTGGACTCTTACCTCCCAGCAGAGCCATTCCTGATCTATCTGGATTACAGAGTAACTAGCACTGAGGGGGTGGGAGAATCTATTTAAATGAATAGCTTTCAAGTGTATTAGAAGTCCTATTTAGTTTGTCATTATCGGATGTTCGTCAAACTCTTGAAGTGGTGTGAGGCCTCTTTCTGTTCTCTGACCCCACAGCTGCTATAATGTGCTCTCTTTTCCAGCATGCTGATAAAAGGTCTGAATAAGGTGTGTGTGTGTGTGTGTGTGTGTGTGTGTGTGTGTGTGTGTGTGTTTAATGGAGGCCATACTACTCTGTGAGCTGGTGTGTCTTGTAGCTTAGCAATTAGCTTATTAGGTTATTTATGTCTGTATCACTGGGAGGCAGCCAGAGTCTTCCATTTCTTTCTGTGGGAGCAGAGGAAATGATGGAGGTCTGCTCAGACAACGAAACCCTTCCCATACCACCTTCCTCGTCATGCCAGGTGTAATGGCCTTGGGATTTCTGGAAGGTGACATAGCTCTCAACTTGCCCTCTGGAACAGGCTGTCATTGTCCTTTCATGTTTGGAGGAAACCTATCTGTTCCCATTGATGGTAATAGCCCATCAATGTCACATAACCCAACCTGTGTCACATATTAATTCATTTAACCTTCACAGTGACTTTCCCAGTTTGGCTGCCATATGTTTACCATTTGATAGGTAAACTAAATGAGAATGGTTAAGCACCCCCTCCTACCATCAAACACACCCAAGGCTGCTAGGCCAGCAGAGGGAGAAACTGTTAGAATGCAAGTCATATACTGTCATCAGCCCTTGTGTTCCCCAGCTTTGTGATGCAGAAAACTCTCTCTCTGTCCCTATCAACCTTAGTCTCTGAAACTCACTCCAGACCCCGTCAAAGTCCACAGCCCCAGGGTGTCCTTCCTGCCATCTGTTGTCACCTTGCAATTGCCAGGCAGCAAGGTGGGCTTGGAAAACCTGTAAGATTGGACCCAGGAGGAGTGAGATTTGCCAACCTAGGGCTTCTGGGGTCTGAGCATTTCATGTCTGCCTGTCCCTGGTCCTTCATTTCTCTATGCAATGATTGGCTATAGCGGCAGCAGACCAGGCTTTCACATGGGTGTAGGCATGTCTGATGCACTGTTTCAGAGGCAAAGGAAGAAAGAGAAGGAAGAAGTCAACATCTCGCCCCCAGAGAGATGTGGACACATTCTGAGGTGCCTTGAGAATGTGCTGGAGGCTGCCCAGCAGCTGTTGGGTAAGCAGGCTTGGTATGCCTTGACTACCAGGAGTTGGAAGTTGGTTATAGTTTCCAGGGGCAGAGTGCAGTGCTTTGAGGGGCAAGCCTGACACTCAAGATGCTCTTTAAAGCTGAACTAGATAGTGAACCAAAAAATAAGTTCACCTCTCCCTGATAAGCAGCAAGAGTTTCTTGTCCCCCCCCCCCCCCATCATCTGAGATTGAGAAGCCTTCCTCCCCCCAAGCCTTCCCATTTCACACATACTTTCTGCCTGTGGAAGCCTGTGACATAAGCCATTATTTTATTAAGGGTGACATCATAAGGGACTGTTCAGGGAGGAGAGGATTTCCCTACTCTCTGTGGAGTCATCAAAATATGAAAATAGCAGCTACAGGATGGAAGAGTTTTCTTTTCGTCTCTAGTAATATAGAAAAATTTCAAATCATGCACAGATGTGATGAGGTTTGCTGAAGGAAAGAATGCACAGGTGACCTGTGGCTTTAAAGACACGGTCTCTGTCCTTTTTACAATTTGTGTGGGAGACCATTCGAGTCCATGCAATCACTGAGTTCTTCCCAGCTCCAAATTATGATCAGTGTTAAGCTGAAGGAGTGTATTGCTTCTGAAGCAGAAGGAAGGCTCCAGGGCAGATAATAAACTAGATGAGAATTGCCAGCTATAGGTAGAATATTTACTGGATTTAATTTTCTAAATTTGGTCCTTGAGCCAAAAAAAAAATTACAGGATTTTTATCATCTCCCTTCATCTCCAACCTTATGCCCTCAAATTTTTCTTATTATTAATATTTAAAACCCATCACTCTGTATGAATTATTGGCTATAAAAAGACATAAATTTTTGTTCTTTCCATTTCAGACAACTCTATACTGTCTCATATATATATATATATATATATATATATATATATATATTCATGTCAGAAGTCTGTGCTTTCGGTTTCCTCCTACCCTTGTCATAACTAGTTTGTTCCAGTGCCATGCAGCTCAGGGGCTGTCACTCTTGTTTTTGTTGTTGTTGTTTCTCCACTGCCAGCCTTTTCTCCAGCCTGACTACAAATTATGTCTTACTTAACCTATATTCAACCATCATTCCACTGCCAAGGCACATTTGCCAACTGTAGGTTTTCCAGATTTGATTGGCTCATTTTAGTGACGATGGGTTAGATAAGATGAGTCCCTTCCCAGCCAATGCTCATCTCCTTATTAATGCCACTTCGTTCTGCCTGTCAGGAGGGAAACGTCTCAGCTTTCAATTTAGCAGTCTCTGTGGCTGCCCTGTTTCGTCTCCTGACCTGGGATTTTGCAGCACTGGAGAGTTAGAATGGAGCATGCTTTAGCACTGTATTGGCTGCTCAGAAATACTGAATCTTGGTTGACTAGATAGTCTTGAGAAATACCACTCGCTCTTGGTTTTACTACTGTGCTGAGGCATTTTAGTGCCTTAACCATGTCAGAGGGTATCTGGGAGAGAGAGGAGAACAGGGGAACAAACGTCTATGTGCTCAGAATCTCTAAGTATGAGTAAATATAAGGAGACCCTGTGATGGTGACAGTGATGATGGGCATGTTTTCAAGGTCATTAGATTAATTCTGTTTCCTATTTCCAGGAAATCTGCTATTGAGCTGTTCTTACAAATTTGTTATTAGAGTTTGAGCTTAAGCCCAGCTTTTAAAAAACTAGGAATATCTTTCCCTTCTAGAATTGCCACTGATTTGCCAGTGGATCCAGTTGTATGGGTCACCAAGGTGACACATGTCCCCATTCTGTCTACTCCACCCCCTTTAATTGTTTAAGTGGAACAGATCTCCTCCAATCTCTTTCCTATGGAGAGACAGGGAGGGCTGCACAGGGATTGTTGGCAAATGGTTCTGAGTGCCTCTACAAAAGGCCAAATCCTGGCTCTCTACTCTGGGGCTTGGGATTTACACCCATAACCACCCTCTCAGCTCACTGACGTTCACACTGTTGGACCGAACACCTCCCTGGGACTGTCCTCCAGTTGAGTACTTTGCAGAGTATCAGACTCTGAACCTAGCCAGAGAGATTGAAGGTTCAGCTGTGTTAAGTTTTACATTTGGGGGGCAAAGGAGTCTAACTCTCCAACCCTCGGTTTCTCTTTCTCTCAGATTGTGAGGTTGAAAGTGCCCACTTCATAGAATTGTAAAGATCGAGTGAAATGAAATACATGCAACAAAAACTGCCTGAGATGTAGCAGGCGCTCCTGGAGTGTTTGTTGCTATAATTGTTTTCATTCATATATTTCAAGGGTGAGAGTAGTTCTGTCTATCTTATGGTATGGGAAAAAGTTGGTTCCCAGGAGTTTTGGGACTTGTATCCATGGGTGTGGGTGGAGGGGTGGGGTGGTGTTTGCTACCAAATACTATGCGAATACTCCAGACCTGGACCGTGAGGAGCTGTCCATCTCAGTGTTTGCAGTGGTTCTTTTTTTCCCATCCTATTGGATGCTTCTGGTGTGCTGCTTATCTTGCCTGTGCATGGCACCTTCTCTCAAGGAGCCTCAAACTTATAGGTCACCCAAGTCCACTACCAGCTGCAAGACATGGTGGTATAGGTATCTGCTGCAGTGTGAGTTGTCACCGAGGTAGAGAGCAGTCCCTTCTGATGGGGCCCCAGGTTGAGGGAAAGCAACACTCAGAACAGAATTCATAGAGGAAGTGGCTACGGGCAGGGTCAGTAGATAAGCAGAATGCCACATCTAGCTTATATTAAGTTCTCCACAAATGGTAGCTATTAATGTTATTATTTAATGCTTTGCTCATAACGGGGATGCAATATATTTTTTGGATTGACCGACTGCCTAGCTGGCAGTACAAACAAATGAGGAGTGTTTTATTATTGCCACTTCTTTTTACCCAGTAGGGCCTCAGGCTGGTGCTGAACTGGGCTCAGTGGTCCATCTATCATGGAGGCAGGGCAGTACCACTACATATGAATTATCAGCCTAATATTTTCTCCCTGACATGCAGCACAGCACACAAGAGAACAAGCCCTCCCCGAATCAGCTTCCTGAAGGGAAGGAGTTTTTCACAAAGTGTAGTTTCAGGGAAGAGAACTCATGGTCAATTTACCAAGGATATAAAATCAAGTTCTTATCAGTTTGAATAATCACAATATCTTATCCTGATTAACTATCCTTATTCATAGTCACACCTAATAACTGCATGAATGGCTGGGTTTATTTAGGCTCTACTGTGTGCCAGGTTCTGTATTTAGTATTTTAAACCCCACAAAAATCTTAGAATCTCATCAAATAGGTTCTTTGATCTCTCCTTTCCCCCATTATTCAGACAGAGAAACAAGACACATAGAGAAAAGTAGTATAAAAGTATGTAAACTCAAAAAGACCTTTGGATTTGAACTTGGTGAGTCTGTCCCATATTCTTATCTCCAACCAAGACACCTTCTGGCCTTACTGTGAATTGTAAGTTAGATCCACAGTAGCTTTGGTTGTCGGAGTCAGGGTGAATTTTAGACATTATAGGTTGCAGATGTCAAGTTCTGTTCCTGAAAAGAATTCTTCCTGAGGTCCAGCTGTCCTTCCTCAGAACATGACACCGGGCAGCCTCACGCTTCTCGTTAGTAGATACCAGGGCTTCCTTCTGCATCTTAAGTGGGGTACCCTATGTTAACTGTGGGCTACACCTTTTGCATTTGTTAGTCCCTCTAGTTCTTATGAACCACCTTATGTGAAATCAGAACCTACCACTGTCCGTCCCCCTCGTTCTACTCTGCCCTCATTTATGCTATCGTTCCCTGACATAGAGTTATCAATTCAGTTGTCCATCATCTGTTGCCTCTCCTCACACAGTTCAGGGGCTATGCTTGTTTCTGCAGTATCCCCAGCTCTCCAAGCCATCCCTACTATACAGTAGGCTCTGAATGAATGTTTGCAGACTTGGACAAATGGATGCTCTTAAGATGCAGGCTCATAGCTCTAGCTTTACAGGTAAGGAAACCATGACTCAGAGAAGTTAAACAACTTCACTTGAAGTTATACAACTAGCAAGGCTCCTATTCTTATGATAGATACCCTCCTGGGTCCCAGAATTTCTTTATTTTCAGCTTCTTGTTCCTAAAATACTCGGGACCCTGACAACCAGTTTTGTGAGTGACTGTTTTTCCCTACTGCGACTCCATGGCCTGTCATATCTTCTGGCAAATCTCTGCACTCAGAGTTTTTCTACCCAAATCTTGGTTTCATTACCTGAAGAAGTTTTTTTTTTATTATTATTAACATTTTTTTGTCTTATTCCTCATTGATTTATTAGCATAAGCCATTTTTAGCTCACTATTATAATAAATCTATTAATTCTTAGTGATTACAATCAGCATTAATCACATTTAACCTTACAGTATCATATAATGCAGGGCTCGTGGCGGAAATTCACTTTGGCTGTGGCAGCCTCCGGCAGCTCTCCCAGCAGAAGTCTGGATGGCTCTTTGAAAGATGCCCTTGGGCTTTCATCTGCTAGGGTTCCTACTCTAACATGCTCGCCCAAAGACTAGAGAATGGACTCTTAAAGGTTTCGGTGGATCTTTCTACTTTATAGCTTTGTATGATCAGACAAGTCACAGGTTCTCCCCTGAGCCATAATGTCCTATATTCCCCACTCTATTAAAAGGCTGGCTGATGGAACTCCAGACAGTGCCACCCCCCTTGCCTCTCTTTAGGACATGACAGCAAGCAAGAGGACACTTGTTTAAATGCTCTGTACTTATTGTCATGCTGGGTACTTCCTGTCCCTGCTCTGTACTTCCTAATCTACTCTATACTTCCTGTACAGCTCTGTACTTCCTGTCTTATTTTTGGAGTTGGAAGTATATCTTTGAATGCATTCTGTAGTTATTCTTTGCACATGGAAATTAGGGAACTGTGTATACCCAGTAGAGGCAGATACTGTCCTTTAAAATACATGGACAGGTGAGGGACCATGTACAAGTCTGTGGCAGGTAAGAAGACCTGGCCAATGTATCATTGAAGCTTGCTTGAGCCCAGAATGGAGCTCATTTCTCATCTGCATCACTGAGTTCTCTGTCTTTGATCAGAGACGGGATGCACACTGCCTAGTTCTCATGCCCTAGCATGGAAAGGAAGGCTTTAGGACATACAAGTGCCATCGTTAGTGGCTGTTAATACAGCAATGAAGAAGCTGTCCCTTCGACCAGTAATTTGTGCATGGGTTAAAGTGCCAATGGCAAAAGCCCTGAGTTACCCAACTTCTGATCTCTCTTTATTCGAATTATTATTAGTTCATATTTACTGGGCACTTTCTCCATGCCAAGTGCTTTCCATAAATATTTTATTTAACCCCAACTATGGCCTGATGAAGCAGTTACTATTATTCAGCCTATTTATAGATGAGAAAAGGAGAACTTAAGGGGGTTAAGTGACTTGGCTAAGATCATTGTCATTAATAGAATGGTTGGAATTTGCTGTGACTTCACTTTTTCCTTATGATAAGCACAGATGGCGTTTCTCAATTGAGAGGGAGAAAAAGAGCCCAAACAGGCCCTTTCCCTTGAAAATCTTATTCTTGACTCACAGAGAATGAAAAACAGTAGAAAGGCATAATAGAAGTGTCAAGAGATGCTTGGTCTTCAAAAGTGACGGGAGACTGTGAGAGGGGTTGTAGAGAGGAGTGCTGCATTGAGTTGGGGAAATGAATATGTTCCCAAGGAGAGTCTGTTTGAGGGATGAGCTATAGAAACTGGTGTGAGTGCCAGACTGTTGTTCAGAGACAGTGAGGCATGTGGACCATGTATTGGCAAACAACAAACATGTTGTTTCAATCAATAGTAGAAGATGTGATGGCTTAAACAGTTTGATGCTGGTGTGTTTTTAAATGGCTTGGAGGCAATTTTCAGTCTCTACATATATTCAACAAATGGTCATTGCATATGCCGAGAAAATATAAGAAGGCATACCCAAGTGTTCAGAGTATAGAGGATTTTCCATAAATAAAATCCAGTTTATTTGTGTGCAAATATATGTTATATTATTAACCACTCAATCTATTTGGGTAAATGTTGAAAAGATGCATGTTTAATATATAATCTAGAAAACCTTTCAAATCTATGAACTCAGAATAAGATGGAAATGGCTTACCAAAAGTCAGTCATGTCTAAAAATATGACAGTTATTAGCTCAAGTCCTACAGTGTGATGACTTTCAGAAACGTTATCTTGGGGACCCAGTGGTTCTTCCACTTGTTAAGGTTGTCAGGAACTAGAAGCAGCGAGTACCATAACTTCCACAGTAAGGCGGGGAGGGGGTTATGAATTATTGCATTGCAGTGCTCAGATAACTCACCCACTCTTCTTTTAAAAGTCAGAATCCCCTTCATAGCTCATGGTACTAACTACAGTGGGCAGGCCTTCCTACCTCAGTTATCCAAGATAACTTCAATGTGTATGCTCACAGGCTCACCTAATCTATACAATTCCTCCTTGAGACTTTTTTCCAGGCGACATAAGATCATATACGTGCCCACTAAACTTTGCTTATTGTCTGATGCTTTCTGTGGCTTTCTCCAGAAATTCTAGACCTGCTTACTCCTTGATTTTAGTCCTTCTGTGATTAGTGCAACTTTCAGTGCTTCTGGTTTCTTTGCCCCTAACCACTCTTTCAAATGGTTAATGACCTTAGCACACTCTGTGCTGTGCTATAGTGCCTTTACAGGGCTGCTATTTAAAGGTATCTTGGGAGGAATCCCCAGACTCGCACATTTGCATATTAGGCCAGTGTGTTTAGGAAGTCAGCAGTTCCAGATAATACTGACAACAGCCTCTTTACTACAATTGACATTATCCAACCAAGGCTTGCTATACTGTTTTTTTTTCCATATATCATTTTTGCTTAGCTTAACAGCTTAGGTCAAAGTCAAGATCAGCCAGTTAATATTAGAATTATCTAACCCCATAAATGCACTCATGTATTCTGAAGCAGACACTTTAAAATGGTAGGAATTTTAAACTCCATTATGAAACATAGTGGGGGTTTGAAAGAGAACATCAACAGACAATATCGTTAAGCAATTAAACAATAATAAAGCAAACCTGCTTAAATAGCTATAACCACGCAGGCTCAAAATTGTGTCTGCTGGCCTGTGAAGAAAAGTGCATGAGAAGTTGGGGAGGGTTTTAAACATACTGGGTGGACAACAGAAGTATCTTAAGCATAGCTAACATGCCCTTTGCATGCAGTTCCTGGGAGTGGGAGGTGGAGCTTGCTTCTTTCTCTCTTTAGCACCATTATGTCCTGCACTGCCAGTTCCAAGGCTGTTTGTGGGATTCTTCTTCCAAACAGAGAAATAAAAGCAATTTCTACCTTACTAGGTCTCATAAAACATTCTCCGCCAATCCCTCTGTTGCTCTTGACACCAATGACATTTCATTTTCTCCATGTTGTAGGTTAGTGTGAGGTTATGGTTGACCTTATAGGAGGCATTTGAAGCTCTAGGGAGATAAAAGCGACTGGTTCCTGATTGCATGTTGTTGTACTTAGAGTAGAGCTAGCGTAAGGACCTGGATTAGAACTCTGGACCCTTGTGGCATCCATCTGTTGCTTTTGCTTTCCATAATAAATCTCTGTTCCTGCTAGGATGGTTTGACTTTTACAAGATCTCGATTTCCATTTTAATAATCTCAAGCCTTCCCTTGGCTCTGCAAAGGAATTAAATTTAAATACGTAGTCTACATTTTATCTTGACATTTTCTTTCGAAGGCAAGAACAAGAAAGGAAAAAGGGAGGGGTTAGGTGTTCAGTCTTTTCATCATGAGGGCAAACTCCTGCTCTGTGGAATTCTTCACTCAGATCCTCTTGGGATAGGTGCAAGACCAAGGATGGCTTTCGTAAGCCCCCAGGCTCTGTAGTTACCCCTAGAGACACAAAGCAAACCTGTATCCCATATCCCAAATCTCTGTGGAGATCATACCCGTGTGAGCAGTAAGCGATGTGGCTTAGAGATGGTCTTGTCAGTCTAATTGATCTTGAGTCATTGCTTCTGCTGTCAGAGCTGTCTGTCTCCTTACCCATAATCCTCATCACTTTGATAGCCTGTTAGGAATATGGGACTTGGCCCAGCCTTGCCTTCATCCAATAACATTATGAAATTGATACTGACACTTCTATTGGCACTAATTTCTCTAAGAGATTGGAGCCAGAGGACAAGTGGTTTAGCTTCATGGCAGTTAAGCTTTCCAAGTAGATCAAGATGGCCTAAGATTGATTGACCTGTACCTCAGGAAAGGAGGGAGGGAGAAGAGAACATAGAAAGAAGAGGGAATGGAAAAATCAATGCCTTATTTGTTATCTATCATCAAGTGATATTTATTGACTAACTGTGAAGGACAATGTTCTTTATGGATATTCTGAAGATACACACTTAGCTTCCCCATAGTCAGCTTCCAACGACTATTAGAAGATAACAGTAGAAGCACATTGTCTAGAGAGACCCATTGGCATACTTCCGATACTGCCCCCTTGTGTCTGGAGTCTAAAATGGCTATTGAGTTCATCTGTGACTGACTATCTTCTCTCACAAGGGGCTTTCATACACAGGTTACCTAGTTATTAGGTGGATCATGTTATCAAGTCAAAAGGAGCCCTATAGACAGTTAGACTGAGATAATAAGTACTGAGCAATCCAGGTTGCAGAGCCACTTTCTTCTCAGAACAATGAGGCCCATCTGGCCTGGATGAACAATCCCTTTTTCACAGGGTTACTTTCTCACTGGAATGCCCTTTAGCTTAGTGGATGTGTGAGGAAAACAGGCTTTTGATGAGAAGATACCATCAGGGTTAGAGGTTTTTATGGACTGGCTGATTTAATACTATTACCTGATCTGGAAATCAGGAATAACACTATAAAAATGATTGCAGGAAGCCAGAAAATTGAAGAATATGAGTTTTGATATTAGATGGTTAGATCTTTGAAGTTTTTCCTGACTATTATAGAATCTCCTTCAGACACTTCAACCCTCCCCTCCCCAAGGTTGAGTAGTTCCTTCATATCTATAACTTTACTTTTTGTGGTTTCAAGTTTCAGTTAGAGATCTCTACACAGACATTCTAGAAATAAATGGTTTGTAGATTTTATTTATTCAGTATTTTTTTTTAGATACAACTTAAATATGTAGCCTACACGGACTTTCAACCTCAAACTGCTGAATTCTGGGATTGTAGATGTATACCACCATTCCAGGATAGTCACAGACTTGAAACTGCTTTTGTTCTCAGAACCATGATGAAATCCCACCCCACCCCCATTATCTCTTGCCTAGGACATGGACTGTTTCTCTGGTCAGTGTATCTGTACTTTATATGTTACCCACATATTAGTTACTAATGAGCATCTTTATGATCAGATTGACCATTACTGCAGCACTTGTACATAGTTCGGAACTATTTGCAGTTTCAGCTGCCCACCGAGGTCTTGCAATGCTCTCCCAAGGATAAGGAGGGCCTTCTGTATTCAGTAAAGTTTCCAATATCCTTGAAAATACCACACTGAAGAAATACACAGTTCCTATAGAAGGTTTTCTTTGGTTTGGTTTGTTTTGTGACATGGATGAAGCAACCAAATTATACAGAAACACAAGCCATATGTATACACCTGATTAAGAATCTGGTGTTTGTTCATGTATAAATTTGTAAACTTTCTTGTTCAAACATATATACGAGTGAGCATGAGCTCATGGAGGCAGGAGGTTCTAGCTTGGCTATGAGGGTTTGAAGGTGGACACGATGTGGCATCATTGCCTTGCCCAGTATGATTAAGAGACTTCTTGGGGCTCATAGCAGTGGCTGTTTTGGCTTGGCAGTAGAGCCCCTGGAGAAGAGCTTGGGCACCTGTGTAAACAAGAGTAGGTACTTCAGTATATAAAGTGTGCCTTATGAGGGAGGAGATTGCAGAGCTGATATGATGCTATTTCGATTGATTTTGGTGTTGTATTTATACCTTCACACACTGGCAATCAATTGACCTCTGTACCTCCGCTCCTGCTGCAGTGCTGTTTGAATGAAATACTTATATCATTTTTATGGCATGTCTATGAAAGGGATGAGCAAGCCAAGGGATTAATAAAGGCTGCAGAGGCCTTTATAGTGCTATCCAGATGTGTAGGAAAGGGGACAGCCACCAAGGTTCAAGGGTCCTTGAAAGTGATGGCCACTGAAGAAGGGGAGGTATGAACAGTGTGTAAAGGCAGAGAAGGTAACTGGAATGGGGCATGTGCTTTGCTGTGGGAGGAAGGTATGTGTGATGGACCTAAAGGCTAGAATGCAGCTGGGCTTGTGATCAGTCATCTGTTGTCCTGTGTTTCCTTTCCTCTCTATGTACCTGGATCACCTGGAACGTGAACACGGTCACACATGCTTTTCCTTGTCTCTGTTGTATGGCCTGCATATAGACCTCAGTCTTTTTCAGAGCCAGGTATGGCTCTTCTTGTTCAATCCCTGTAGTCTCTACTTCAGGGTCTAGTATATGATGTAGCAATCACTGAACATAAGAACAGGAAATACCAGTGTAGAAAGTTCGTGTGTATTTTGGACCATAGTGATGGGGGTCACTTTCTCGAATTTGATGTGGACATATTGATACAATCTCTGGGAAGTTGTCACTGAGAACTGAATGCCCAAAGATTGATTTACCAATTTCCCCCAGAGCCTGAGACCCCCCCCCACCTCTGTAACCCTTCATATAATGTTTATTACACCCTCTGTCTGTCACTGCTACTCAAAGCCAGGTGCTGTGAGAAAGGCAGATGGGACACATGGTTGAACTGTGTCCTGTAAAAAGATAAGTTGAGGCCTTAACCTCTGGTTTCTCATTTGGAAATAATCTCTGCAGATGGAATTAAGATGTAAATTAAGATAGAGTGATATTGGAGAAGACTGGGCCCTTAATCTCAGCTGACTGCTGGCCTTAGAACGAGAGCAGATGGAGACTGACACACTGGAAAATTCCATTCATGAGGTTAGAAAGCCATGCGATCCCTGAGATTGGAGTGAGACACCTTCAAGCTATGTGTGTGCCGAGGATTGCTAGCCAGCTAGAAAGAGGCAAAGGAAGACTCTATCCTGTGTCCCGGGGAGCATGGATCTGTCAACACCTCCATCTCAGTTGCCCATCCTCCAAAGATGTGAGAAAACACATTTGTGTTGTTTGGAAGCCACCTATTTTGTGGTATTTGCTTACAGCAGCCCTTGGGAGAGAACACATTTACAGAGGCAGTGCTTAGGTGCATCAGGAATAGGGCTTGGACAAGGCCTATTTTCGAATTTCTTACTCTGTTAAAAAGGCCTGACTGGGAACTTTAAGAATGGTCCAAGGATATACAGGTTAGAGCCCTGGACTGTATGTAATTTGTGGTCTAGAGACTTCCAAGACTCGGTATAGGGATGGGCAAAGAGAGGGAACGCTCCTGACCCACCCCAGGGCCATCTCATCACAAGATGAGTTCAAATGCAGATTTTCCTATAAGGGAAATCCTATAACCTCTTCAAGTGAAATGTCATGGAACTGTTCTGAGATGTGTCTACAAGGATACCCTGGCCATGGTTACAGAGTGAAGAACTGTATCCCAAGCCTTGAGACCTGCATGTATATGGTGGTTGGAGGTAACACTGAGCCTTGGTAGCTAGCTGGGCCTG
The DNA here is from genome assembly GCA_902729485.2 of Mus minutoides. Lineage (NCBI taxonomy): Eukaryota > Metazoa > Chordata > Mammalia > Rodentia > Muridae > Mus > Mus minutoides. The sequence continues at coordinate 1,281,089 of LR753313.1, forward strand.
GGAGATATGCTGATTGACATGAACCGATTCCAGAGCCTGCTCCAGGCAGCCACAGGTAAGAGGATACTGAACAGCCAGGACCTTTGCTAGGGCAGGGCTGGGTTGTGCAGCAAGAGAGTGTGTGATTTAGGGCACCTATAGCCTCAGCAGTACTGCTGTGGGAGCCTTGACCTCTGTGGGAATCAGTCAGAGAACTTGTTTGTCCAAGCCTAGGACTGCTGAGAAAGGCAAGTCTGGGAATCCAGGCTTTGTGTTATGGTTCTATTGGAAATCCATAGGGTTGACTTTGGCCTTGCACAGCTTGTATGGGGCACAGTTTCCCTATGTCTACATCTGTTTTACTTTTCTTGTCATGTATAAGTGTACCCTGTTGTTTATAAATGATCTCTAAGGCTCTAAACCTAGAGATTCAAAATTTGTAATACCCCCTCTACCACCAAGTTTTTATTAATTAATTAATTAATTAATTAGCATCCTAAGTGTTAACCCCCTCCCAGGCTCTGCCTCATTGAGACCTTCCCTCATCACCCATATCTTTCTCCTCTGAGAGGGTGGGACTCCCTTGGGTATCCCTCAGTCTATCACATCAAGTATCTGCCAGATTAAGCGCATCCTCTCCCACTGAGGCCAGACAGGCAGCCCTGTTGGGGAACAGGTACCACAGTCAGCCTACAGCTTTAGAGAGAGTCTCTGATCCGGATATTGGGGGTCTCACATGGAGATTGGGCTGCACATCTGCTGCATATGTGCTAAGGACCTCATTCCAGCCCATTCGTGTTCTTTGGTTCCACTATCAACTTCTATGACCTCCCTGGTGGGGAGTCTTTGTAACCCCCAACAATGCTACTCTCATGCATTGAGATGCATGGCAACCTTTTCATTTGTTTCTAGAGGGAATTTGATGTGACCTCCGAGCACTAAGCAGAGAGCCAGAAGATTGATTTTGCCTTGATTGTATGATGGCTTACCTTGACAGTTAGCTCTCAGTTTCATCACCTGGGAGATGGGAATGTCATCCTTGTATTCAGTGTGTCTTAGGAGTGTGGTAGCGGTGAAGCCTGTAAGTAGGGAAGAGGCTTGTGAGCACACAGTGTTTGTTTATAGAGTTCTGAATGTTTCCCTTGATAGAGATGATATGGTTGATATTGGTGGGAAGAATCTGTGCTGGGTGTTCCCAGGTTCTTTGCATCTTATCCAAGGCATTTAAGTAAGTGTATACAGACTGCAAAGAAGCAGGAAAACTTTATTCAAAAGGAAAATGAGATTATGGATCAGAAATATATTGTCAAGACTGATAGTGGGCCACTGAGTGAGAAAATTCTTAAGGACAATGATTCTGATTTGGGAGTTCCTCTTGGGGTGTTCAATAGAAGGATGGGGTTTGTTTTCAAGGGCAGAACAGGCGGTTTTGTTTGGATTGACAAGCTTGGATTATGTAAGGACTTGCTTTCTGTGCAATCTCTTGCCATAATGCTTCTCATTTTAATCAAATGCACTCAATTATGCATTGGTAAATAGTGGATTCCTCTTAAAGTTCACTTAGAGGATATAGCTTTCCTTTTGCATATATACCTCACCCACACACACACCAATTCAAGCCAGATCAGCATATCCCCCCTCTGCTTTTTATGTTGTTTGCATATTCATCTGTGGGAGGGTGTTGGGACATGTGGGTGCTGGGAATTGAACCCAGGTCCTCTGAAAGAGTAGCCAGTGAGTGTTTTTAACAGCTGAGCCATTTTTCTAGCATCTTGGTTTTAAGATATGCTCTGGGACATGTTTAGATGGAAATGGGTGATATCAAGGGGTTGCTAAAAGGAGTAACTTATTTCTATTATTTAAAACAGGTATATGTGCAGCCAGATACATCTGGGAGCTCCAGGTTGTCAATAGATTCTATATACACTGCTAATGTGTGTGCACAGTTCATGCAGGTATAAGGGTGCTAGGTTGACAAAATGCAGTTAGAGCAGATGTGTGCATAGCCCAAACCAAGTGGAGTCCTACGTTGCTAAGCTATTCTCTATGCTTTCCTACCTCTGATTTAAATGAACCAAGATCAAAGGATCCTCTATTCTAAATGTCCTGTGATTTTGAAGTTTTACTACCCTACCCCCACTTGAGATTCCTGAGGACCTCATATATGTCTGCCGAGTGAGAGTGAATTTTGAGTGAGGGAAAATGTCCTCTGGCCTGACATGAAGTGATATGATCTGTGTATTAGACAAGCTGAGTGGGAATGCTTAGGGCTTAGAAGTGAGTTTAGCATCTCTGAATAGACTGCAAAAGCCACAGGGTACTCATGATTTCCCTCCAGCCATAAATCCAGGCTTGTTTTCAGTATCTTCAATTTAGGGGCCATGTTGGTTGGGAATGCTTCCATTCTGCACCCCACACTGAGGATGTATGCCAGTCTACCTTGAGGCAGGTAGAGGAGAGATGAAACACAGAGACCACCACGCAATCTAAGAGTTTGGCTCTGCAGCATGAAACTGCCACTTACTAGCTGTGTGGCCTTGGGCAGTTTACTTAATTTCTCTGATTCTATTTGTAGGACCCACATTAGTGAGTCCCAGTGAACACTGTGTGAGATTGTACATACAGAAAGTCCAGTGTAGCGTCTATAGTCACTGAGTGTTCAGCAAGCACTGAGTATTGTTACTCTGATTTATCACAGAATTTTGAAGGCCATCACTCTGGGGGGGAAAGGATTAGATTTTCTACAGGTGGTTGTATGTCTGGACATCACTCCACATGTATTTAAGAGTGCTTCAAGAGAGAGCAGCCTGGACATGTTTTGACTGCGTGTGGTGACCTTCTCATTGAGAAGCCCCACATAGCAACAATGCCCACCAGGCTCCAGGTTTTTCCCCCAAAAGGGTTTTTCTTCTCTCCAGCCTCCATTGTCTGTCTCTTCTTTCTAACTCATCAGACCTCACTGTCAGTTAAAAGAAGTTCCAGCTGAAACCCCTCAGGGTCAACCAGTGGGCTTTTGAAATATTGGCACTTCCACTTGTGAATGAGGAAAGTCAGAGACATCTGGGCTCAGCTTGTGGGAACTGAAGCTCTTTGATAGTGGCATACAGTTTAGTTAGTGCAAGAAAGTCTCATATGAGAGAGAGAGGCTTGGAGATGACAATGATTTTCCAACCCGGCTATGCCACTGCACTGTAAACTCAGATGATGTTTCCTTCAGTTCCCAAAAGTCCCCAACCTGAAGGGGGTGGGGGAGCTATAGATACAGCTTTATGGGAAAGCAAATACTCCATTCTGGCACAGGGTTGGGTTGCTGAGCTCTCCTTTTGCATGTATCTATGTGTGTGGTGTACATCTTCGTTTGCATATATATTAGAGTGCATGTAAAGGCCCCAAGCTGATGTTGAGAGCCTTCCTTGATTGCTTTGTACTTAATTACAGGGTCTCCCAATTGTATCCAGAGCTTGCCTATATAGCTAGTCCAGCTAATCAACTTGTCCTGGGAATCCCTGTCTCCACCTCTGAGTGCTGGAATTAAAAGCTGGCTGCCAAACCTATCCAGCATTTATGAGGGTCATAGGGATCCAACCTGTATTCCTTGCAGAACAAGTGCTTTAATGGCTGAGCCATCTCCCTAGTCTTCTTGTTGAATTGTGTGTAGTAATGATACAACAATGGGTGAAGCTGAATTAAGACATGTCCAGACTTGTGCTAAGAACTCTTTTGGAGAGTCTTGGACAAAGAACACCAGCATTTTGGATTCTAATCATCTTAGATATGCAATTGGAAGGTAATTATTTTCTTCCTGTTGATGCAACATCTGCACACAGTCTTTGGAGGAGGCGGACTGCTTTTCCTCTAGGCTGAAAGCATTTTTCCACTCTCTGGACCCCACGCTTCTGTCCATTCCTTTGCCCTTGAATTTTTTTGTTGTTTCTAATCACTATAACTTGGTGTTGCAACTTTCTAGCTCTAAAATTTCCTAGGAAAATGTTGTGATTTTCTTTCCTGTACAAGGCCAGTTCCCTATGGGTCTGACTGGGTGTTAAGACTAGAACTGAAAGCTTCAGGCATAGTTCAGTGGTAGAGTACTCATCTAGCATGCACAAAGCAATGGGCTACTTCTCACCTCCAGCATAACACACACACACACACACACACACACACACACACACACACACTGCAAACACACACACACATACTGAACACATGTTGCATACACACACTGCACACACTGCACACACACACACAGAGTATCTGAGAAAGGTACAGTGACTGACCCACTATAATTGCCCCATTCTCATAAGCAGATGCTGGGACCTGAGCTAGCCTAGGACAGCGGGATAAACTCAGACTTGGAAACCAGATAGATAAGGCTGTATCTACTGTTTATTAACAGGGTGACCTTGGGCAAATTATAAAACCTTGAGTTTCAATTTCCTCAGCTGCATCACAGCGGATAAGAGGATCAACCTCCAGGGCTGGTTTCGATGACTGAGTGAGATAAGGGAAGCTAGTCTTCAGAACACTGGGTCTTCTTTCCCTCTCCTTAAGCATGTTCGCAGGCTGGCTGATCATAGGCATCATTTTCAATCACTAAGATATCTCCAGGCTCTGAATGCTCTGAAGCATGAACACCGCCTTTGGTTCCTGTAAGGGCTAGGAGGGAATTGGAGCCAGAGAATAAAGCTTGCCTTTTGGGAAATGCTTCTGGGAGATGAGCAGTGTAGTCAGGAGGGCATGCCTTGTTGGGCAGCCTGCAGAGCCTCCTGTGCCCTAGAGGTCACTCTGGGCAAAATCTATCCCGGAGGAAGCAGAGGGGAGGGCCTTTGGATCTGGGCAGGAATTGAAGGCAGTGATTTGTCCCCAGGAACTCTCTCGGTCACAGCCTCTCTTCACTTGGCTTCTGTCCTGCATCTGCCAATAAAAATTAAGAAATTGATTTTCTTTTGTTTGCCTCTGAGGACCAGGCTCTTTTTATGAGACAGTAAATGGAATCCCTCTCTAAGCATGGCTGGATTTTTAATTGTGTTTGTTGTGGTTTCCCTTCTTTCCTGTTTATGAGTTTCTGCTCCCAGATTTGTTGACGCGGAACGCTTGCACACCAGGGACATGTCAGTGTTTGAATTTTATCAGTGGGAAAAGGTTGAGGTTTTAAAGACTCACTTTCTTAATCCAAAGGTTGGTGCGTTTTGCTTCATGCTGACACACGGAAAAAGCACGAGGCTCTTCCATGCTTCTTTTACGTCTCGTGTCCTATCTTAGTGGCCATGGTCTCATTCCATGTACGGCTGGGGCTAAGGGTGGAGACGAAGCACTGAGAGATGAACTGCCCCACTGAGACCAGCACACATTTATCCTTTGAATGAAGGATTATTTTTGTAGAGTTGTGTGTATGCTTGTGTGTGTGTTTGTCTCTGTGTGTCTGTGTATGTCTGTGTGTGCATTTGTGTCCATGTGAGTGTGTGTGTGTGTGTGTGTGTGTGTGTATCTGTGACTATGCAACTGTAGCCTAGGAATTGACCTTAGGTGTCTTTGCCTATCATTCTCCACCTCTCCACTTTGAGACAGAACCACTCACTGAACCTGGAGTTCCCTGATTGGCTACACCAGATGTCCAGAAAGCCCCCAGGACCCTCCTACTTTCATCTGTCAGTGCTTCGATCACAGACAGGCACACAGGGGGGGTTTTATGTATGTGTTGGAAAGCCAGACTTAGGCCTCATGCATGCACAACAAGCATTTTACTTAACATCTCTCCAGCCCTTGTAGAAGTTTCTTCAAGATGGGGTAAAGCATGAAAATGGTCTAAATGAAAAGACCCAAAGAACATGTTAGTTATGGAGAGTCCATAGTGCCTCGACCAAGCTTGACAGCTTAAAGTAACAAATCTATGTCTCCAGGATCTACTGCTCTGCCCTGGTCCAGTCTAAGAGACTGGAGCTTGGCCTCACGCTTTCCCAAGTGCCAGCACTGGGAGAAGGGACTGTGTCCTCATGGAAGAGCTGTGTCCTCACCACAGTTTACTGGCTTCTAAAGAAGCAGACGGTGTTGCATGCCTTCCAGTGTGCAGAATACTGCTGTACCTCAGATGACTGGAGGCTCTCGGCAAATGTGCTTCCATGACCTCAGCTCCTCAAAGAGCTTTCAGAGAGGGGTGGGGGGATGAGGCTACCTTTGGAAAGAATTTTAAGGATAAAGGAAAGACCCTATAAATGAATGGGGTATGGACCTCCTGCTTTAGAGTTCAGCTCTAAACTTGAATGATCAAAGCCGCCTTTCAGAGGTGGACCTGGGCTTGCAGATACTCAGCTGCACTGGCTCAGATGTGTTATACTCTGTATAGGCTCATGCACTCACACCGTGCTTTGTGTGTCCTAGTGTGCCAGTGAAACTGTGAAGGTACTGACTTGATTTTCCTCCTCCACTGTGTGTGAGTTATCCTATCCCCCTTTCTCCCTTTGTATCACTGACTCTGAGGACAGAGTTTTCCATGGAGTCTTCAGAGATTTCTGTGGAACCACCCTGTACCTGAGGGTCCCCTTGATGACCTGCAGCCAGGGCTCCTTCCACAGCAATTGGAGTTCTGCCCACCGGGATGAGAGTTTATTATGTGATCTTTCTAGGGTTATATCTCTGAGAATCCAGATATCACCATGGAATCAGCCACTTATGAATATCTAAGTCACCCCCCCCCCCCATCTCCACCAGTTTGGCTCCTTTTCCTTAACTACTTTAGATGTGGGCACCTTCAAGAAAACATTGGAAAGTTCCACATGAATCATAGACTTTTTTCTCTTCTTCTTATTGGTCCCCTTTGGGACACCTTAATAAATTCTTTACTTTAGTAATCAAGAAAAGATGGGACCACAAGTCTGTGGCTTTCATCCCGACTGGCAAGAAATCCATCAGAGTTGGAACAGAAATTAGATTCTAGAGTGAAGTGCTGGTGTCACCACCATGGGTCCCAACCTGTTACTGAAAGAGTGTTTGTAAGTATGTTTGTATGTGGTAGGGGGACATTAATTTATGTGGTATAGGGGATTGAAGAGTCTTATTTGTACTAGGCAAGTTCTCTACCACTAAGACACAGCCCTGGTCTGTTTTCCTTTCTAAACCTTATTTTGAGACGTGGTCTTATTATGTAGCTGGACTGTCTGGAACTATCAATCTTTCTGTCTTTGTCACTCTGTGCTGAGACAGTGCTGAGATTAGAGGAAGGTATCATGATGCTTGGTTGACAGACACTTTTTGTTTTGATTGCAATGCTGAGGATCAAACCCAGGGCCTTTCACATGCAAGGCAAGTGCTTTACACGGGACTACATACTCTCAAAACAGAGACTGAGTTTTTCAAAACATTTAGTTATTTAAAAAAAAATTACTGTCCCTGCTTTTAGAGAAGTTCTAGGTTCACAACATTGAATGGAAGGCACAAGTTTCCCCTATTACCTCACATATGTGTTCCTTCTTAGTTATGAACATACCCCACAGTTATACTGTGATGAATCTGAGACTTGCCTTATTTACCCAGGACCAGGGATGCTGTGTACTCAGAACAATCATTTCCAAGTAAACCCTGTGGTACCTTGGTGCTACAGTTCTATCCAGACACTGCTGGTTTCAGACATGGGCTGGCGAGGATGATGGACTTTATTTCACATCCTTAGGAGGAATGGGTTTATGCCCAGTTTATTGGCTTTTATTTTATAGTTAGGATGAATAAGAAGGTGTTGGGTAGTAGACACTGGACTGATGTTACCATGCCCTATTCTGATTGTGGACATAGTTTAATAAGAGTATTTGGCAGTGCTAGGCAAAGATGATGATGAATTATCTGTAGTCTATCTGGGTGAATCTAATTGAGGTGATTTATCCCTCTCCCAGTTTTCAGGGGTCAAGGAAATATCTTTCAAACATATCTCAGGCTCTTGCCATTAAAGCCAGCTGCTAATAGGGAGATCAGTGCACCAGAATGCACTAGAATCCTTTGTCCCTTTGAGCAAAAACATTTCCCACAATCTCCTCCTGAAGAAAGTGCCAGGAGATGGTTAGGTGCACATGCCCTGGTGTGTGAGTGTGTGTGTGTGTGTGTGTGTGTGTGTGTGTGTGTAGAATTCCATGTTGAAAATTCATATTCTCTTCCTCTAATTCCCAGAAGTCTTTCTAAACTGTTGTTTCATCTTAGCATAAAAATTTACCTTCTTGGTTTTATTTCTTTCCTTTCAGTTTCATTATTGGAAGGTTTTCTTGAATTCTTAAACTCTTCATTGACTTAAAAAATGCTCATCTGAGTTTAATGACTGATTATGAGATGGATCCCCCCTGGTGGGGTAGTCTCTGTATGGTCCATCCTTTCGTCTTAGCTCTAAACTTTGTCTCTGTAACTCCCTTCATGGGTATTTTGTTTCCTATGAAGTATCCACGCTCTGGTCTTCCTTCTTGATTTTCTTGTGTTTTGCAAATTGTATTATGGGTATTCTAAGTTTCTGGGCTAATATCCATTTATCAGTGAGTGCATATCCAATTGCATAGGACAGCTAGGGCCTACTTAAGGGACCCTGTTATAGCTGTCTTGTACAGAAGTGGATGCTCATAATCATCTATAAGATGGAACACAGGGCCCACAATGGAGAAGCTAGAGATAGAATCCAAGGAGCTGAAGGGGTCTGCAGCCCTAGAAGAGGAACAACAATATGAACTAACCAGAACCCCCAGAACAGGTGTCTCTAGCTCTACATGTAGCAGAAGATGGCCTAGTCGGACATCATTGGGAGGAGAGGCTCCTTGGTATTGTAATCTTTATATACCCCAATACAGGGGAACACCAGGGCCAAGAAGTGGGAGTGGGTGGGCAGGGGAACAGGGCGGGGGGGGGGGACTTTCGGGATAACATTTGAAATGTAAATTAAGAAAATATCTAATAAAAAAATGCTCGTGACTGAAGTTTTCAATGACCCTTTCCTGCCTTCAAATTGTCCACCCCTTAAGTATTGCCTTATTTTATATACCTGTGATGTCCTATTTCCTTCTTAGACTGTTGGTTGTTGTTTTGGTTTTCCGAGCTTTCTGCCTCATCCATTGCCTTCAGTCCTGCAGGCTCCCAATTGCCCGTCTTGCATGCAGAAACTCTTCTAAGATATCTGGTGGTCTCTCCTACAGCACCAGCTCTCTATATTTAGGATCTGAGAAGTGGAAAGCTGAAAAGATTCCAGGTTGTGTGCCTGAGGTTGACATGTCAGTGTTACTGTGAAATAATTCCAGGGTAGCTTTTCATCAGGAAAAGGAAAAAAAAGTCAACATCTGGAAGCCTTCTTTCTGACTTTCTCTGTGGAAGAGTCTACTCACATCCTTAGTACTGGGATGAGTGAATATCAGGAAGTGGTAGGCATACTGAGCACAAAGGTGACTGCTCTAGGAATAGGAAGAAAGGGCTCAGTTCTGTGCTTCCTCCAAGCACTCCCCCGTGTCTTTTGATTCAACTTCTGTAGGAATAATACATTGCTCCTCTTATGTGGTGGGGGCAAGGTTGTGGCCCCAGAGTGGAATCCAGGGTTCACCTCAATTAGATTCACCCAGATAGACTATAGATAATTCATCATCATCTTTGTCCAGCACTGCCAAATACATATTAAATTATGTCCACAATCAGAACAGAACACCATAGCATGAGTCCAGTGTGTTGTTAGGCATGGGCCTCTTTGTAATTTTCCTGTGCAGCTCATCCCTTAGGCCATGAGCCTCTTTGTATACCCTACTTCTGGTCCACACACTCCCAACAGGTCACTTGCCAGTGGTGCTCTCCCGCTTTACTCTGAGTCACTGCCCTCCTTTGATGTATTTTTTCAACTTTCCAAATGTTGTTGAAATGTCTTGCTTATTCTCATCTCTTTCTCCTAGTGCACTAATATTTCTTCAGTTATTTTGTGTTTTAGTGATGGTTTTGGGGACGGCTAATACGAGGGCTTAGTGTTCCTCATTTCACTGCAACTCGCCATGGAAGTTTTTCCCAATGAGTTTCTGAGCAAAGTGTTTGCAGGACCACATTCCATTTTGCAAGACAGGTGATTACTCTGGGCATTTTGGCAACCACTTATTGCCACTTTTGCAGAGTCTCTAGACACCATCAGCCATTTGTCACGGGTTGGAATAAGCCTGCCTGTGCTGACGGAGTGGAATCCAGGGTCCGCTGTTTGCATTTACCAGTCTTCCATTTAGTTCTGCCTCATTGGCGCTTCACCTCACTGTTTGATGGGAAATATTCTCTCCATAAACTTCAGTAAGATGTAATGGATTTCTGCAGTGGAAATATTGTTCAAGCCGCAAAACCAAATCACAGCAGGCGCTTTGTCTGGGGACCCTGTGTCTAGCAAAGCAGCCACTTAAAACGCTAGTTGTACGAAGCCACAAACAGTCACAGCTAATTCCCTTTACAGGGGTTTTCTTTGTATGTATGGATGAATCACACCACCAAACTCGATCATTGTTCTGCTAATACTGCAGCATTAATTATCTCTGCCAACTTCTGCTTGTGACTCACCTACACACTGCGTTTCCTCTTAGGGTTAGAAAATGGATGGGGCGGGGGCAGGGGATTCAGTTGGTGATGTTTTGGTGTGTATGTTTTGTAGTTACTGGGACAATGTGGATGTTTCAAGAGTAGGACAGCCATCACAGCTATCACCAAACTAACAGTGATATAGCCTAACTACAGTCATTTGTAAAAATATGATGTAAGAGAGGCTCAGGGCAATACTGAGTAAAGAAGACAGTACAGAGACCAGCAGAAGCCATATCATACCCTCTGGAAAGTGAATGGCCATTCTGAAGGTCATGGAGCCTCCAGTCTCCTAATCACAGGTTCTGGGTCATGGCTGTACACCAAAACACATGGAGAACATTAAGAATCTTGACGCCAGGTGGCAACCCCAGACTGCCTGAATCAGAATTTCTGGGGTAATACTCTGGAGTTTTGCATACATGCATGTGTATGGATCTCTCTCTCTCTCTCTCTCTCTCTCTCTCTCTCTCTCTCTCTCTCTCTCTGTGTGTGTGTGTGTGTGTGTGCATGAGGTTGACACTGGGTGTCTTCCTTAATTACTTTCTACCTTATTTTCTTTATACAGGGTCTCTTACCAGAGCTGTAGCTCTGTGGCCAGCCAATATGTCTTAGGCATCCTCTTAGCTCTGCCTACCTAGCACTGGGATCATAAGTGTTTGCCACCATGCCTGGCTTTTATGTGGATACTGGGGACATAATGCAGGTCCTCATGCTTATGAGGCAAGGACTTTAGAAACTGAGCCACCTCCCCAGCTCTTAAATAGCAGTGGTGTTTTTTGTTTGTCTGTTTGTCTGTTTGTTTGTTTGTTTGTTTTGCTCCAAGTAGAGGTGGGGTTCTGTTTTTGAGTCTTGTTATTGCTTCATTAAACAAAGAAACTTAGGAGCTTTATTATTTTGAACTAATTTGGGTTTGGGAAGAAATTAAAAAGATTTATGTTATGGTTATTTCAATTCATTTTTTATTTTGGAACTATTTCTATGACCAAGAGTCTGTTATTTTCAAGGAAGTGAATTTGGCTGGGGTTGTCGGAGTTGAGAATTCAGGGAAATTGAACAATACTTATCTAATGGATAATGCTCTTCAGAAAAATATGACAGTAAAGCAGTGAAGAGCCTGTGGGCAGGCCTGATACAGAATGGATGTGACCTCACCAAGTCCTATGTCGCTTATGGTTTGTGCAGGTCCTGTGGCTGTTATCAGTGGAGAGGAAGACTCAGCCAGCCCACTGCATCACATCAACCACGGCATCACTACACCGTCATCGTTGGATGCTGGGCCTGACACAGTGGTCATTGGTATGACCCGCATCCCTGTCATTGAGAACCCCCAGTACTTCCGTCAGGGTCACAATTGCCACAAGCCAGACACATGTAAGTAATAGGATTGGATTCTGTCTCCCCACCCCCCACTTTTCTTTGTAGGGGGGGTGGTATGGAAGAAAACCATGTCTCTGGGGTTCTGGAACCTTCTAGGGTAACCTTTCACCTACCTACCTCCCACTTTCTAGGAGACCCTCTCTCTTTGTCTTTAAATGCAGAAAATATCCTGTATAAGGGGATGCCAGTGGGCAGAATCCCTGGGGGAGGGAGGACCACAGTCTATGTTTAGCTCCATCTTCTATTCACCTGGCTCAGCATTGCCCTGAATTAGGAGAGGTGCTCCTGTAAGGCAGGGCACACCAAAGAGGCTGGTCTTTTCTGCAGACCCAGCCTAGCTGTTAAAACACATGTCCTGGCTCTGTCTATACAGCAACCTCTGAGGTCATCAGAAGATCTATACAGGCCTCCATGGGAGGGGAAGGCAGTGAGGGCAGTAGGTACCTCTGAATAGAGATGAGTCTCTAGCTGCCCAGCCCAGCCCCCAAAGTATGCACTCCCTAAAAACATTCCAGCTCAAGCTCCAGGAATCCCCTCTTTCTACCCTAGAGCAACTCACCTCCTATTGGTTTCTGCCACTCACTTTAGATTTCCTCTGAGCCCTTGCTAGGTCCCCTCTCAGCTCCTGAAGCTGTGGTGGCATGTCCCTCCAGACAGCATTGTTTTCCTTCCTATGTCTCCAAGCTCAATGCGCCCAGTGATATGAATGCACAGTGTCTCCCCTTCACACTGCTCCTGCCTCCCAGGGACTAATCCACTGCTCAGCCAAGTGCAGAGATACCACTAGTGAGCAGGGATAGCAGGGAGGGATGGGAGTAACCTGTTAGGGAAAGGCCTCACCATACAGACAGAATACCAAAAGGCTGTGAGTGGCCCATTCCAGCTACCACAGTTCCCACCAGTGGCTTCTTTCTATGTCTCAATCAGTCTGGGGTAGGCCTAAGAGAAAGGAATGTTCTGGTCTTGTTCATCCCCATGGTCTGCACTCTCTGTACTTGAATCATACTCTTCAAAGCTCATAGCTCTTGCTGCTGCTGCTGTTGGGACTTCCAGCAGCTGAGCAGGTCTTGGGTCATCCCATCAACCTTCACTTCCATTTCCCTGGTTCAAGGTTTTTAGTAAGCCTTACCACACTGAGCAGGGCTGTTCTAGTGTCAGCTCAGACAATCGTTTGCTTTCATATCTAGAATCTGCTATGGTGTTTTGTCAGAGGCTTCCTGTGAGTATCATACAAAGGGTCCTGGGTTCTAGATCAAGGTCGGGCATAGGGAAAAGATAAGGCTACAGATCTACAGTATAAACTGTGCAAAGAACAGCACCGATACTAACTGGTGATTCTGAGATCGGACTTGTCTGAACTGGCTGGGGGTAGCCAGGAAAGACAGTCTTCTGTAGTGTTCTTTGGCCATTGCTGTTTTGAATATAAATGTTGTTACTGTTGTTTGAGGTAGTTCTTTCTATAAAGTCCCTGTAGACAGTGAATTAGAAAATTCTGAACCTATGCTCACAGATAAAATGTAGTGTTTGGTTTTGGTGAACTTCTGCTTGCAATATTTTATCAGCTAACCTGTAAATAACCTTTCATGTTGTAATTTTATTTTTTTTAAGAAAAAAAAAAAAACACCTTAGTTAGCAGATGTGACTGACTCATTCACATATGACTCAACTTAATAGCGGACCAACACCCATCTTGTATACAGACTTCTCTGTAAAACATATGGCTACCATCATGTATTTGAGATCATGGAGTGGTATTTCAGAGTGATGCTTAGATGCCATTTTAGGGCAAAATTACCAAGAAAAACACCAAAGGTAAAAATTGCAGTCTGGAATAGACCACCAGAAGAGTGCACTTGTTTGTGGCATGACAATTGGAACAATAATTTTAAAACATGTTGCATATGATGAATATAAGCAATTTCATCTCCTAATTAAAACTGTACATACACACCTATCTGTAGGCATACAATTAAGGCCCTGTTTAGCCTCTGCCAGAAATGTTCGGGCAGAGACATTGGTTTCTGGATTGCAAATGAGCTTTACTGACCAGGCAGATTCCCAAGTACAGAATCTTGACTGATGAGCATCACGGTCCACTCTTAAGTGGATGCTCTGGCCTGTGGATGTTCAAAGTCTGATCCTAATGTCATATCTATTTACTGGAGCTTTGCGTAATCTGCACAAATATAAGACATGGGTGAATCTGGCATGTGGGATGGGGGGAAGTTTCTCTTGAGACATCAGGACCTTTGTCCCCTGGGAACTCAAGAGCTGTGGAAAGAACTCTGGGACCAGTTGAGTGTCCTTGGATGTCAGGGGAAATCTTACAGCCAAGGAGCCACCACACCAGGAAAACCATGGAGCATGCAGAGCTCTCTTTCTGGAACTTGTTCTGGTGTGTTTGCCAACATGGCCATCTAGAGAATGGGCCAGTAGAGGTTGGTGGATATAGATTCTAGGCTTCTTGGCAGACACTTGGCTTGGAGGGAACAAAGCCTTATCACAGGAAGATCATGGGTTGACTCCAATTGTCCAAGCCCCTTGACCACAGGCAAAGTATCTTTTTAGTGCTGCAGTCAATTCGGCCCTATCAATACACAGTGTGTAACTAATTATTCTTAGAAAACATATGCAGTACGATAAGTACTTTGCAGGAGCATTAGAACTGTATTTGGCTAATTCTCCTGTGACTCACACAAGCAGGGGCAGAAAGGTAGAGAGGCAATGAGTCTCTGATTCACAAGGTTTTATCCATCAAGGGAACTAACTTTGTGACACAATCCTGTGTACAATGAGATGCCATCATAATAGTTAAAGCCATATGTGCTTCAGCATATCAATAGACAGGAGCAGCCACAGTGTTGTATGCAAGACTGGGATTACACCTTTGGAAGGATAGTGAAAATCAGAGTATTAAGAGACCAAATTATTCAGATGTTGGATCCCAGGGCTTGCCTCGCATGATTCCCTCCCTTGTCCCATTTCAACATGTATCATTTGGGAGTGTTGTAGGGACAGAGAGCTTCCTGGCTGCAGGCTTTATTATCCAGCTTCTATAGCAATGGATTAAGCTCAGTGTTTTTCCTGCTTTATTCTTGTGTTTACCATGAGTCATGGGACCTTTCTGACCAGAATGATTAGGATGCTGGTTGGCTTCTTGCTTCCTGCTTTCTATCTGTCTTCAATCTGGCCCACAGCATTTTTCACCGCATGTCAGGCTGCAAGGATATTTAAAGATCACCTGGTACCAATACCCTTATCAGATGCCTGCATCCCCTGCTTATGTTCCTAACAAATGCTCTGCACCTGACATTGTCTTTATCCAGAAGTGATTCAGCCTTTACAGGATTCTGAGAGACCTGAATAAAGATGCAGCTACTTGGCCCTATGTAACCAACCTGAGCCTAGTAAACCCCTTGTTATTTATGTAAACATTCCCAGACTCTCAAAAGTACTAGAAAATGGATATAGCTTTCCTTGTCACATGGCAGACAGTCTAGGACTAGATCTTACAGAATGAGACAGATGAACCTGTCCAAATGGAGATAGTGAAATTTGTGCATAGCCATATTTGGTCTTGGATTACCTTTGTGTATCTTGTGGACTTCAGTAAAGTCCATTTTTGAAAGGCCTGGGCTGCTATCATCTGCAGAGTCAGGCTTCTACTCTTTGCCATAGGCTGGAGAGAAGGCATCCTGGTTGTCTGTGATGCTTAGGGCTCTCTGTTCATCCCTTTTCTTAGAACCTAATCTCTGTTGAGGAAACAGGCTGTTGGCTATGCATCCACCATCATCATCCCTTTGGTCTTCAGGTGTCTATGTTGGCCTTTGTTCCCAAGTAGTGCTAGCCACTTTCCCAGGGTCAGTGCCTCACAGCCTGCAAACAGGAATGTGTCCCCAAGCTTGAGCGTCCCCTTCCACGGTCCTCCTCCAAGACCATGTTTGTCTGTTTCTTCTTCTCACCATGACGACTTGTGCTGTGATGGAGCCACTAGTCCACTTTTTGAGCCATATCCCCAGGATCCTCAATGCTCTTTTTCTTTGAACTCTTTGCACAGCTGGAGCAGGTTTCTGAGTCTCTATTCCTCTTACCATCTGGGCACCATAGCTTCTCCATCAAATACACATGCAGGAAGGGTTTGTGCTAGGCATTCTTCTGGACTCTAGGAAGGAGGGAACAGACACACATTGCTGTCACCCTCTCAGTTTGACTGCTAACCATAGCTAATTCCCAAGATCCCCCCTCACTTCCTAGACCCTCCCCTACCCATTGTGCTGTGTACATTCTGCTTTTGCCTATTGCTATTGGCTTTCCAGCCTTTATCCTTTATTTTCAGACTGGCAATTATTTCCTAACTGCTGTATGTAATTCCTGTTTTGAAATAACATCCCCCCCACACACATGCACACTCTCTCTATAGCATTGCCCAATATCATTTTCTTCCTCAATATATTGTGCTATAATGGCATTGTAATTCCAGACCATTATGAATCCCTCCCAGGCTCATTCTGTCACAACATGAGTTTTCTTCTTCCTAACCCAAGGCTTGCAGACAACACCATGTACTGGTCTAGGATGACTTTAAACTAGACTCTAAGTCACCCTGACACCTCTCAAATAAATGTTTACTGTTTCCCAAACATGGCTGTACTTTCTTTCCAGTTATAGCACTTCATGTGTATGCATGTATGTGTTTGGCTAGAGGACAGCTTTAGGTAACACTCCTCAGGCTCTACTCACCTTTATTGAGACAGGGATTCCCCTTGACCTAACATCAGCTGAGTACTTTAAGCTGACTCTCCAGTAGGCTCTAAGGACCTACTTATTTCTACCTTCTCAGAACTAGTATCTAACTTTTTAGTTTCTACAGAACACACTAAAGCCAAAGGAGACACTAACATGCTTCAGATGGTGTCATAGTTTGGATCCCGAATGTGCCCCCAAAGCCCCCATGTATTGGAGACTGGGTGTTCAAGGTAGCACTCTTGGGAAGTGGTAGAAACATTGAGGACAGAATCTAGTGGAAGTTCTAGGATACTGGGGATATATGCTCAAAAGGTACTTAGTGACAGTCTTCTCTCACTTTCTTTTCCTCCCTGGACATGAGGTGAGTGATTTTGGCTCCACCATATGCTCTTTGCTGTTGTCACCCCCAACCCTTCCAGAACTCTAAAATCAAGAAGTCCAACTTATCCCAGACCAGGACCTTTTGCACAATGAGCCAATCTAGACATTGTCTCTTTATAAAATGAGGATTTTAGGGGTTTGTTATGGTCAGGGAAAGTTGATAAATATGAGTGTCTCATGACCTAGGCTCTTTAGCAAGGTTGCTGATCTGTAACCTCAGCATCTGGACCAAGCACCAGGCTGATGTTTGCTATGTTTTATCTTAAGTTATCAGTAACTGGCTTTCCAAAGAAGAGCCTGCTACCCCATTTTACAGATAAAGCAACTGAAGCTTCATCAGCTTTGCTGATTTGCTCTAGATCACACAGCTCCCAAAACTGAGCCTGGGATAATAAAAAGAACAAACAAGAACCATGGGACCCAACATCTGTCTTTATTCATCAAACCAGTTGCCTAGAATTCTAGGGATCCTAAAATCTGCCATACCTCCTGAATGTAGGGAGATAACCTGTTTAGAGTGAGGACAGTTTCTATGTAGTATGTTCAAGGTTCACCAAAATTCTTAGTCACAAGACTGGGTCAATCTTTGTCTGGCACTTATAACCTCTTTGATTACAGATTCAAGATGCTAAGGGACCATGTCTTCAGGTGAGGTAGTAGCTACTCTTGGCATTAGATAATTGTTTTCTTTTTAGAATAGGTTTAGGTTTAAAATGGAGCAAAAAGTGGAGTTCCCACATGTTCCTATTTATTCCCTCTCCCTACAACAGTTTGCTGCCATATCACTGAAATCTGGCATGAGTGTGGTTCAGTTTTGAAAAGTGATAGCATTATGATAATATTGAGAGATTACTGTTGGCTAAAGTCCACAGTTTTCAGTAGGATGGTCTCTTGGTGTGTGGCAGTTCTGTGTTCTGATCAAAAAGTCCTGTCTCATATCCCAAGCCCCTAGCAAGTACTGATCTCTTTACTGTTCTTATTGTTTGTGGTACGTCTTTTCTACTTGTCATATAGTTGGAGTTACAGTGAAACTAGCCTTCCAGCTTGGCTTCATTCACTTAGCAGTATGCCCCTAAAGTTCTGCCATGTCTATCCATAGCCTGATAGCTTATTATTCTTCATTATCATGTAACTTTCCAACTTCTCGATGTGCTACACTGTTATCACTCACCTACTGAAGGACCCTTATAGATCCTTCTGAGCGTCTCTGTCTGATGGCATAGCCAGCACCTTGGCTGTTCCTCAAATATGCAGGTGAGCCACTCCATCTATCTTCACATGGCTTCTAGCAGGCATATTAAATTAGGGTCCCACTCTACCCCACTGTGATATCTGCAGTTTCCATACTTCCAAATGAGTTTATATTCTAATGTACCAGGAGTTAAGGCTTCAAGGTACAATTTTGAAGTGGGTAATTAACAGTTTCATTGTTTGTGGTTTCCTATTTGGAACAATAAAGCCATATAAATATTCAGATGCAGGTTTATGGGTTGATATAAGCTTTGTACTTATGTGTGTAAATAATTAGAAGTAACCTTGGATCATATACTGAGAATATGTAGCCTTCTAAGATACTGTCAAACCGTCTTACAAAGTAGAGGCACTGAGGCAGGTAGCTTCTGGCTCCCATTACATTTGCTAAATATCTCCTGTCTCAGATTCTTTACCTGCATTCTGATTTGTCTTCTACTCTAAATTGTCCCAGCAGTAGATGCTAATATAGTTCTTGTGGGATGTTTACACAGACAAATGCACACCACTTTCATCTTGCCATGGTCAAAGGGCAGTTGGTGTGCTCATGTCAGAGCTGGACCCTTGGCTTACAATGTGTCCGAGAGTTTGCAGTGAATGTCAATAGAGTTTGGTGAGTCCTTTCTTGTGGGCTAGATTTAAGCTTCTGATTATCCCTTCCTTTTTATGTAACCACTCTTTTATTTTAAATGTTGTTTTATTGTTTTTTGAGACAGAGTTTCTCTATGTAGCACTGGCTGTTCTGAAACTCTTTCTGTAGACCAGGCTGCCCTCAAACTCAGAGATCCATTTGCCTCTGCCTCCTAGCTGCTGAGATTAAAAGCACATACTTTCACCACTTTCTTTTCTTCTTTGCTTTTTTTTCCTGCCAACTTGCCAATGTCTTCATTTTTGCCATGTAATGCTTTCAAGCTGACTCCCCAATTCTAATTTTCCTTCTGAGTCTCCATTTTGAAGAACAGTCGTGAATTCAACCCTGAGTCCCCCCTGGCTGTCCAACCTCATGTTCATTCCTTCCTTCTATCACAGAGGACATGGAAGCTCTATCTGATATCTTCATAGCCCCTCCCTCCCATGAGATTGCCAAAATTTCTTTATCTGTTGGTTTCTGCAAAGTCCTTTTCTCTTTTGTTACCTACTCAGTTTACAGACCTCTACTGGTCTCATATTAAGTGTAGAAGCTGGGGGCTAGAGTGCATATCCTACCCTTTATGTCTCTTCAGCCACAATATATCTGTTTGTAGGCTTAAGCTCTCCTCATTTCCCCAAGACAATGTCACTATACACTCTCCCACTCTTACCTATGAACTTTCCACACCAGGAAATAGAGCCAAGGAGACTCGAGTCTGTGGCCTTTATGGGGTTGAATAAGTGGCTTGTCTCCTCCTTGGCTTCTGGGCTTATTAGTCATGGATCTTGCCTTTTCTGGAAGAGAAACTGCCAGGGCTGGTTTCCCAGCTGCAGAGGGGAGTGCGGAGCCTGTGTGTGCAATGCAGTATTAATAGTGCATCTGCATGATATAGATTTCTGTCAACCTCTGTACTAACAAACATCACTTAGCTCAGGGTAATGATGGCTGTTTATTCCCCAGCCACTTAGCTCAGCATCACAGACTTGCACATGAAATATGGAAAATGGGTTTCTTTGTCTGGGAAGAGCAGGCCCCTCCTAGAGCCAATATCGGAGGCCACGAGAGCAACAGCTGCTGCAGAGGCAAAGTGTAGCTCTCTAGCTTTTCCTTCTGCAGAATTTCAGACTGGCCTTACAAATGGCAAGGAGGGGCTCTGGTTACAGGGCTGATCTGGGGAGCTCCCTGAAGTATGCAACTGAGAAAGGAAGGTTACCATATGGGGGGTGCTTCCAGGTGAGGGGTAGGACCACACTGGCAAGATGTGGCATGACAGTGATGAGATGGATATGGAGGTGTGGGATTCTGATGTGCTCTTCCTTTCTTATGCTGGTTAATTTTGACAAGCACCCCCCCCCCCAGGGGAACCATGGGCTGGATCTTGATGAAGGCACCAGTGACATTTAGCTCTTAGACTTTGCCAGTGGTTGGGCATTCCTTGGTCCAGGTTTCCAGACTGTTGTTCATGGACCATTTGAAATGAATGTAAGCTAAGATTGCTCCTCTCTGGTTTCTCTTTCACCCCATTTTCAGGTTTAATTGGGATGTTTAGCAGATCTCTGAGAGTTCTGTGGTGCTGGGTTCGGCATATCCAGCTTCCTTTCTATTTTGAAGATCAGGAGAGTGCCAGGATAGGACATTTTGGGAGTCAAGGAATTAAATCCTGTTAATTAGGCTGAGGTGCAAATACAAGTCACACACTTGTCTTGAGGCTCTCAACCCCTAGAGAATAACCATCTCTAACATAACACAAATGTCTGCATCCCTTGGGTATGGTACAGCTCAACTATACTATTTTGTGATAACACACACACACACACACATACCCACACACATACTTAGGGACATGAAATTAAATAACCACACTCACTCCAAATGATTGAAAAACCCTAAACATACCTGAACATACACTTCAAAGGTTTAGCCACCTGGCACAAAGTAAACTACTCATGTTCATCTCCTTGGGCCAAGGCAACCTGCCTTTCTGTTGATAGCTATGACCTCGTCTGTTCTGTACTTCACGGCCATAATCACATACTTAAAGTTAGAAACTGCATGCAGTCATGCTAATTAAGTAATGAGGTATAATTATGCTCACTGTAAATACACAGTAATTGGATAAAAAATGTACTTGGGGGATAAGGATGTACTTCATGGCTGAAGGTGAGGAATGGCAAGGTCTCCAGCTATCCTCGAGGGGTGTCATTTCATGGTGCAATAGGAGCTCATGGGGAAGCCATATCCAGCAGAGGCAAATGAGCAGGCTATGAAGTGTGGGTACTTTGTTTCCTTTCCGGATGCCTAGATGCAGCAGGACTACATGTCTTCTTGCTACATTATGGTCTTAGCCTTGTCCTTAGGGAGTGGGAAGATTAACTTCTCTTCTGAGAAGTTTTTCAGCTCAGAGTTTCTCAGATATAAGTTTACTTTTGTCCTTGACCAATTTCAGATTCAGAATCTATATATGGATGATGATGATGACAATGATGATATTGATATTAGTTACTTTTGTATGTATGTAGAAAGGTCAGAGGTGGACACTGAGCACCTCTCTCTAGCATCCTTTATTGTTTGAGACAGGGTCTCCCACTGAACCCAACATTAGCTAAATTGGACGAACACAAGTGAGTGGAGATCCATCTGGTTCTATGCCTACCAACCCCAACTCTACTCTAGGGTTCCAGATGGGTGTGACGGATGGTGCCTAGCATTTTTATGTGGTGCTGATGATCCAAACTTGGATCCTTGTACATATGCAGCTGGCATTTTCCTGACTGAGCCATCTCCTCAGCGGCTGATTTGGAATTTTAAAGGGTAATAATTCTGAACTAGATGAGACACACAGACATCAGACAGTAATCCAAAGATGGACTTTACAATTGGGCTGAAGATGGTTGCTTGGACTCAAAGTCAATATGAATGAACTATTTGATGCCTTTCCCAAGCCTTGAACTTGGGGCACACAAGTATTGATGCTTCTATGCACATGGGGACCATTTGGTTGCAGTATGAGGGATCGCAGTCTGCTCCATCTTCTGCATTTCAAAGTCTAGAAATGCCTGAGAAGACTTAGCACACAGGGAATTCTTTATGAATCTTGTCTAAACAAGAAAGGAGATAGCTGATGATGCTTCTGCCTCATTCCTTAGAACAATCCCTTTCCCTTCTCAGCAAATACCACAGACACGAAGGGAAGGACGTGGGAGTTGCCTTCTTTGTTGCTAAGAAGACAGAGATACTCATTTTAGGAGCAGAGTTTGAAAATCAAGACAAAGTGTCTATAGGACTGGAAAAATATCTCACTAGCCAAGAGTGCTCACTGTGCGAGCATGAGGACCTGAGTTCAAATCCCCAGCTAGGCCTGGTTTTGTAAACCAACAAGCCCAGCCTTGGGGATAGAACCAGGAGGATCCTAGGTGCTTGCTGCCCAGCCACCCTAATCAAAATAGTGAGATTTTTGGTTCACTGAGCGGCAGTTTCTTAAAAGAACACAGCAGAGAGCAGTAAGTGCCCATTCTACAATGGCTTCTGCACAAGTGCACACATGTGCATGAATACTCCCTCCCAAACACCAAAGAGAAAAAAGAAACCTATTTGTAAAAGTAATGAAAATAATAAAAACAAAGTTAATCTACTGTTTAAAAGAGCAGGAACCCTCTCTCTCTCTCTCTCTCTCTCTCTCTCTCTCTCTCTCTCTCTCTCTCTCTCTTTTAACTTTCCGGGTTTCTGTAGTTGTTACAGGATATATACTCACATCTGGATTTGGAGCTAGGAGCCTCACATGAGAAAGAGTGTGTGATGTCTGTGTTTCTGAGTCTGGCATACCATGCTCAGTGCGCTCTTTTCTAGCTCCATCCATTTACCTGCAGATTTTAGGTTTTCACCTCAGGTGACTTGGGAAGGCTGGACAACAGAAGTTATGATGAACAGTAATGATGTTCACGGTGTTCAGCTTTATTATAGCCATCATCAAAATCTCTACCTCACATGGCTAGATCATGAAGATAAGGAGAAACATGTGTGTTCACTGGTCTTTGTATTTAAAAAAATTTTTTTTTTTTTTTTTGGTTTAGAAGGGCTAGAAAAGAGGCTATATCCAGCCTTGAGAGCATCAGGTCCTCCATCATCGATTGTGGTCACGATTAGGATTCTTGTTCCATAAGACCTGTCCAGCAGAAGATAATGATCATTTCTAGTACCTGTGAATGATCATGCATCATCTGAACAGGAGGACGGGATGTTCCAAGCTTGCCGGGATGCTCTTGTTCACTTTGTACTCTATTCCTAATGCTCACTCACTAAGACTTGAAGCTCCACTCTCTCCTTGGCTAGGAAGCCAGAAGTCCAGTTGTGCTTGCATCTTCTTCCAACTCCATTTAGTTCAGGATTTCAGAAATGAGAGAGGGGAGGGAAGGGGTGGAGGGGAGAGGGAGAGGGAGAGGGGGAAGGGAGAGGGAGAGGGGGAAGGGAGAAGGAGAGGGAGAGGGACAGCTGAGAGGGAGGAGAGGGGGAGGCTATAGACATTTCCTCTGTGGCTGCCCCAAATTCTATGATCCAATAAGTTTGGGAACACTTATTGCATATATGTCTTCCTGTGGGGTTCTTAAGTCCTGGGCACTAAAATTATTTCAACATTCCAAGAAGGACATTGGCTTGGGTGGAGTGACACATCTTTAATTCAGCACTTGGGCAGTTCAGGCAAGAACATGGAGATTTGATGTCCCCTTGACTCAAAAACCAAACCAATAAACATGCCCTTGGATCTTCAGTTCTTCTAAATGTATCATACCATGAAACTTGAGTCAGAGCTTTGCTTGGCATTGTCTCTGTGAATAAGAGCATGTAGTGGACCATAATCTGACTATACTAGAGTTCAGTGTCTCCTTGTTGCCTTCAGGCAGATGATGTAACTCACTCTGAAAATGGCCAGATGGACCTGACCCCTTTGGCACAGATAGAATCACATTTCTTCTTAAGCTTCTAGGAGGGACAGGAGGAGGCTGCATTCAGTGGCAATAACCAGAGTTAAGGTGTGGCACTTTTTAGGGTTTCTGGCAGAGTACCAACAGGCCCTGTTCACAGGGATCAGGAGTCATTTCCTCTTCTGTGCCTAGGAGCCTCTGCTGACACTTCTGACACAGCCTGACCTCCATATGTGGAGACCTTGGTCATAGCCAGAATTTTACTGTGTTCCTCATTTCTGGACAGATCTGACATTTCAAGTAGGAACTCTCCTAAGGAAAAGGTCAACCCAAGGTTTAGGTAACATTCAGGTCCTCTGTTTCCCAGCATATATGTGGAAGGTAGAAACAAATGCTCCTCTCTGGAAGGAAATATGATGATAATCTTGGCACTGAGTGGCTGGGTCAAGCTCTTGCAGTTGAGTGAATAAACTACATCATTGGCCACGTGGATCTTTCTTCATCAGAAGCGACAGTGATATGGACGTGGTTTGTCCTAGCCTGCCTAGTCAACTATTACTTGACTATGGCCAAGATATAGACCCATTGTAAATTTAAGGAAGGAGAAGGTAGTCACCATGGCCATTATGCTATGAGATGAACTACTATGAGAATTTGAAAATCATTGATCAACTTCATATCGTCAGCACATATGTGATCATCCTTGCTTGCCGTTATCATTGCAAGTTTTGCTAGGAGTATCTTCTCAGGGAATCATCAGGCTAATGTTCCCTAAAATGTTATGCTTTCAAATTTGTAGTTATTTTCCAAAAGCTAAGAACTTTTGCCCTCTGCCACTTTAAGCAAATCCAAGAAATAACATTTTATTACTCAGATTCATAGCTTTAGAGATATTCTTAGGAGTCAGAACTATAAAATGTTGGGTGTCGGAAATTGGTTGATGCAGATGAACACAGGGCTCTGGCCAATTTCTTTTTGGGTTAATTGGAACTGGAAAGCTGTGGACTCAATTGGAGAGCACAGAGAGATTCCCAGAGGGGTTCATCTGTTCTCTAGAGTCTTTGGTTTACTTTCTCCTTTTTTTTTAATTAGTTATTTTCTTTATTTACATTTCAAATGCTATCCTGAAAGTTACCTATACCCTCCCCTCACCCTGCTCCCCTACCCACCCACTTCTACTTCTTGGCCCTGGCATTCCCCTGTACTGGATCATATAAAGTTTGCAAGAACTAGGGGCCTCTCTTCCGAATGATGGCCAACTAAGCCATCTTCTGCTACATATTCAGCTAGAGACACGAGCTCTGGGGGTACTGGTTAGTTCATATTGTTGTTCCACTTATAGGGTTGCAGAATCCTTCAGCTCCTTGGATATTTTCTCTAGGTCCTCCATTGGGGGCCCTGTGCTCCATCCTATTAATGACTTTGAGCATCCACTTCTTTATTTGCCAGGCACTGGCATAGCCTTACACGAGACAGCTATATCAGGGTCCTTTCAGCACTGTAGCAGTCTTCAGACACACCAGAAGAGGGCAGCAAATCCCATTACAGATGGTTGTGAGCCACCATGTGGTTGCTGGGAATTGAACTCAGGACCATTTGAAGAATAGTCGGTGCTCTTAACCAATGAGTCATCTCTTTAGCCACCTACTTTCTTCTTTTGTTTTGCTTCATGGAAGCTCATCTCTCTCATTTGTATGTGTGGTTACTGCTTAAGTGCAGTGAACTGAGGTCTCCTATACCTGTGCCAGCACAGTGACTTTTACACCCAGGGTTTAATGCTTATTACTGTATTTTCAGATGCTAATGTATATAGCCTGAGCCTTGTTCATAAGCATTTCTCATGTTTTGAACATTTGATTATGTTAGTTAAGATATTTTTATCTAAAAGTAATAGGCCACAGTTCTGCCCCAGTGGGCTTAGATAATAATGGCTTTGATAATTATTTAGATTAATTAAATAATTAAGAAAGGTTCCAAGTAGAACTCTGCTATGTTGGGATTCTCTTTCCTATCCCTTTGGAGGTTTTGATTTACCACCAGGGTAACACCACTCATGGTTTGAGATCGAGGAACATCTCCTTTCCTGTGTTCACTGGGAAGAACTATGTCACATATTTATTCTAAAGCCAGCCACTCCTAAGCAGAATGGAATTGCCACAAGCACTTTAGGCTCCTCAAGAGTTTCTCCTGAGTCTGGGAATGGAAGGCATTTTCTCTGAGGTATATGCCCCATATGCCTGTGTGGAGTGAGTGAACACTATCACATAACCAAGGTTCTGCCAGCAGAACATGAGAGTGACCATTAGAGATGAGGGGAGATCCCCAGTGCTCACCCACATTTCAGCCATGCTAATGCCCTTACTTCTTACAGTGAGCGGGAACCCTATGAGGTATACATGGCAGAAAGATGAGAGCACTGAGCCCCTGTGGTTCTTATTTTATATCACTGTCCTCATAGGGAGATGGTTCTGATCATTTATGGTTGCTGTGTCACTATGGGGCTTGTGGCTTGTACTAATTTCAGGGGTGTGCTTGAATACCCAGGCAAGAATGTCTACACTTGGGTTTAACTGGACTGTTTGTAAATTTCTGGGAGGAGTTTTGGGTACAGTTTCTGGGAAGTAGGTGGGAGTGGGTGGATAGTAAAGACTGGGCCAGAAAGGAAGAGCCGATATGTAAATTTAGTACACTGAAATCTGACCAAAGGGTGATTCTGAACTTGGAAGTCCATTATCTCAACAGTAGGATCTAAATCAAACAGTGATTCTTGCTGAGTGGGCAATGACACTCTAAAGGTAATGAATTAGCCAGTAGTTTAATTTTTACAGAACACTAGGAGGTCAGTACTCTGGTTGTACATCCTTATTTCCTGGATGAAGAAACTGAGGCAGAGGAAGTGACATGCTTTAGTCTCCTAGCTAGGACGTGACAGAACTGTGACATACAAGGCTGACCAACCTCTTTTTCTGTCTCAGGAAGTCTTTCTTTCTGCATCAAATTAGCCAGAAATGAAATATGACACCCTCCTTTGACAAGGAGGGGTTATCTAGGACTGCAAGAAAGTTGGGGGACTTGTCCAAGGACACTGGGTGATTAGAACCAGAGCCAGCCCCGCACGCATTCAAGCTTCTCTCTTCTAGCTCAGGCCTGATGACTGACCCACACCGCATCTTGTCTTTAGGTGCAAATAGACTAAGTATCTTCTTGGAGGATTTCAGACTTGTGCTATTTTGTTTAGCATGGTACTGACTTGCATGCAACAGAGTTAGTCTCCTTTTACTGTTCCTGGGCTCCTATGGAACCCGACACCACCCTTATTGCCAATATAGTCTGGATTTGCCTCCTGTGAGGGAGGCAGGCTTCCTGGAAGATGAGTCCAGCTAGAGAGGGATAGTCGAGGGAAATGGGAGAAGTACCATAGAAGAGAAAGACCAAGGTCCTTGGAGCTACATTCTCTTCTTTCTTGCCTGAGTCTCCTTGGAGCCAGTCCCAGGTGGCTGTGTAGGTTAATTTGTTACCCAGGCTGTAACCAGCCACCTCCCCAGGCACTGTATTTGCTTCTGTCTCCAGACCTAGCAATGCTGGTGATACAGCAACTCTTCCTGTGGGATTCTGCTGAGTTGTGAAGCCCTAATGCCTCCAGTAATGAAGAAGTGTTGGGACAGAACTCCTAATGGCTCATTGATTGGTTGAATTATGCTCAGTGTAATTCTGAAAATAGATTTTAAATATGTGCTTGGGGATTTGTGGGGATTTGTTACCAAGGAGTTTTAACTCAGTTGTGGCTGATTTGACAAAGACATCAGCACGGAATGGGAGCTAGATCCTTGGCCACACTGTTTATCTCAGGAAGACCCTTCTACGAAGGCACTACAGGGTTCAGAGTGCTGATGTGGGGGCCAGATATAAGATGATTTCAAACCTCTGTATCTTTTTGAGACAGGGTCTCTTTTTTTCCCCCAATTTTTATTAGATATTTTCTTCATTTACATTTCAAATGTTATCCCAAAAGTCCCCTATACCCTCCCCCATCCCCCGCCCTGCTCCCCTACCCACCCACTCCCACATCTTGGCCCTGGCGTTCCCCTGTACTGGGGCATATAAAGTCTGTATGACCAAGGGTCTCTTTTATTCGCTCCTTTATACACCCAGCTAACTGGCCTATGAGCTTCAGGCAAGTCTGTCTGCCTCTGATTTCTCAGTAGGGATGCAGTGGGATTATAAACAGTTGTGCTACTGTTTACAATTTAGTTTCTGAAAAGATGTCTTCCATGTTGAGTAACAATAATTTTACCCACTGAGCTATTGCCCCAGCTCCTCTTTCTTACTACTTTTAAGGTGGACTGAAGACAATGTATCTAGTGGAATTTCCCTTCTATTCCTTCTGAAGTTAAAGACAGCAGAAGTTTCCTGGTTCCAAACTCTCACCCCTCTGAAGCTGGTGTTCCCTGGGAGAAACAAAGGGAGGTCTTCCTGGAGGCTTAGCCTGTTAGCCTTTAGGATAGTGAAGAAGCATCCCACCAAGCAGCATCTCTGGATGCAGCTGGCTGCCTGTGAGGGAGGTACCCCTCAGGGGCTGGGCTTTCCTCCCTCCCTCACATGTCTTTCTGTCAGTACCAAAGTAATTTGGAGATGATAGGAATGTGAGCAGAAACTCTCTTGTGAGGGAGCAGCCATCAGCATGTCACAGGCTGAGACCACCAAACATTCCCTTTCCCCCCTTGTCTAAATGGAGCCATTGTGTCTTCCACTTTGGGTTCAGGGTAAGTTGGAAACAGGTGAGCACTGTCGCATATGAGCCTTAAGAGGAAATTAGAGTGACCTTGCATTTCTAAGGGGAGATTACAGTCTTCTATTTTCACCTCTGTCACAGAGAGACTATAGCACTCTTCCCTAGGGTAGTTTAAACTCAGTCAGTCATTAAAAAAAAAAAAAAGCAGCATGCTCAAGGAAGGGGTGGGGGAGTAAACACAAAACCTAGAAGAAGAAGAAAAAAACAAACAGTGCTCTGTCTAATAAAGAAATTACTGACGTCCTGCATTATGAACTGTATTAATTTTTAATGGCTGAGAAAGGACTTGATTTATAATGCATCCTTCCCGGCTGCAGAGCCTGTCCCCAGCTAATAAATAAATGACAGCTCTCTTGTATTAAAAGTATTCGTCATTTTACATTGTTGGAATGTAAATGGTGAGAGGCAGTGAAGGAGAGACCCCTGGGAGAGGGATGTCCTGCACCCAGCTGGAGAAGGCACTACCACACAGCTTGACCTCTGAAAGAGAATTGCATGCCTTCCTTCCTCTTGGTTGCAGCAGAGTGACCCAGATATGTCTCTCTACTCATATGGTCCAGGAGAAAGATGGCAAAATGGGGTGATAAACCATTTAGCAAAGTTCACTGTACAAGTATAAATTCCTGAATGTTAAACAAAACTGTCTTATGGCTTGTTTTCACATATCCTGAACAAGAGTCCTTAGGGGTTCCCCATTAGGTTCTTTAAATGTGGCTGGGATGACTTTTTGAGCATCTCATCTGTTGTTGACAGTAATCTGTGACTCACAACTGTGGTTTTCCATTCTGGGGAGTAGTCTAGTAAACGAATAATCAAATAACACTCAACATTTGTGTTTGTTTTTTAAGAATACGTACTTAGTGTAAATATTGGAGGGGTAATCAGAAAAGTTAAAAAGAAGGAAAGAAAAACCATGCCAGTCTACATACAATGGCATGTAGAGATGAATGGTATATTGAGTTCCAGCCTAGTTCTTACATACACACACACACACACACACACACACACACACACACACACACACATATCCATGTAAGCAAATAACACAATAACACATAGTCATACAAAAACCAATATGCACATGTATCATATGTAAAGATGAGACTCTATTTTGCATATGGTTTTAAAGTCCAAATTTGTCAATTAACAATATTTCATAGACCTTTATTTCAAGTCATCAAAAGCGATGCAAATGGGCCGAGGCGATAATAAAGTGCTTGCCTTGTAAGTGACAATACCTGGTAACTTGTGTTTATAATCCCAGCAGTAGGGAGGGAGAGACAAGTAGAACCCTGGGCTCCCTGGCCAGCCAGGCTACCCTATTTGGTGAGTTCTAGGCCAGTGAGAAATTGTGTCTAACAAAAAGAGGAAAAGACAATCCCACTAACAAACAAACAGTTTGGACAGTGTCTAACTAACAACACCCAAACTTATCCCACATATACACATATGCAGGTGTGCATGAGCACACACATGTACCCACATACACATGTACAGACTGGTGCCTACACATATACACAAACACACAAATGATGCAGCTATTTTCAATGGCTATGTGTTTGTGATTGTGCAGGACCCACACTGGTCCCATTGTGGAGCTAGCAGCAAGCCAATAAAGATATATCCTTTTGTTCTCCATGACAATGCCAACTGGAAAGTAGCACCTGTGGAAAAGGAGGGCAAAGGATAGTTTGTGTGCAGAGCATCTAATTATTGGAGCAACCACTATGTTGCTGTCTCAGTGTAGGAGGCTGAGGGATAAACAGAGTAAACGCCACCCCAAGTGACGAAGTCCACACTCGAGCTGGGGAGACCTTAAATAGTTCCTGAAGCTATACCTATAATATAAATGTGTGTCACAGAGACCTGCAACTGAAAAGCAGAGTGTGCTTACAGAGCAACTGCTTGTTTAAATTAGAGGAACAGAGGTGTGGGTGAGGGCTTCATAGGGGAGGCGGCATTGGAACTAGAAAGTGATGGAAAAATTGAACAGACTGAGTTGCGAAGGAGAGACCTACCAAGTCATGAACGTAGTATGTGGAGGAAGAGTAGTGGATGGTATCAGGGCTTTGGAGATGTAGGCTTGGAAGCCAGAAGAACCTCTTGTAAAGATGGAACCTATGCATACATGGAATCATATTATTAAGTAGTCATATAGTTATGAATTTATAAGATTTGTATTTAAATAGCTCAAACCTATATTTATCATAGTGCCTACTAATAGTCTCTTAAAAGTAGGTAATGACCTGGGGAGGGAGGGAGAGAAGGAGAAAGAGAGGGGAGAGAGAGAGAGAGAGAGAGAGAGAGAGAGAGAGAGAGAGAGAGAGAGAGAGAGAGAGAAGAGAGTACTCCTTAAGACAGATGATGGAACAGTTGTAATTTTAGCACTTAGGAGGATGATGTAGAAGAGTTGTGAGTTCAAGGCCATCCTAGGCTACTTATCAAGAACCAATCTCAGAATACAAAATTAAAAAAAAAATACAGAGATCAAGCAAAGTAGGTTATTCAGAAACTGATTCAAGTGGATAAAGAAGACCCTTGCTCCAGGAAGGAACGAGATGAAACTCCCTCTGGGTATGCCCTTCATCACAGAGGCAGTACTTAGAAAACGAGACTTTGCAATCTCTGCTAGCAAGTTCGACTCCTGATTTATTTATATTGCCTTCAGAGGCTTATAAAAATGGAAGTTTGCCTAGATTTTGAAACTAGCATTTCTGTCTGTTCACATAGAAATTTATTCCTTCATTTGTTGTGCACAGTTCTAAACACAGAAAGATCAATGCTTTTGGCTTTAAAAAAAATAAAAAAAGTAAAAAGCCCCTGAGCTGGAGAGGCAGAGGCTCAGGGTCCATGCTGCAGCATAAAGCCTGCTCCTCTGTAGCAGGAGCAATAAGCAAGGTAGGGCCCTGAAGCTGCTAGTCCTCCAGCACTTGGGGAGGGGGCATCTATATTGTTCCTACGTTAAGAAGCAACTGTGCACCATCAGGTCCTAGCTGGGCTCAGTATTATAACCAGACACTTATGTTGGAAATATGATCCCCACTTGTACTTTTTTGCCTTCAAATCTTGGACCAAAACTTCTTCCAGCAATAGGACTTGGCTAAGAGGCGTTTTCCTCCCTGCTCATCCATGTTCTTTCACTGAAGTTCCTTATATGATACAGAATTTTTATTCTCTTAAACCTGAAAACAAAACAAAAGAAAACAAAAACTCCTAAGGATATCCATAGATGAGGAGATGGCGGACTAGGCACACATCTTAATGACATTAACCCACATGCATATTTGGAAAAAGGGACCAATGTAAGGCCGGCGGATCTTGTCTCTCGGTATTTCTCATGTCTCCTGAACCTGTAAGTGGAAATGCAATCTTTTCATTTCTCCCAAAGAAGTTGATTTTGTCTGGGCCATTTAATAAGCAACGTCTGACAAAAGTGAACCGTCTGGCTCAGGTGCAGTAATTGCTACAGAAATTGGTTTTAGAGTCTTTGGGGAATTCTGCAGTTGAACCTTATCAAGTACAGTTTGTTCCAACACTCCGACAAATTTTAAGACCCTCAAATAACTTTCTGTTTGGAGCTGTTGTGAGTTATTTTAGGAAGGAGGCTTCAAGGAACATTGCTTCTCATGCCCCACCAGCTCCTGGAAGACATGGCGTTATGGTCAGTGTTCCTTCTGGCGTCCTGAACCTAGTCTCTGCTGCTGCTGGAGCCTTTGAACATGATCTCAAAAGTCAGTTATGGGTGATGGATCTTTGAGTAGTATCTTAGTTCTTAACAGCGTTGAAAAGGAAGCAAGCTTGTAACTAAACACCTGTTTGATGTCCATGTAGCTTTCAGGCTACTTAGTGCTGTCAGATCACAAAGGAGATTCATTTATACTCCCCTACTTCTAAATGATTTCTCAGAATTTATAGTTGATGGGCAGCACATGGGGACTCTTCCTGCACTACATTGTTTTGTAGAAAATTGATTGATAGTGTACAACCAAGAATATGGCTTTTTGCTTATTGCTTCTTAATCAACTAGCCCAGGTGGGCAGTCCATTCCATATAGGGCTCCGTGCTAGGAAACAGACTAGGTTTTCATCCCACACCTTTGCTGTCCAATGATGCCTTGATCCAAAAGAGGACAGTCAGCGGTTCTAAGCTATCTACTTCAGAATTTCAGGAGACTCTGAGACAGGGCTTCTTCTTCTTCTTCTTCTTCTTCTTCTTCTTCTTCTTCTTCTTCTTCTTCTTCTTCTTCTTCTTCTTCTTCTTCCTCTTCTTCTTCTTCTTCTTTAATGTTTTTTTATTAAATATTTTCTTTATTTACATTTCAAATGCTATCCCAAAAGTTCCCTATACCCTCCCCCCCCCCACCCTGCTCCCCTACCTGCCCACTCCCACTTCTTGGCCCTGGCATTCTCCTGTACTGGGGCATATAAAGTTTATAAGACCAAGGGGCCTCTCTTCCCAATGATGGCTGACTAAGCCATCTTCTGCTACATATGCAGCTAGAGACACGAGCTCTGGGTTAGTTCATATTGTTGTTCCACCTAAAGGGTTGTAGACTCCTTCAGCTCCTTGGCTAATTTCTCTAGCTCCTCCATTGGGGGCCCTGTGTTCCATCCTATAGATGACTATGAGCATCCACTTCTGTATTTGCAAGGCACTGGCATAGCTTCACTCAAGATAGTTATATCAGGGTCCTTTCGGCAAAATATTGCTGGCATATGCAATAGTGTCTGGGTTTGGTGGCTGATTATGGGATGGATCCCCGGGTGGGGTAGTCTCTGGATAGTCCATCCTTTGGTCTTAGCTCCAATCTTTGAGACAGTGCTTCTTAAAGTCAGGTCCCCAGACTAGAAGCATCAGTACTGCCTTGGATCATGTTAAGAACATTTGAGCTTTGAATGGCTACTAAGTCATCTGAGTCTCCTGGGACTTAAGGAGGACCTGTATCATTGAGTCTTTGTTTATGTTAAATGAAGGGACAGTGGGAGGAGCTTGGAACAGCTGTCTGCACTAAGGAAGCTTCCCATAGGGTCTAGCTTTAAGGTGGTGTGATGGTCTTCTGCCTTACAGAGCATCCCGGTGGGTGCTTGATCCTGCACATTTGTGATGACATCAACTGTAAATGACACTCTCCCCTCCGCCATGGAGCAGTGCATAGTAGGAACTGTCTCTCTGCGTCATACTGATTCGATTTGGTGGCTGGCTGTATTGCAGCTTCAGAGCATATGTGTCTTTAATTATGGCTTTGCAGAGGTGACCACCCACTATGACCCAGTTCTGAAATTTCACTTCACTGTCAAGGTCAAGGAGGTGATTTCTGTCAGAAAATATCAGATTAGGAAGAATGTAATCATGATTCCCCAAAATTCTGAAAGTACATGCACGCAGCAAATAGCCTTTAATATATTGAATATAGATACATCTAACCTCTTCCTGTTCAAAATGAAATATGCATACTTTGTAATTCCCTCATAGGCTCATGAATAGAAGCACATTTTAATAGTTTCCCAGCTAAACCGTTTCAATCCCTCTCTGTTTTGAGTTTTGTAAAGCGAGCTGGAGGCTGAACTATCTTTTGGTGAATGCCTTCCTGATAAACAGGAATTACAGGTGGCAGGGAGAGGCAGCCCAGGTGGAGGGGAGGGGCATCCGAGGAGAGCCTCTACAGAGCTGGGTGAGTGTGTGATGGACAGCAGCCTGCCTGTGGTATTTAGAGATTCTCAGCCATTTTCAGTCCAACTCAACGAATAAGAATATGCCCTCTAAATAAGCCCCAAATGAGGGAAGAGCGGAGAGGAGAACATTTGGCAAGCAAAAGGAGGTGCTCTTCCTGTCATGAGCAGTATGCAGGACACCATGTGAATGAGGGTAACAAGTCTGAGCTGAAAAGCTGTGAGCCACATTCAGGTAACTGCTATTAACCCACCATGTGGGATCAAGGCAAGTTAGCCAGAAACTCTGCCATGTGTCACCTCTGGAGAAGTGTAATCAGACCTGCTGTCTTCTGAGTTATTTCTAGTATGGGAGTTCTTTGATATGTTGGGGGAGGGGAGTTAAATTCTATATCATGAGCAGTAAAATATATTTTGTTCTTATTCTTTTAGTTCTGCTATTGGAACTTAGGTACACATAAATAATGTGTGTTTTTAAAAATAAAACATTTCCTACATTGTTTATTATATGGCATGTAGGAACAGAACCTGTGAGTAATTTGTGAATATCTTCAATATATTATTCACTGTGTGCAAAACCAGGTTTGGTTTTATTCTTCTTGTGCCAGCAAAAAAAAAAAAAAATGAAATATTTTAGAGAAAAAATTGTCAATTTAATTTCATACTTATCTGTCTTGTCTCCAGAATAGTCATATTTAAAATCTTTGTTACTATTGTTCGTGGTGTTGTTGATTTAAGAAAGGCTGTCCTAATGAAGTCCAGGGTGATCTTGAACTCACAACCTTCTTTTCTCAAGTGCTGTGATTGTGGTCGTGCACCATATACCCAGCTTTAAAGCATTACTGAGATGGTTAATGAAGTTCTAATAACATGGAGTAAGAATGCACAGAGACAGTAAAAGTTTTCAAATAGAACTCTGAGAAAGGTAGGCAGAGGAACTGTTGGGCCCCAACACCCAAAGTTGGATACTTTGTAAAAGGAGAGAGACGGAGCTTCGAGGCAGGAGGAATAGACAAAGATGGAACAGCAGGTTTAGTTAGGAGTTCTGTCCTCTAAGGCTGGACCAGATGGGTAAAAGTGAGCTTACATTGATAGGATTGAGAGGAGCCTGATCCAGGGGACCAGACCATAGACAAGAAAAAGTGGACAAGAAGGTCCTACTGTCTTTGGTTTCTATACCTGAAGGAAATTGAGGGCCAAGTTCTATGCCTGATCATTTGCAAAACTTCTTTCTACATTTTGTGACTGTAAGGATAGATCTGTCCTAGTGCTGTCTGGTTTGTTCTTTCCACTGCATCTCAGGCCTCTGTCAGGACATAGAAGTAGCTCCTGTAACCCTAGGGCAATGGATCTCCTTATCAGGCAACGTGACCTTAAGTCCTAACCCAGTTCTAGCACTTCAGCTGTGAGTCCTTAAGGGATTCATTTAGCTTCTCGTCTTCAGTGCATCTTGCTGGTTATTGAAAGACAAAGGTTATAATCTTGCAGCCCCAGGGCCAGGTGAAACACACAGTAGTATGTTATTTGACTAATGCAAAGCATGCCATTATTTTCAGAAGTAATATTTGGGCACATGCACATTAAGCCTTTGCATTTCCTTTTCCTGGAAATGGAAGGACCCGATGACACTGGATTGCAGTCCTTCACAACGATGATATCCAGATACAGATGACGTGTGCACCTTGCTATGGCCTCTGCTTTTCTCAACGCGTTACACCTGATTTTCCCTACTCACCATACTGCTTATCTCGCTGGACTTTGCTACTACGTTAGTTAACCCTTTTAGGTTTAATGGGAAGAGGGTGAAGTCTTTAATATCCGGTAAATTTCCTTCAACTGAATATCAGCTAATGTCAGCAACATCATCATTGTCATGAGCATCATCAAATTTATTCTCAGATTTTTAACCAAGAAGAGAATTAAAGTACTCAAATATGTTGCCGATGCTGTGCTTTCTCCCAGACCTCTTTAGTGGTTTTAATAATAAGTGGGCAGTGGGCACTTTATCCTCACTCAAAAAAAACCTCTTCTGTTTCAAGAGAAGCAGACAGAAAACAAAACTAAAAGTCTGTTCTTAAAGCTGAGAGTTGACATCCTTTGGGCCCAGGAGGGGGCTAATCTGTGGCGTCTGGGACATCTGAGCTGTTACTAATGGAAAAAAGAACCTTCCAGCAGGGATAGGGATGGGGGTGATGCCCATAGAGGTGGATCTTCTCATCCCATTTCCCGGTAGTGGTCAAGATACTATTTCAGTAATTGATATGACTTTATGAATAATGGAGCAAGGATCAGAGGGATCATAGCATCTGCTTTAATATGAAGATGTGCTGAGGGTGAGCCCTGGCCACTTGTCACTGTAACTCCACAGCCACCTAGCATTTTGACTTCCAAGAGAGAGGAATGAACAATGGGATGTAAGCTGTGCTCGAGTCATAGAATGTAAAAGATGAAGAAGCATTTAAAGCCCACCCGGAGTCAGGCTCAATTCTGAAGTCCACAACTTGGAGACAGACATAGCTTGTCATTGTTTGAATTAATATGTGTGCTTCTGTCCAGCTATTCTTTGTTCTCCATGTGGGTGTCTACCTCTGTGCTAACTTGTGTTTTCCTATAAGCTTCAGTGTTAAGCTTACAGGTGCTAAGCCGGCTTCCACACTAAGGGGATGTTGGTCATTTTCAAGTCCCAGTAAGAGTCTCTCCCATTGGGCAGGGTTTGCTCATTTACCCCCTCATTCCCACCTGAAGCTGTGTGTGCTGTGAGTCTATGGAAGGCTAGTGTCCCCCAGATAGAGCAGCCTCCCTGCTGAGGATGCCACTAGACACCAGTAATCCCCCTTACCTATGACCTCTGGGTATGTATAATGATCTCTATCATTCCCCTCTCCATGGGCTCCTGGTAGGGCATAGCATTGCACCAGGTGCTTCAGCAGAAAAGCTGCCTCCATCACTAATCTGAAAAGCACTTTGCCTAGAAAGACACCTGAGACATATAAGATATTAATAGCTGCTGAAAGTTCGTCCCTGTGCAATTTAAATCCCTTCCCCGAGTTACATTTTATGGAGGGGGTGAAAGAATAAGAGAAAAGCCTAGGATAATTATGAGAGGTTGTGGAAAAATATTTTTTGGCTGACTGAAATATTCTTGTTTTACCACCCACTGTAGTGCCTACTGGATTTGGTAATGAGGATTTTTATTTTCTTCCTTAAAGTCAGAGCCTATTTTGACAGCTACGGATGCTGTAAATTAGGTAGATTCTGAAGATCACTGGTCCTGAGAGAAACTCATAAAAGGGTATCCTGTACATAAGTTAGGAAAGGGATGTGCATGGTATCTGCCACCTAGCGAACCCTCTTACTCATCTGCAGATTATGGGATAGGGAGTCTTTCCTATAGAAATTTGCTGTCTCTTCTTAACCTTGAACTTCCCAATTTAATTGAGGCTAGGTCCTTTCAAATGTATTGCCCTATGTCTAGGAGGTTACGAATAATGTGTCAGGGCACAATGTGGCTTGATGTGAAGTGGAGCACCATGGTGGTAGAGGTCC
Source organism: Mus minutoides (assembly GCA_902729485.2). NCBI lineage: Eukaryota > Metazoa > Chordata > Mammalia > Rodentia > Muridae > Mus > Mus minutoides. The sequence continues at coordinate 1,318,937 of LR753313.1, forward strand.
CAACTGTGACTGTGGTAGAGAATGGGGGTGTCCGCAGCCTCAAGTCAGCAAGAGAAAGAATGTGTGCTCCTAGCATCCTTCTCTGGTACTCTGTCAGACCATTAGGTTATGAGATAAAGAGACACCAGGCATTTAGGATCTACAGAATACAGAATACAGAATACCAAAGAAGGCACCTCAGAGTTGAGCCAATGTCTACAGCCAGACTTGGAGTAACCTGCTCTAGTTTTCTTTTCTTTTTTTTTCTTTTTTTCATTTTTTATTAGATATTTTCTTCATTTACATTTCAAGTGTTATCCCATAAGTCCCCTATACCCTCCCCCCGCCCTGCTCCCCTACCCACCCACTCCCACTACTTGGCCCTGGCATTCCCCTGTACTGGGGCATATAAACATTGCTAGACCAAGGGCCTTTCTTCCCCAATAATGGCCAACTAGGCCATCTTCTAATACATAAGCAGCTAGAGTCATGAGCTCTGGGGGTTCTGATTAGTTCATATTGTTGTTCCATCTATAGGGTTGCAGACCCCTACAGCTCTTGGGTACTCTCTTTAGCTCCTACATTGGCGAACCTGTGTTCTGCCCTATAGATGATTGTGAGCATCCACTTCTGTATTTGTCAGGGACTGTCAAAGCCTCACAGGAGACAGCTATATCAGGGTCCTTTCAGCAATATCCTGCTGGCGTATGCAGTAGTATCTGCATTTGGTGGTTGATTATGTGATGGTCCATCCTTTCATTTTAGCTCCAAACTTTGTCTCTGCACCTCCTTCCATGTATATTTTAATCCCTATTCTAGGGAGGAATGAAGTATCCACACGTTGGTCTTTCTTGATTTTCTTGTGTTTTGGAAATTGTATCTTGGGTATTCTAGGTTTCTGGGCTAATATCCTCTTATCAGTGAGTGCATATTAAGTGACTTCTTTTGTGATTGGGTTGCCTTACTCCGGATGATATCCTCCAGATACATCCATTTGCTCAAGAATTTCATAAATTCGTTGTTTTTAATAGCTGAGTAGTACTCCATTGTGTAAATGTACCACATTTTCAGTATCCATTCCTCTGTTGAGGGACATCTGGGTTCTTTCCAGCTTCTGGCTATTATAAATAAGGCTGCTATGAACATAGTAGAGCATGTGTCCTTGTTACCAGTTGGAATATCTTCTGGGTATATGCCCAGGAGAGGTATTGCTGGGTCTTTCGGTAGAAAATCTGCTCTAGTTTTCTATGTTAAACTTTCTTATAGATAAAGAGAATTATTACACAGCTGAATAACAATACATAAAGATAAGACAGAGAAGAGTTTGGGTTTTAGAAACAATCTCATGGTCCTATGAGTAGGTCCTTCTACTACTATGGAAACACTGGTGGCTGTTTGGAGCAATCATCAAGAACTCCGGTCCCTATAAAATGTTTGTTTTGAGACAGGCAGGTGAAGTGGTTGTCTGTTTGGGATGGCCAGAAACATCCAATAGCTTAAGGGGCAAGCTAATCAAAATGCCTGCTTCATTGATGGAGAAACATATCAAGTTATAGAAAGACTTCTTCAGTGGCACCATTATGCCCATAACATCAACCAAGGAAAACCACCATAACCATCAAAGAGCCTTGGGCTATACAGGGAAAATGAGTCAGGTAGAAACCCCTAGAGTTACTAAAACATAACTTCACATTCCAAATATGACATGCATTTTTGCACAGATTATTTAGGATCTTTAGACTGTATTTTTCTCAACTAGGAGATGATGATGAATGCTACTTTCTTACAACTGGGGGGATTGAAGGTTTTACTTATGGAAAACATGATGTGGTGATGAAGTCTGTCCACTGCCACCCCTCCTGGCTCTGATTCGGGGGCACAGAATGGTGGTGAGATGCTCATGAACATGGGCTAGGCCTGCGCCTTGATTTTTCATTTTGACCCTGCTTATAGTTACCCTGTTTTCAAAGCTAATTCTTACACAGACTTAAGGTCTGCTCATATACTCCCCACACCTGTTAAGATTTTCTAATTATTTTCTCTAGACTTCTCTTTCTCTTATGCTTTGGAAGGCAGAAGAGTATATGGTTTTCTTGGTGCAAATGAACCTTGAATTTTCACGAGGACAAGGTCATATATTCATTTCTCAGCATGTTGGTGGCATGTTGGGACAGTGATAGCTGCGTGCTTGTATTTTGAGCCAGTGTATCACATACTGAGACCATATCATTAATGAATCCTTTCCAGTATGTTCCAAGACACCTTTCTTAATGTGTGGCTTGAATTTTCCACTGATGAAAAGTGATTCTTTTCTTCCTAGGAGTCCAGTTTCCTAGCCATCTCTCTTCTTTTGCCCAAAAATATATACAAAAAAAAATCACTTTGCTCTTTCTCTACTCTATGCCTTTTGTTTTTATGTTCTGTTGCCTTTGTGAGCCTAAGATCAAATGAAAAGTAGAAATACTCTGATGTTGCCCTTCTGGGAGGTCAAGGATGTCAGAAAGTACATGGAAGATGGATGTATCAGGAGATCTTTAAGGGTGAGGTTTGAGGCTGTGACCAGGCCAGGGGTGACTGACAGCAATGCTGGGAGACAAAGCAGACAAGACAGAACTTAAAGGCCCTCTCTTTTCTTTAGAGATCTATTGCATTGAAGCAAGAGTCACTACTCTTGATTGTGAGAGAATTTTGACTATCTTCCTGGCAGTGATGCTACATCTTCTCAATTACCATAGAGACTTTCATATTAAAAATAGCCACTGGGCAGAACACTAGTGAAAAATCCAAATATATCATAGCAGCAGTTGGTTGCCCACACCTTTGAGCCTATTTACTCCTTGAAGATTTTCATCCGAAAGTGTTTCTTCCTCCATATGTCACACTGGCTCAGCAAAAAGCAAATTCCTGGTTGAATGTTACACAGTTCTCTAGCTTCTTGGAGGAGCAGAGTATCATGGTTGTTAGGTATAAGCTTACCGGCAGCACTCCACATGGCTTCAAATCTCCACTCTGCCTATTAGCCACTGTGTGGCATCAGGGAAGTCACTCAGCCTCTGTGTACCATACCTTCTTATTAGAGAAATTAGACAAATATGGTTTTATTATTTAAGGAAAATAAACTTGAACAGAAACTCAGAATAGTGCCTCATACAACACTAGATCTCAGTACATGCCAATTTGGATGGTTTCTTTTATTGACTTTCCACAGTACAAGTATATAATAGATTACTTTTGGGGTTTGGCCTCTGCATGTGGACACTTCAATTAACAAGTTCAAAGTGTTGCTTCAGAGCTTAAAAGTACCTCTTCCATGCCTCTCAATTTATCTGCGTCTAGTTCTAAGTTAGATCTGGAACATTCTATGTGTGCTCACCTGTTTCTGCTTCAAAAGCTAGTCAGTAGTTAACAGTTGAACTGTGCACTGGATAATTAGATAATACAACGGATTTGGTGGGTGGTAGTGGCGATTCTTTTTTTTTTTTCTTTCTTTCTCCCTGCACAGCTCTTGTTAATGTTAGGTAGAATCTAGGAGTTTTTTTGCTTAGGTGCAGTTTTTCATAGATTTAAAGTCTCTTAGGCTTTTGAAGATTTTGCTGAATGTTACATGAGAATTTGAGGTCCACTGAAGGTCTTTTTGAGCTTACTTGCCAAGTTGTACTCCTTGCTCCCCTGGCACAGAGCCTACCTTTTGCTTTTCTTTGTTAGTATACCCTGGTTCTGGCATAGCCTGGGCTTCACAGGCTTGAATAGACTTACCCATTTGCTATTAGCATTTTAGGAACTAGATATGATTTGTAAGAAGTAGGCAAGATTCAAAAGAATCTTATCCCTCTAGGTTGTTAAAATGCAGCTTCCGAGATTTGGGGTCTGAGTCCATCTTTAGAATTGTTTCTTTGTATTTTGAGATGCAGTCGGACAGTGGAACTTTCCAGCCACTTGGCCATTTCCTTGTTTTCCTACTCCAGGATCAAAAGCCTACAAGAACCATGAAATCCAAATACTCCCCAGATGGCAGGCCTTGGTTTGGGGCACATGGGGATGTTGACCGGAGTGAAGTTCTTCTGTTTTCTGGGTAGTTGATGGCCACCCCAGTCATTGGGGTGAGAATGGGACCTGGGTATGTAATCACAGGGTCACTATTTCCTTAGGGCTCAATTGCTCTGGGGACTTCCTTGAACATGATCCTCCACTATTCACCCTTGACTGAACTTCAGGCTGTCCTTTGACACTTTAAATTAGTGTAAATTTTCTATGTGGTCCTGAGTCCATCAATAGTTTGAGGAACACAGAAAGATCCAAAATACCTCACCTTAAGATTTTGATTATCATAAGAACACTATCTTTCACAGGGATGAATTCCCTCTCTATTACCATGGATGCTGCCAATAATGAATTCATAATCTCCCCATGGCTCATTATTACAGCAGTTTATAAATATTTATACTTTTTATTTTTATCAAAAAGTATTTTCATTTAACAAGTGGTACCCATGTATATGGACACGATTTTAGTATTGTTAAGATGGCAATACTCCAAAAATTGATCTGAGATTTAACACAATCTCTGTGAAAATGTAGCCTGCCTTTTAAAGACAAAAATTGACACACCAGCTCTAGAATTTGTATGGAAATTGAAGGGACTTACTATAGTCTTACAGTCTCCATAAATGAGGACAATATTGAAGGGCTTAACTCCTCAATTTCAAAACTTATCACAAAGCTATGCTAACTGAGCCAATATAGTACTGCCGCAAGGATAGACATGGGGATCAATGGAATAGAACTGAGTATCTAGAAATAGAAAATGTGTACATTTGTGATCAACTGATTTACAATGAGGGCAGCAAGATAACTTATTAGGTATCAAATAGTCTTTTCAACAAATGTTGCTGGGACAACCAGATATTCACATACAAAGGATGTTACATTCCTTATCCCAAATCATGCACACAACTAACTCACTATTGATTCAAGATCTAAGTATAAGCATTAAAATGATTGGAAAGAATTGTGTAACTAACCTCTGTAGGCTTTGAGTAGGCCATGATTTCAAAGAAGTCACGTTGAAAACACAAGCAAGAATAAAATGTGTTTGCTGGAAGTCACCAAAATAGGAGGGATTTTTTTTTCCTGCACTAGTATGAAGATATGTGCTTAGAACCTCAGAATCCATGCCAAAGCTATGTGTGGCAGTGAGCATTCATAATCCCAGTGCTGGTGAGGTGGAGGCTAAAGGATCTCTGAGGACTCACTGGCCAATTAGCCTGGTCATTTGGTGAGCTCCAAGTTCAGTGAGTAACCCTGTGTCAAAACACTAAGATGGAAAGAAATTGCAGAAGACACTTCAAATTAATCTCTGTCATATATATATATATATATATATACACACACACACACACACACACACACACACACACACACACACAAACCCCACACACTCACACACTACATACAAACACATACACACACACAAAATGTACTACACACACTACAGACACACACATACATGCACACACACATGAATTTGTGTATCTCCTCATACATTTTCATATACATAGATACCTTTATGTACAAAAAAAATAAATTAAAAATAAAAACAAAGTTTAGAATGGGAAGCTTCTGCATTTCAAAGAACATCACAAAAAAAGAGAAAAAATAGCCTATACTATGGGAGAAAATATCTACATATCACATATCTGATAACTGAGCAGGATTTAGAGTACCCAAAGTGTACTCAAAATGCAGGAAAATGACACATAATAGGAAAATACAGTCAAATAATTTCAATAGAAATTTCTCTTTCTAGCTTCTGGATATTATAAATAAGGCTGCTATGAACATAGTGGAACATGTGTCCTTGTTATATGTTGGGGCATCTTTTGGATATATGCCCAGGAGTGGTATAGCTGAGTCCTCAGGTAATATTATGCCCAATTTTCTGAGGAATCACCAGACTGATTTCTAGAGTAGTTGTACCCACTTGCAATTCTGCCAACAATGGAGGAGTATTCCTCTTTCTCCACATCCTCACCAGCATCTACTGTCACCTGAGTTTTTGATTTTAGCCATTCTGACTGGTGTGAGGTGGCATCTCAGGGTTGTTTTGATTTGCATTTCCCTGATGACTAAGGACATTGAACATTTCTTTAGGTGCTTCTCGACCATCCAGATTTCCTCGATTGAGCATTCTTTGTTTAGCTCTGTACCCCATTTTTAATAGGGTTATTAGATTGTCTGGTGTCTAATTTCTTGAGTTCTTTGTATGTATTGGATATTAGCCCTCTCTCGGACGTAGGATTAGTAAAAATATTTTCCCAATATGTTGGTTGCCATTTTGTCCTATTGACAGTGTCCTTTGCCTTACAGAAGCTTTGCAAGGTTCAATTTGTCAATACTTGATCTTAGAGCATAAGCCATTGGTGTTCTGTTCAGGAACTTTTCCCCTGAGCCCATGTGTTTGAGGATCTTCCCCACTTCTCTTCTTTTAGATTCAGTGTATCTGGTTTTATGTGGAGGTCTTTGATCCACTTGGACTTGAGCTTTGTACAAGGAGATAAGAATGGATCAATTTGCATTCTTCTACATGTTGACTACCAGTTGTTACAGCACCATTTGTTGAAGATGCTATCTTTTCCCCACTGGATGGTTTTAGCTCCTTTGTCAAAGATCAAGTGACCATAGGTGTGTGGGTTCATTTCTGGGTCTTCAATTCTATTCCATTGATCTTTCTGCCTGTCTCTGTACCAATAGGAGTTTCTGGAGGGGGAAATTGGGAAAGGGGATAACATTTGAAATGTAAATCAATAAAATATCCAATAAAAAAATTTCTCTGAGGAAGAGCTACAAATAGCAAATAAGCATGTGATCCAAAGGACAACCTAATTAGTTGCAAATCTACATTGAGCTCTTACTCCATCCAGAAAGACTAAAATAAAAAATATATATTGGATAATAAAACTGTTGGCAAGGAGGTAAGAAAATTGAAACCTTCCTTATTGCTCATGGTAAATTGTCTGACATGTCTTCAAAACATTGAACACTAACTTATCAAGTCCACTCTCAAAAAAATTGAAAATATAGCTTCATGAAAAATCCTCTATGTGAATGTGCATAGCATAATTATTGAGAATATCTTTTTTTTTTTCAGAGACAGGGTTTCTCTGTGTAGCCCTGGGTGTCCTGGAACTCACTCTGTAGATCAGGCTGGCCTCAAACTCAGAAATCCACCTGCCTTCGTCCTCCTGAGTGCTGGGATTAAAGGCATGCACCACCACTGCTCAGCACGAGAATATCTTAAAAGTGGAATTAATACAAGTCTGTATCAACTGAAACACATTTTACAGACTATGGTATATCTATACAATGGAATATTACTGAACCATAAAGAGGACTGGAGTATGATCATTCTTGGAAACATGATGAGAAATATAAGCTAGATGGAAAAACATGTATTTTGATTTGTCTAGAATAAGTGAATTCATAATGGAAGATAGTAGAAGAGCTTATTATGAGAGACTTATGGAAAGGAGGGTGGATGCTGAACATTATTGGGTGTGGTATGTGTATGTGTGTGTATGAAAGAGGGAAGCACACACACACACAGAGAAACAGACAGACAGACTAGTGGGTATGGTTTAAGTGTGTGTGTGTGTGTATCTAAGAGGGAGAGACACAGAAAGGGAGAGGGGGAGACACAAAGAGGCAGACAGACAGAGGGAGACAGAGAGAGGAGGGGGACACTAAATGAAAATGTTAAGGATTTACATTGAGGTTTTGGTTGGATGTCTGTGAATATCTTAAAACCCACCGAATCATTTAGTTTAAAACAGTGAAATTTATAAAAATGTAACCTATACCTCTAGGACAAAACCTTTCATAGTCACTGGTCAGTTTGGAGAGATGCCTACATTTGAGCTTGTGTGAGACCCTCTTAGCTGCTTGGGAACCTTCTCAGAGGATAGGGCGGGGCAGCTTGATAACAATACAGTTCTGAGTATGCAAGGCGCTGGGTATTTACTAACTTGTTTGGACACATGTTGACAGTTATATGTGTATGTATTTGACACAAGTTGACAGGTGTGTGTGTGTGTGTGTGTGTGTGCGTGTGCAGGTTTCAGTATATCTGGAGACCAGAAGTTTCTGTTCCAACTTATTTTTTGAGGCAGAAATTTTTACTTGGCCCAGAGCTTGCCTATATGGCTAGATCGAGGTTTAGCGAGCCCCAAGGATCATCCTGTGTCTATTTAGGATTACTTGTAGGTGTGCACAGGCACACTTGACTCTTTATGTGAGTGCTGGGTATCTGACCTCAGCGCCTTATGCTCATGTGACAAGCACTTTTCTGATTAAGCCATCTCCCCACTCCCTGCACGTCAACATTTGAACAATGATCAGGAGTATATCAGTCTATGTCCACTGACTATTATCTGGCATCTTTTTGAAGCCAATGACTTTGATTGTATTTCTGTGCTACCCGCCCCCCCCCCCACTAAGATCAGCCAGAAGTATAGACACCAGATGACTGAATATACAGAGTATTTATGAATCAGTACAAAGACAGGTAATTTGATGGGGAAAAATGACCTAAATTTGTGGGTCAGGAGCTGATTATTAAATCAGCATTCTAATCAATATTCTTGAATAGGATCTCACAAAAGATAGTGTAAATGTGTCAAGCTCTATGAAATCATAAAATGCATTGTTTCAAACTTTTCTACTTTCCATTTATGGCAAGGGACATTGTATTAACCACCAGGCTTCTTTATATTTTGCCATCTAAGTTCAGTATTCCATGAACTCAACCCAGGTCTTGGTAGAACACAGACTCCAAGTAAAGTGAGCTCTGCAGACCAAGCTCCTCCATACTAGCTTTGTGTGATGAGGATTGCATATTCTTCATTGATAGAAACCTACATGGCTCAACACACAGAAAGTAGAATCTACAAGAAGAAAGAACTATTTGCATTGTTTATTGCATGACACACCTTTTCTGAAACAAAATTTGAGGGATTTTTGCAGGAACAAACATGATAGTACAGCAAGATGAATGGAAATATTTGACAGTTTGGGAGAAACAACATAAAATAATAACAGGAATTAAACTGGTGACAAGGTTAGATTATAAAGTACCTGTAGCAAGGGAAAGTCTTCAGATTTGACTGTGAACATGGTGATAGCCAAGCACAGTGATAGCATCAGAAATTACAGATTGATGTTAGAGCAAGAATATACTTGCTAAGTGTCCAAAAAGAAAGTTCTCTTTCCCCAACACTTTATGAGGGTCAGGGTGAGGATGCAACAGCTTGCCAGCTTCCTAATAATACTTTATCAGAGTATTATTAGGGGTGTTCATTAAAACATTCATTGACACAAAGCAACAACTTCATGACCAAACTCATTTTCTGAAGTGGTGGGTTAAGGATGTAAGAGAGAAGCTGTCCATGCACCCATGGGACCTGCCTGCCCTGCCTGTAAGTGGACAACCTTGAGGCACCCATGGGGTTGTACAATACACTGATTAGTAGTAGAAAACCTTGGGGCAACCATGGGGTTGTGCTGTGTACTGCCTGGAAGTGGAGAAATGGGGTTACCATGGGGGCTTGCCATACACTGCCTGAAAGTGGAGAACCTTGAGGAAAGGCAGTGTTGGGAAAAGCAGAAATCTTTCTCTACTGCAGTGTTTCACATCTGAGGCTCCGCGACCTGACATCTGAGGCCTTAGATGCTCACCCTCCTCCCTAGCAAGGCTTCCCCCCCTAGACTTATTGGAACCTGATTATGTGAGACAGTAAATCATTGAAGTCCAGAACAAATCTCATTTGACATTTTTATCTTGACTTTTCTGGGGGCCTTTAATTAGCATGATTGCTGTGCCGGCGATTGCTCCAAAGGACTCTGCATTGCTCACGGTTGGCATAATGGCTATTGAAGTTTCTCTAGTTACTGTTTCTGGTCATCTAGGAAAGTCTCTGATTAAAAGTAATTAAGCTCCTTAATAGGGCATAATAAGGGGCTGCTGGTAGTGAGTTTACATGAATTTTAAAAATGCGTTAGAATATGAATTTGTATGGTCTTAAAAATATCATTCCTATGATTAGGGTACAGGTTGTCTGCCCCATTGGTTTCCACAGTGTTGGTGCACAAAACCATGGCACACACAGCTTCTGTGTGGGAACCTACAGTTGGCATAGCCACTGCCTCACAGCACAAGTAGCCCAGGTGTCTACGGCCACATGGCTCACAGCTTGACTTTTTAGTCACAGCAGGCAGGTGCAAAATTCTTTGCTGTTCTTTACTGTCTATGTGCTTTCAGCAGAATTAGAACATGCTATGGTTGAAAACATAAGTGTGGTTAAAACACATGTTCCTACATCTACCAGGTCCCAAAGTACACGTGTCAGTGAAGTCCAGGTTACAGTGTAATGCTGTCCTGCAGTGCCATAGCAGTGGTTTCTAAGTGGGGTGAAGTCCAGGTTACAGTGTAATGCTGTCCTGCAGTGCCATAGCAGTGGTTTCTAAGTGGGGTGATTCTTTCATCAGGGGACACATGACAATGTCTGGAGATATTATTAATGGTTACAGTGGGGTATAGGAAGCTATTACTGTCTATTGTGCAGAAGCTAGGTCTACTGCCAAGCATCATATAAGGCAAAGATCAACCTCCAATGATCATTTATTATCCAGTCCATGATATCAATTTTTCTGTCACTGACATATGCTTCCCTGTCAAAGATGACTTCTATAGTTTGTTGCAAAAAATGCATAATATCTTTATGAGAAAGAAGGTATGAACACTCTACTTGCATTTTGCCAATTTAAAAGCTAATTCTTTGAGATGTAGTCATGGGACCACATTATAGTATGATGTGAACTTTGGGGCCACTATAAGTGACCTTAAAGGGTGCAAGTCTTATCAAAATATCTGGGCTACAGCTTTTCCATGCTTTGTAAAGAGTGTGATTCTCTATTTTTTCCCATTGGAACAACAACAACAACAACCAAAACCTTGAATGTGCTGTATGGTAAGGCTTGATCATGTTTGATATTTGGGAAGGGGTAAGGTCTTTGCAGTGAGTAAGAACATGATTGCCTTCACAGACTGAATGTGAGATACCAGCTCACACATTCATATTCTTTTGGACTCTGGTAATTACGGGATGTGTGACATGTGCTTTTGTATATGACAATAGGGAGGGGTTTGGGGTTTGGAGTGAGAGCGCATAAGCAGCCAATCAGTATTCATGTAACAAGCAATCATCCTGCCCTTCAACGTCTCAGTGTCCTGCTTGTTCATGTGTCCAAGGCAGATAACATTCCATGACCTTTCAGTGTAGTGGAATATCAAATCAGAGAAGCTATGAGAGATGGCAATGTCAACCACAGAGAACTATTGCTGTGTTGACATCACCATTGTCTGGGGACTTGGAAGGAGCTGTAGACGAGGTGGAAGAGATTCTACAAAGTTCAAAGCCATTGTTTACTTGTCCTCTCTTGGCTTTGCTTCTCCCTTTAGCTCACGTATGTCTGAGTGGGTACAAACTGCCTGCAGGTCACTTTTGGAATCTGTTCAGGATCAGAGAGCAATTTAGGTTGAGTGTGGCCAGGAAATGACCTTTACTTCCTGAACCTCCTAGGTCCTGAAGTATAAGTGACAGCCTAAAGCTCCCACTGGTACAAAACTGCAGAACACATGTCACCCAGATCTGCAGCGTCTCTGACCACCAAGGGAAGTCTAACCATCCCTGTAATGCAGATGAGAAGGCTGAGCTCACGGTGCTGTTAGCTGTATGTGACTACTACGGCCTTAACGTGTAACTGAGAGTTTGCCCCTTTAACTGTTGCCACATTAGTCACAGGAATGACATTTACTCTGAGCTCCTCAATCAAGAGGGTTGTTGGCATCCCCTTTACAGAAGAGGAAATGGGCCACTGAGCATTAGATGTGCTGCGCTGTCTCATCCCCTGCTGCCTGAAGTAGCAGATGTGCTTAGAATCATAGAAAATACAAAGAATTCCTACAAAACACCAAAGTTCCTAACGTACACTGATACCAGTCTCAGTTCTTCCACAGTGAGCAGGCTCTGGGTTGTAGTGTTCAAAGCTAGGGGTTGCCAGGGTCTTAAAGCCCAAGTTTAAGGTTTCTAATTCCGGTTCTAAGAATTGATATAATCAGGGTTTGCAAGCATGTACTCTGAGGTTTGTGCCGACTTATCCCTGGCTCCTTTTTGGAGTCCTACAATGTTATTAATGGCCCTATTGCTATTCACACTAGAGAATTTTGGAAAAGAGTCCCAGACCCGATTTCTTCGTTCCTCTCCTACATTTAATCAATCGTCAAGTTTTAGATTTGCATAAATTCTGCCTTTGGCTTTCTCTATAACCCCCCCCCACCGCCCAGGGCTCTCCAGTAATCTCATCACTACTTTATTGCTCATCCGTTCTGGTACAGCCACCTTTAAAACCAAGTGTCAGCAGCTACAGCCTCCAGGTCCAATAGTGCCCACGCCTGTTTTCTTATAGCTCTGGAGCAGAGCCAAGACTGGTATTTACATTTTTAAATGGTTGGACAGATTCAAAAGAAGACCCATCTTTTCTAGCATGTGAAAATTACATGAAATTCAAATTTCGGTGTCCATAAATAAAGTCAACTGGAATCCAGCCACTCTCATTCACTCCCTGTTGCCTGATGATGCTTTCGCAGTGCCATGGCAGAGCTGAGCCGTTGCAATAGAGACCGTATGGCTCACAAAAGCTTACGATATTTATTATCTAGTTGTTGCCCTCACTCTAAGGAGCATAGCCCAGCCTATCCCCTCCTGGACTTTCTTTTATCCTTCCATCTAATCTATGCTCTCAAGTCATAATCTCTTTCAAATTCCTTGGGATTCATTCATTGCCCAGACTCTTAGGTGTATTTATTGTCTGCTGCAAGTTAATCAACTCCTTGGTCTCTCATCCCATAGCATTGCCCTGAAGGAGGCTGGTTTGATACTACACTTAGCTCCTAGGAATGTTCTAGCACTCATCCTGAGCTATATTTAGGACAGGCCTTTTCTGCTATTTTTCTGGCTGCCTCCGCCTCTATGTAACACCCTGCGGATGGAGGCACATGATGGATGAGGATAGGCTGGTGGATTTGCCTCTGCAGGTTCTCCTTGGGTCACTGTATGTATGTTGTGAAATTTTACAGGACTTTTGTTCTCACAGACTTATACAAAATTATTTTTAAAAACAGGTAACATATTTCAGCATCTGGAAACTGTTTTATAGCATGCAAGAGACAGACCATTGCTATTAGTCGAGGATTCATTATTTCATCCAAATCTGTCATGTTCGTGTCTATATCTATCAAGCTATCATGTATCTGTCTTCATTTTTCTATCTACCTATCACTCTGTCAATCTTCATCTATTTGTTTATTGATTTGTGCCAAGTTCTGTTTCTCAATCCTCAGTGCAGTGTAAACGCAACACGGTCACATCGTTGGCCATGTCCCATTTTCTGAAATGATTCACAGCTAGTTCCATACATAGTGGTCCTGGTCTCACCTACAGAGCCACTTCCTATTTCTCACTCACTTTTGGTCCATGTTCCAGTCAGATTATATACCTTGCTTTTCTTGGAATGCAATCCCTTATTTAGTTTGCTAAAAATTCTTTAGCAAAGCACCATGTTTTAGAGCAGAACTAATCATAGCTTTGGGAGAGATATCCAAATTCAGTCAGTGTGTTAGCAGAGCCATGTTCCCATTAAAGGTTGGAGGACCAGATCCATTCCAGCTCTCTCCCAGCTTGCGATGCTTTACTGGCAGTATTGGGCATCCCTTAACTTTCAAGCGTTTCACCTCGTCCTCTGCCTTCATGTTTATGTAGTATTCTTTCTATGTCTCTGTGCTGTCTGTATCTCTCTGTGTCTTTGTGTATGTCTGTATCTGTGTCTGTCTGCCTGTCTGCCTGTCTGTCTCTGTGTACATATATGTCCAAATCTCCCATGGTTTATTATGATTTTAAAACAGTTTATATTGGATTCAAGTCCATCCTAATTATTTTACCTTGTTTCGAAATAAGATCATATTCTGAGGTCTTGGAGCCACTAAAAGTATACCGGTAACTGCTGTTTATTTGCTATACCTTTTTCATGCTGTACCCCTGCCTTGCTTTGACACTGTACTTCCATAGCTTTCTGTATTTCTCACTGCATCTTTTCTCTCCCTTGTGATCGAGTGTTCCCTTTAACTGTAGGTAGGCACCTCTCCAGATGCCCACTTATATATTTCTCTTATCATACATTTTTTTTGTCATTGAGCCCAAGTTAACTATAAAATTCCCAAGTTTTTTTTTATTATTATTATTATTATATGTAAGTACACTGTAGCTGTCCTCAGACACTCCAGAAGAGGGAGCCAGATCTCGTTACGGATGGTTGTGAGCCACCAGGTGGTTGCTGGGATTTGAACTTATCACCTTCGGGAGAGCAGTCGGGTGCTCTTACCCGCTGAGCCATCTCACCAGCCCCCCCCCCCTTTTTTTCTTTCCCCTGGTGCTGGGAAGGTTGATGATCAGTTGTTTGCAAATTTCCCTTTGGTAGGCTTAGAAAGGTGTGGCTCTCACATTCTTGGCACTGATTTTAGGATTCTTTTGGCAATAAGTTTTTATTCCCTGTTTTATTATTGTCTCAATTTCTCCAACTCTATACATGATTATGGGCATAGGAGCTCCCAATATGTATCAGATATGTGGATATTTAGAGCACAGTGAAACTAGGCTATGGGGGTTTGAGTAAGTATCTGTTTCGAGTTCTGTAGCTACCACAATGTCCCTATGCTCTATGACCCTCGCAGCATGGTTCACAGAGATCTTCTGCAGGCACATAGATATAATGAACCTGCCATTTATTATTATTTTTATTTTGTGGTGTTAAGGATAGAACCCAGGACCTTGTGCATGCTGGACAAATGCGCCACCATTGAACTACAGTCCTAGCCCTTATCTTCTGAGTATAATAATTCCCCTCCCTTCCAGTGGATATTGTTTCTGTCTGAATGCATGTGTTCTCACTATTTAAAATAAAGGTCAGGAGAAATCAATAGATTTTTTTTTTTCTGACAGGTGTCTGGTAGATATCTTTTTCCCCTTCTTCCCCTTGGTCATCTTCATTATGTTCATTGTTATCTTTAGTCAAGGGACTTTGGAGCCAATAAGGCAATGTATAGGCTTATGCTATTTAATTTTTAAGGATGTCAATTTAGAATGTGCCAATGATCTGATTCTATTATTCCAGACCCTGTTCTAAGATAATCTACTTAAAATTGATACACGCTAGGATTAAGATTTTATTCATTACACTTCCTGATAGACTCTGGCCTTTGCTTCTTGCTGACTACATCCTGAACAATATTGATACAGCCTCAAAAAATGTCAGACACTCTGGGGTACCAGATGGGACTTGAGAATTTTGGTTCTAGGGTCACACAATCCAGTTTGACATAGGAGGGATTGGTGGTAAAGTAACATTTTTTTTTACATACCTCAGAGAGTTATTTTGAGGCTAGCATAGTAATCATTTATGATCCTTCAAATTGTTCTCAAATGTCAAGATAGTAAAGTAGGATTTGAGAATAATATGATATATTGCTACATAGATTCACACACAGAGAGAAAAATCAAATCACATGGTTCTAAAAAATGAGTCTATTCTTTAAAAATCTGGTTTATCTTTTAGGAAATAGAGAACTTGAATTCTTCTGTGTAATGTGTAGAAGGTTTAGGAGCAAGGGAGCTAGAATGAAAAAGCTGGCCTCAAATCCTGGCTCTGTATCCTATGCCTCCATGAATTACTGAGCCCTTCCAACTTTCCACCCTTTCCATCTACAAATTGGGTGCCATAGCCGTTTTCATGCCATAAAGGTGCCAGAAAGACTATGTGAGGGATTCCTTGTGTGATATTTAACTTGTTGCCTGGCCAGGTGCAAATGATTATAGATATTGATTGTAAAGTTTTCTTTATTAAAAAAATGATTGAGAAGCAAGAAGGAAGTATATAAAAAGGTTTTATTATAGTGTATATATTTAAAATGGTTTCAAACAATGGTTTCAAGAAATAACATAGACCTTCACAAGTCACTGCCAGGTGATCTAAAGAAAGTGGTCTTAGACGATTTAGAGGTTGAGTAGGGATTGGATAAGAAAAATAAGCTTGAAAGTGAGTAATTTGGAGAGTAGCATTCCATAGGAGAGAGGGGAAAAGCTGAAATGTGTAAGGCATGGTCAAGTTAGACTTTTAACTGTATGGGGGAAGAGAACATAATAACTGGATGGTAGTTGAAGATAGAGTATGGTAAGACTGGAGTGGCAACCTATACTTAGGAGGGGTGTCGATGCAGGGATAGTTCCTCACAAATAGCTTCTCAATAGGTTAGTAGATTTATGAATGTGCTGTCTTCCTGATACAACTAGATATATGACATGAATTAATATAATGAATGGAACCTGGGAAACATGTTGAGAAATCCCCAAACAGTGACTTTTAACGTGGCAGTGGGTGGCAAGAGAGTATGAGATGACACTTGGTAAAATGTGCCACATTTCAGCTGTTGAGCTGGATGCTTTTATTTATTTATTTTCTTATAAGGAAATCTTTGACATAGCTAATGATATCCTCATCTAACAGTATGGAAATTGAGGCTCAGAAAAGTTAAATAATTCACTCAAGTCTTTGAGGTCATATACAATTGGTAGGTAGTAGAGAAGAGGGTTTTGAAAACCAGATCTGTCTGTCTCCACATCTTGTGTTACTATTTTTACAAAGTGGGGATTTAAATGTGTACATGAAATATCACAAAGTAAACACTTGAAACACTTAATTAAATATGGAGATAAGAAAGACATTGACAAGAAGTGAGGATGACTCCAAATGTTTGTGTCTGGGTAAGAGTGGAGGTGATTTTCAATGATTACCTTTTCTACCATGGGGATTGATTTTTGATTGAGTGGAGCCTGAGATTCTTCATTTCTTGAAGTCTCCTAGTGCTGTACTGCAGATGCTATTGCTTCTGATGGGAGTAGTATGATCTCACAAGGAAATGTTGGGCATTCAAGGGGTCAGAGGACTGATCCTTGAGAAGACAGCTGAGAATTGATGGAATAAAGGAGCCCATAGAGAGAAGGGTGAAAAATGATCAGAGTCGTGCAACTGTTTGGTGTTAGGGAATCAGGGAGTCATACTGTGTAGCAAGATCAAGTTGAAGTGAAGTGGGAAAAAATTGGTTGTGGAGTCACCATTGGCAATCTTCAAAGGCTCTGTGAATGTATGGTGGATTTGTGGATGAGTGAGCACATGTGCCTTTTCTGTGAACAACTAGAATCTATATTATGGAAAGGAAAATATGAATATTCAGTAATAGTTGAGGTTAGGGTTGGAACTAAATCATGGGAAATCTTGATACTTACATGACCTAAGGACAGAAGACAGCATAGAATAGCACAGTAAAGGGTAGGGCATTACTTATCACTTATTAGGTTAGAAACTTGGTCCATGAACATATCAAAAGGTAGATGTGGCCATATGTACATTTCTGTAAGACAGGAAATAGAATAAGAATGCCTTCAAATACTGGAGATGTGGATAACTATGGATTTGGGGGAACATGTTAAGATGTCCTCAAACAGTGACCCTAATGTAGGAGTAGGTGGTAGGAAAGCATAGGCTTGGTAAAATGTGTTTCAGCAGTTGGCCTGAGTGACTTTTTAAATATCAAGAAAGGAGATTGGATGGAAAGTATCAGTAAAAGTAGTTAAGGTTGTAATCAAGGAAATATATATTTTTCCTTGAGTGCAGAAAGAAAGAAAAATGACTGGGTTCTGATCCAGATGGTGCAGTAAGTTCATGCTTAGTGTACCTGTTCTTTACCAAATATATAGCAAACAAAACAAACAAACAAAAAAGAAGAGATGTGGCTGTTCAGCAAAGCAAATAAATAACTTTGTAGCCAGGGTTAGTACTGAAATAAAAGATGAGGACCAGAGGATGTTTCGTTCTTGTGATGGGACCAAAGTCTAGAAGCAAAATGTGGGCACATAACTGTATTTATTTCTAGGCACATAACTGTATTTATTTCTGGATGGATCTTCAGAAAAGTACATGCTTCATATTTCCCAGAGAACAGATTAGGAATCTCCTGTAAATCATGCACTGGAGACACAGACCTCTACAATAAGTAATGGAGCCCCCAGAAGAATAGAGTTCTCCTCTGGAAGCACAGAGAATAGGAATTTCTGAGCCTCTGGGAGTAAAGGGAGAAGAGATGAAGATTCTGCCTTTTAGATAAGGCACCCATGCTAGTGAAGACTATTGTGCTGTATTCCCAGAATTATCCTGTAGGTGCTCCAAACTAATAAGAGATTTATTTCAAAAGTTCCAAAACGCTACCTGGATGCAACATCAGCAACAGATTAGAAAACACAGGAGATCTGCAAGAGGGAAAATGAAGAAGAACATCAGGAAAAATTTACCACTCTCAAGGTGAATAACACAAAATTATAAAATATGTAAAAAATCTAATGATAAGAATGGTGGTTGACTTGACTTTCATTCCAAAATAATCTGTACAATTTAGCCAATATAGTAAGACAAGAAAAAAAAAAAGACTTGGAATGAGAATTGACTGTTCTTATTGTGAATGGTGTATAATCAGCCTATATACAATATAAAGGGGTATTTGTAAACTAACTACTGATTAAGGTGTTCTGTAAAACTGTTGAAAACATAATAGATAAATAAAAATAAGTGTATTCCTACCCGTACACTTCTATAATACTAACACTCAAAGTGGTGAGATCAAAGGGGCTAGAGGTTTAAAGCCAGCCTGCACTTCATATTGAATCCAAGGTCAAGGTCAGCCTGAGCTACATAGTAAGACTCAATCTAAAAATCAAGACAATGGCCAATGAGATAATGCAGAAGGTTAAGGAGTTGGTGCCAAACTTGACTTGAGTTCAATCCCAGGAATCCACAGGGTTGAAGGAGAGAATTTACTTCCACAGTTTATCTTCTGACCCCTACATAAGTACCATGGCACATGCCCTTTACCCCACAAACAAAACAAAACAAAACAAGCATAACAACAACAACAACAACAACAACAACAAGAACATTATATTACATAAACACAATTAGAAAAATTAACTTAACAAATGACATTTGGAAAAATGAAATCAAATAAAACCTGTACATTAAAAGGTATAAACATAGCAAGAGATATTCTGAGTTCTATATTATTCTGGGATAAATAAAAGATAGTAATGATTATAAAAGGAGTATGTGGGGCATTCTGAGAATATGGTCATATACATATAATGTGGGATATATGCTGTAGGTTTCATTTCCAGCATTACATGAAAATGAAATAACAAAAATAAAATAAATAATGTTAATGAATGAAAGCTTCATGCAGCAACATAGAAAGTGTCCTGTTTTGCTGCTTATAGTGGTATGATATGCTTGTAGGCCCAGCACTTGAGAACTGAATACCAGAGGATCAGAAATTCAAGGTCATCATTCACTATGTAGCTATAGTAAATAGATAATTGAATGCACAAACAAATAAGTATAGAAATCTGAATTCTTGTGTATGTCATTGTAAATTAGTATGCAAGAGAAGAATCTATTCAATAAAATAGTGATTACGCTACTTCATACCAGCCACTCACTGACATTAGTGAAATTTAAAACACTAGGATTTTTTCCACCAACTTCTTTTTTAATAGTCAATAGTAATTTTCAATAGTCAGAAATGTTTTAATAGTCAATGATTTGCCTTGTGTTTCTCCTTCATTCAGCATCTGCCATTGTAATCATCCTCTTTTTTTTTTTTTTTTTTTTTTTTTTTTTTTTTTTTTTTTTTTTTTTTTTTTTTTTTTTTTTTTTTTTTTTTTGTCCAGACACATGAGAACTAAGAAATCAGAGCTGGTACAGTCTTGTTAAGTAAAGTTGATATTATTCTGAATCCATAATACCCTGCTCCACTGTCTTTTCTCTGACCCATGCTGAATTTGGTGATTAGATCTCTTTGGTCTCCTTGATCGGTTTTTATGTAGAACATGTATCATTTTAGGCTTATCAGCTGGGACTGGGGTGATGACTTTGGAGGCAGGACACCATAGAGACATAGTATTATTCTTATCACATACATCAAGATGTATTCTTAAACACATGGGTAATCACAGGGACATTAACCCTGATCAACTAACTAGCTAGGAAATTTGCCTGATCTTTTCCTGATCTTTAGATATACACCAAGCACAGTATACTTAAGAGAGAGGAGTTAAGTTCTACATCCTCAAGTGAAGGGCTCCTGCATAAAGTATTTAGAATTCTTCTGTATGGAATATAGTTCTTTAATAAGAGAATATAAATTTTTTGAAGAACTAAATAGTTCTTTATAGATAACATGAAATGAAAGATGAATACATTTGAGTACATCATCATTTTTTGTATCCCAGTCTTGTCTGAAACTTGTTGCAATTCTGCTTCAGACACTAGAGTGCACAGATTGAAAGCCTGTACCAACACATACAGCATATGACTGTATTAATTTAAAATCCTAAAAACATTTGACCTTTATATAAAGTTAAAAAAATAACAATCACTAGACTAAGGAAACTCATTCTGGTGTGTGCAACCAACAGAAAATTTGCATACAGAATAATTAAAATTCCCCAAATATGAAAAGGGCAACACCCATGTTTTCACCTTAGAAATTTATGTTGCAATTACAAGGTATTATCTTCCACTGATCAGTTTGGAAGGACAACAATATCAGGTACAGAATTAGATGGAAAAATGTTTCTCCACTTAGTGATTTCAGGAATATGAGTTTTATGGACTTTGGAAAAATATTGGGCAGTAGACTAAAGGATTTTGATACTCTAAAGGAACATTCTCAAAAGATGTGCTTCTCAAATGTTTCTGTGCACAGGGATCATCTGAAGATCTTGTTAAAATGCAGATGTTGATTCACTGATCTGGAAGCACCTTCATTTCCACTAAGCTCCCAGCTGTTGCTAAAGCTGTTAGTGCATTCACATGCTTGCATTTGAAAAACAAGACTCCAGAGCAGAGATAGCAAAAGGTGTCAGTCTGTCTCCTGCCTGTTTTTGTAAATGAAGCTTTCTGGTATGTGTGTGTGTGTGTGTGTGTGTGTGTGTGTGTGTGTGTGTGTGTGTGTGTGTGTGTGTGTTCTGTTTCCTTTTGTCTGTGGCTGCTTCCAGGCCACACTGGCATTATTTGGTAGGTGCAAAAGGGACTATACAGTATCCATATCCTGAAATATTTTCTACCTGGCCCTTTACAGAAGACTTGCTAACTACTGTTCCAAAGTGTTGCCCCCATAGGTATGTAGACTTTTGCCATAAAGATTATTGAAACTTTTTTTGAATAACAGAAGAATAAAAACCACTAGCATTTGATAGAACTGAAAAATAATTTGTAACATTAACACAATGAATGCTATCCACTAAAAATCAATAAATGAAGAACTGGGGATATAACTCAGCGGTAGAATTCTTGCCTACCGTGCAAATAGCCCTTGGTTCCATTCCTGGCATCATAGGAAAATACAACAACAAAACTGAATGAAGTTAATAGATGAAAGCAAATGTATCAATATCAGTAAGCATCCTGTTTTGCTAGATTTGGTTAGGTAAACCTGTAAGCCCAGTATTTGATGGGCAGCTAAATAAGGATCAGAACTGCAGGTCAAGTTACCTTTATGTTATAGGGGTAGAATACCCAAAAGAAAGCCTCCAAAGGAGAGTTTCAGAGGACTGGAGTCCACCAATATGGCAAAGGCACAGCAACAGTTAGGGAAAGCTTGGTGGCAGGAGCAGGCATCTGGCTTATCATATGCTCATACTTTTGTCCATACACAGGAAGGGGAGTGAGAGAAGAGGGAGATAAGAAGTGGCATGGGGCTATATAATAAAAAAAAAAAAACCCACTGCTATGCACACTTTCTTTACCAAGACTCTACCTGCTAAAGGTTCCTTAACTTTCTTAGATATTGCCATCAACTGGAGAAAAGATTCAAATGTATGAGTCTCTGGGGGAACTTTTCTTATGCAAATTACCATATTCTTCAGTATATAGTAGCAAGTTTGAGGCCAGCTCGACTATCTGAAACCTTGTCTCACAAAACGAAGATCAATCTTATTTTAGATTTGAAAGACTAGGCAAGATAATATTATAATCTGGCTATGGCCGTGTACATCAGTGAGTGTGCCTCTGTCAGTTGTTTCAGAACAGTGGTTAGCTCTGGTCTGGGGAAACAAGGTGTTGGCTGCACACAGGTGAATTTTTGGTCAAGGTTAGAATAGACTGTCTTCAAAAGAGCTGAAAAGACTGTAACAAAAGACTTAAAATTGTTAATGCTAGGCACTGGGAACAGTTTTGATGTTATCTACATTTTACTGATATTTTAAACATTTGAAAAGAATTCAAAGAAACAAGAAACAGAAAAACAGAAAAAGGCATAGCTAATGTAAAAGATATTTTGAAGTGAGGGAAAGAAATGCAGATAGACTATTAATACATAGGTTTTCTTTTCTTTTACTTGATTAAGAAAGAGATTTCCTATGACCTCATGTTATCCCTTATATAGCAAGTTTTGAGAATAGTAAGATGTTTTATGATATTGCTCTAGAGAGTATGGAGTTCTTTTTGTTTAGAAAGGTGACTTTATTCATGTCATGGGACAGAAAGGATTTTGCTTTTTGGAGGGCTAACAGTTTACTTATATAAGCCAAGGTTAGCCTATTATTGGGATAATTTTAGTAATGCCAAGGGTGCTATCCACAAGAATGACTCTCCCCTTTTGTATGAGGCTCTTCTAGCACTCTTTAGGAATGAGCCAAGAGCTCCAAGATTTTTTTCCAGGACTCATGCTTCTGAGAATCTCAGTGTTCTGTGCACTTTTATCCAGACTTGGTTGCCTTCCCATTTGACTTGCATGAGCGTGATTGTATGAGGGGATGCATTCAGCCTTAGTCCCCTTCTTCTGAGCCATCTCCATAAAACTGGAACCAGATTTAGTCCTGTTGGCTAGTGGTTTAGGATATCTCACTCCATAATTGGCCAGCAGTATTGGGGCACTCTATATTGAAGATAGGAGACTATGTTCAATATTTGTCCATGAAGCATATGACAGTGATATTACAGGAGCAATTACACTTCTGCATCCTATAGAAGCCTTTGTAATGTGTTGTTTTTAAATGATATTGTCTGTACTGTAGGAAATATAACAGCTGTATTTAAAATCCCAATGACTGTTTCTTACATACTTTATCCACACCAGGCACTATGGATGACACAATTGCCCATTCCCTTCTAGCAATGTTGTTTTGGGTGGGACACAATATGTTTTCTTTTGTTTAAGAATTACAGTTATTTAATAGATATGTATGTACACGTGTGTGCATGCATGTGTGTGTTTTTGCCAGGGTACATAAATAAGTGTAAGAGGCTAATTTGTGTGAGTTGGTGCTCTCCTTCCACTATATGAATTCCCAGGATTAAACTCAGGTCCTTGATGTTGGATGCACCTTTATCTGCTTAGCCACCTTGCCGGCCCAAAATATAATTTCTCATTGAGAACCTCATCCCTCCTCTGCATAGAGCTGTGTTCCTGAGCTGTCTTGTATCTTTGAGATGGCAGGCTTGATCTTTTGCTATACATTTCCAGGATTTCCTGTGCTCTGTCAACCATGACCAGAGAGAGGGTTAGTTTTGCATTAACAAGATACTCAGTGAATGCTGAATGTCGTTACCGCTATGGTGTTTTCTCATATACAGGCATAGCCTGATGATTGCTAAGTACCAGACTCAGGTGGAAAGACTGGTAATTCAGGTAACTAAGGGAAAGGGGGAAAGGAACCTACATAGCCTGGCTATGGTGAAACGCACAGCTCATCCACAGAATATGGATACCATTTGCTTCAGGTCATCACTACTGTGTAGAAAGGTTGGTTCAGCTTTGCCAGAACTCCTGGGTTTTTAAAAACAATCTACAAATAGGGATATTTTGAGAGTGAACTCTTCTGAATTTTAAATGTTGGAAACTAAGTAAAACTTCAAGAAGTTAAAAAAAATCATGTTTTTCGGGTAGGAGTAGGAGGGGAGGAAGAAATTGAGAGTCAAGGTAAAAGAACGAGAGAGAGAGAGAGAGAGAAAGAGAGAGAGAGAGAGGAAAGCAGTTCCAGGGCCCTGTGTGGCCTATGGTCTGTGCTTGCTATCTTGAATTAAAGAATCAAAGATGAATTTTACATGGTCTAGTCTGCTGCCAGCAAGTCTAGGATTCAAGACTTGACAACTCAAGCCAACCATTCTGGATTTTTATTGAATTTGATTATAGGAGAAGAAAGATCTTAAATTCCAAAGAGCAAGTTCCCCGTCAAAGTGAAGGTCCAGCACAAGGCAGTCCTACCCACGATCCCGAGGACCTTCTCCACATGAATTTGGAGGTGATAACACCCAGCCCCCCCCAAAAGAAGCACAAAATATTAACCTAGGAGGGAACTTTTCTTCAACATGGTGAACTCTTCTGCGCCCCCCACCCCGTTCAGTGTACAGTGTATAGTGGCTAGGCCAGGACACTGGACCAATCCCTGCTCTACCCACTATGCTAGGCTTTCCCATCCTGATTGTGATCATGGCTGTTCTGAAAATTTCTCTTCTTGCCATACTCCTTAGTGCCTCTTCCTCATAAGTTATTTTACATCCTTCCTGACCTGAACTCCAGGAAGACATACCAAGTGCAGTTAACATCTAGATGGAGTTTGGGATTCCATACTGGAAGGTCTCAATCCACACAGTATGTTCTTGCCAGAATGGGGGAGCTGCAGGGATCCAGGGGAAAAATGAGTCTGTGATGTGCCACGTGAGAGGAGTGGAATAGTGTGGGACTATGTGGCTCTCTAGCTATAAAAGCTATTTGTGAGAAAAGAAAGCCCAGCTGTATATCTATTGCTGGAGGGGGGATGTTCCTCTCCCCTAGAGAATGGCCTAGCTGCCACTGTCTTGGCTTTCTCCCTACACCTCTTCCTAAGAATTGGTTTTCATTCAGGGACCTTATTTCCAAGTATGTAATTTCAACTATTTTGGAGTTAGAAAGATCTATGTTAGAATTCAAACTGCTACAAGATAACATTAGAGGGTTTTGAAAACATTGTTAAGTTAATACAATACATGTTTGAGGATGGTGCAGGATAATCGATTAATCTTACACAATGGCTGGCATAATAATGAATCTGGACTCCGTGGTATGTCTGCTGATAGGGGCTTTGCTTTAGGCTCTTTATTTCTAGGTCGGCTGGAATCGTGGTTCAATAACAGTTTACTCCTTCCAGCCATTGGAGAAAGGTGGGGGAGACTCTCAAAAGGATGACATGCTGACTGGGAGAGAGTAGCCCTCCTTCCAGAATTGCTTTGACCTCTGTGTCCCTATTAATAAAGCTACCCATGCCCTTAACACCAGAGCCCTACGCATCTCAGTTCATTCTTGTGATGTAATAACTCTAAAATGACAAATACAGTTGAAGAAAGAGGACAGGAAAGTTATCCAGTGGTACCTAAAATAAGCACTTTATGAGTAGGCTAGGTAACAAAAGGGAACAGAAGGAGAAGCCCATGTGATTCCAAAGTTAGATGAAGTAAGTGTAGGCAGGAGACACAGGAAGATGCTCATCACTATAGATGCTAGAGAGCTGCTGGCTGCTAGTCAGTCTGAAGGATGGAATCCGTAGCCAGGAAGAGATGCCTGGGGTTTATACAGCTGTTGGAAAATGGGTTTGAAATCTTGGACTTTCTTTTTGCAGTACACATCCATGGGGACTGAGCTTTCTGTGCTGTTGAGAATATCAAGGACTTGGCTTGCATAGTTATCCTGTTCTTAGTTCATTAGAGGGTGGGTTCCAAGACCCCTCACTCAATCCTTTTGGGCGTTCCACATCCTTTCCTCCTAGCTGCATCCCTTAACAACCGCCCTTCCTTTCCTGGAGCAACCCTAGCACTCTGGCTTGCTTCTCAGACGTAGACAATCCCTGATGTCTAGGCTCTGTTCTGAATTACTGAGAGTCTGCAAGTTCCTTCATGTTGGATGACTGTGGGGAGAGCGGCTGCTGAGAGATAGAAGGTTTTTTGTTTTTTTGATATTTTGCTGGGCCACCTGTGGGCAAGGCCTTCTTAATAAGTCTGTTTGCCTCTCTTTAGCCTTCTCTCTGCCCAACCAGCTTTGCCTTACATCTCCTGTGGTCCAAGTCTTTCCAACCTCCTCTAAGCAGATGTCTTCCCTTCATCTTCCAGGGTTGTTATGAGGAGTGGGGGCCGGGGGCTGCAGGAGTTTGGAGTGGTGCCTCTTGTGCTATCAAGCTTCAGCTTTTAGACTCTTGGAAAGGCTCCACCCTGGAAAGAGTTCCAGAGAAAACAAACTCATATGGGAAAATGTCTGTGTTTGCAGAGGCTGCTTTAGGGACATTGGCAGGGACTGTGGCAGGTTTGGCCTTGGTCTGCAATGGATCTGACATAGAGCCTTCCTGGACCCCTGGATGTTGTACGGTCTCTAGAGAAGAGATCCCTCTCAGAAGCTCTAATGCTATCACCTTCATGCGGTTGCCTTAGAGTCTCCAATGAAACTGTAACTTTTGCTGTTCCAGAGGTATTTTTTTTCCCTGATGATAGCAAGAAGGATTTGAAGGAGCAAGTCACTCCCTTTATTTTACCATCACACCTTATCATATCACTTCCCTCTTGGGCATTTCTTCTGTGGGATACAAAGTCAGTAAGGGCATCTTGGGTCCAGTTGAATCATCTCCCATTTTATAAAACTCTTCCCCTCCCCAGCTCAGGAATGGCACCCACGGTAGTAACAGTGGGAATAATTTGAGGATGTTAAAACTATTAAATGGAATGGGTTTTGGTCAAACAGGTTAAGAAAAGGATTGGGTAGAATTTATGGTGATGGCAATTTTTTCCCCTTGATCAGTTTTTTTTTCCTTGATCAGTTTGATAATGCCACTTTGTGATGCTCAGAAAAATGATTAGATTTTACACATCAAATGAATCAGGCAAAGCAGTGTGGATACAGGCGCTGGGAGCACTTGATTTCTGTTTCCAGCATTGTGCATTTAAGACGACTTCCCCAAGCATTTGGACTTGGGGTTTAATACTGACCATTAATCCCCCATGTCTGCCTCTTCTGCCAGGGGTCTTTTCAAACATAGACAATCATGGGATATTAAACTTGAAGGACAATAGAGATCATCTAGTCCCATCAACTCACTATATATATGAGGAACCTGAGGTCCAGAGTGGGGATGTGTCTTACCCAAGGTCACATGGTGAGTTACTTCCTTTGACATTTTTGTATGAAGTAGAGCCCCTTCTCCTACCAGTTTTGATTCTTAAGACCCAAAGACCCATAAGTCCCCAGAGGACTATGCTATAGCTAGGGTTCCAAGTTAAAATTAGTACTCAAGTCCCTTGGGTGAGAGAAATTTTTTTTTTCAGAGGAGGAAGCTTCCTTAGGTTAAAGTGAGGGATGTAGAAAAGCAAGAGAGTGATCGTGGCCTGAAGAGAAGCAGTGGCATTATAAACCTTGTCATCAGGCTTCCCAGATGTCTGGGATTCCTGTGCTGTCTTGGCATGTACCAGATATGCCCTAGTTGGGGCTCAGGGCGGAACCATGGAGTCACAGCCCATGAAAAGCTGAACTTCCCCTTAACATGACATCGTGAACAAGGGAGATACCTTCTATTTTCATAACCTGATCTCACTCCTTGCAGACAGAGGTAACATAACAATGAAAATGACTCATCCCTACTTTGATCGTACTATGTCCTAAGTAAGGGGCGCAAGGAAATCTCAGTACAACTGAACTCTGTCTTAGTCTCTCCCCACTGTGTGTACCCGATACCCGGGTCCTCATGGTGAGCTCTCGATTCCCAAACACAGCTTTCTTAGAAAGCTGGGTTTTATCTGTTCACCTGCTCCCATCCCCCATATTTAAATAAGTACTTTTACAATCTGGGATGGATTGAGCCATTGTTTCTGGATTTTGATTAGGAATACCCATGTCTCTGGACATCCTATTCAGTCCCTAGACATGTGGAATCAAGAAATCAACAGAAAGGAATCAAGTTGTCATGGAAGTTTGCTCTTCTGACCTTGTGACCAGCTATATCACTTAGTCCTCTATGATGGTTCTAGCCCCTGTAAGACATGAGATTATTGGAAGGTTGAGGTTTTAGTCATTTTCTAAGCCTTTCACAGCTCTGGCAATATAAGGCGAAAGGCTAATGAGAAAGTTTATGTAGGCTTGGGAGTTTGGTACCCTTACCTCCTTGTGTAGTTGAGCATGGTAAGACATTTAGTTCTTAGAATTAGACCCCTAAGGACACTGAGTTCTGAAAAAAGCAGAGCCTTCTTCCCCAACTCCTCTGGCAATGAGAGTGTACATGCACATCCCCTTTCCCCCCTCCCCAGGAGCTCATTGTCAGGGTTTCTTCTACCCAAAAATATGCTCATAGACCAAGACTCCCTTAAATGAGTCTGCTGTACCTCTTCCATGACAGTTCCAGGGCAAACTACCCATGGAAGGCTTGGTCACTTCCCTCTCTTGGTTCAGTGAAGGTTCCAGAAAAATGGAGTGTTTCCCATTTCTCTGAGCATACTTGTTTTTAAGTTATCCCTACCCCTATCCTTCCCTTCTGCTGGCAATTCATTTTGTCTATTCCCAGTATATACCTGTATCTATAGTCATAGATTTTCCCCCTTTCAAGTTCCCTCTCTGTTTCCCTTTTTAGTTTTGATCTTCTTTGGGGGATTTTGGTTTTTACTTTATTTTGCTTTTTTCTGTTTTTCTGTTTTTTTTCTTTTTGTTTTTTTATAGGTTTCAGAGAAATTATGTTGAATCCAATAAGCCTTTCCGGACATTCCAAGCCTCTTAACCATGGCATCTATGTTGAGGATGTCAATGTTTATTTCAGCAAAGGACGTCATGGCTTTTAAAAACAAAAACAAAAACAAACTCCTTTTAAGCCTCCTTGTTCTGATGTCACCTTGGTAGGATGGGCCCTCTGAGAGGTTGGAAGCGCGCTAGGCATTGCTCTTTTTTGGATCCAGGGATGCTAAGTAGAAACTGCATGAACCACCAGTGCTCCCACACCTTTTACCACCACTGAGATGGGTATGTCTCCCATCGACCGCTGGCAGGTTGTTGCCCTCCCTCCTGTCATCACTGTGTTCCTTTTCCTCCGGCCTCTGAGGCAACTCCTGCCAACGTCTTTAGAGCCAATAAAGAGAATCCAAACCCAAGCACCAGGAGCTACCTTTAAAACACACTAGCCATTCTCTTGACCCAACCATCACGAGAAAGCCTGAAGTCCAGCCCTGTTCCGGGAGTCTCACTTTCCTGCTTGGAAGCATGGGGGTCTCCATGCTGTCCTCTCAGTGACTTCGCCACCCTGCAACCTCCAGTGGGGAAGAGTCACAGAGAGCTCTTAAGCAGAGGTGGAGATGGCGCGGTAAGAGGAAGGGGAGCCAGGCCCAAGTGTTGGCAACAGATTAGGTCTCAGAGGGAAGAATGGAAGACAGTCATTTTTGTTGGTTAATTTTTATCTTTATTTTTTGTGTATGTGTGTGTGTGTGGAGAAATATCATACTTTTTTGTGGACACACTTGCCCCCCTCCTTCTTCTTCTCTCTCTGGAATGGCTCACAGTGAGTGCAATGCTAGAAAGTTCTTTGGAACTTTTTTTTGCTGGCTCCACCTGGGTCCCTAGAGCTACAGTTCCGACAAGCATTGGCTACAGAAGGTCTTGCCTGTGAATTGGCCATCCTACTAGGACCACAAGGGACCAAGGGAATCAGGGACCAAGACCCTTCCTCCTAGCCCGTGATCTCGGGATTGGCTCTCCTCCCCTACAGTCACTTTCTCTTGACTCTGAGAACCTTTGGAACCCAGTGGAATCATCATGTCAAGGTCAAGATGAACTGAAGGGGAAGAGAAGTAAAAACCTGGCCTCCTCCAGCCCCTCTCATGGCACCGATGGGCGTGTCATCCTGGTCTCTGGTCAATATGTGTGTTCACTTTGCTTGCTTCCACTCATGTCTTACTCCACAGCCATCCTCTCCCAAAGAAGGGTTGTTCCCCAATTTTCCACTTGGCCCTCTGGGGAGAGGGAAGGGGTTGATAGTTCTTTACATCATAGTAAAGGCATGTTTGCAGAGCATGAAAGCCCAGCCAGGTTGGCTGAGTGTCAGCTGAGTGGATTCTGGCTTGGCCCAACTCTCCCCAGTTCCACGGAGGTCCCTGTTATGGGAAAGGATAGTGGGCATCCCAAGTTCAGTTCTTGAGACAACATGGTGGTTACTTAATAACCAGTATGTTCTAAGGTAGTATTGCAGAGCAGTGAAAGATAGAGCATATACTTTTGGCAAATTGAGCAAATTTACCTGTATGCTAAAGATACTACTCAAGGGTTAGACTCCTTAGCACCTGTGGTTGGTGGATCATCATGCCAGGTCCCTAGCCTGATTCTATAGACACCTCTGAGGGGTACATAAGCTTGCAGCTTTCCAAGTTCTTTCCCATGACCCAGAGTGACCTCCACAGTGTCACTTTAGGTACAGGGTTCCTGAAGAGCCCCTCGTCCCTTCTAGCACTGCTCCCCCTGCTCCCCATGGTTCTAGGTCAGGTTCTTCCCTATCACACCCAGATGATCCCTCTGGTTCGGATCTCCTCCTGAGTGTGGCTTTAAGGAGTAAGCTTGAGGATGATGTTTTTAATTGTTGTAAATCATGACCTCATTTCCAGCCTCCCAGGCTCCATCCATCACAGCATCTTTTATTCTGGCATTTCTTCACTTTGTGCTATGACAATGGGGCATTGTGTTTCCACAGAGACTTATAGGAGTGTTCAGTGTATAGTTTCTTAATAAACACTTTATTTTCTAATGAAATGACTGCATCAGACCTCTTATTTGGAAGTTTTACAAAGAATATTAAAATGTAGCAATTAATTCCAGGCTGGCCAGAATTTGTTTTCATGTTGATATTACTTTTCATCTGAAGTTTCTAGCACACTTCTGCTAGGGACAGAGTTTTATAATATGTTCCATCAGTTGGATTCATGGAGACCCCTCCAAGGTACCTCAGATTCCTACAATGGAGTGCTTCTTCATCTTATTAGGTACCTAGAGATGTTCAGTGTTTATCAATACAGAGTGTGACAGGCAGAAGCAAGATTCAAACTCAATTCCTTTAGTTACTACTAGAGCTATTGATATCCTTGGTACTTGGGGAGTTTTCTGCTATTTGAGAAGCTAAGAACTTGTAGAAATATTATTTTCAGAGCTGATGTACAAAGGGACCTGGGAATTGGGGTGAGGAGCCTTTCTCTTTGATGTATCAGCAAGCCCGTGGGGTTCTCCCTCTGGCAGAGTATCTTTTTATCTTTCCTCACTTAGAAAAAGATTATTCTCTGAAATTACAGACCAATATCTTTACACATACACATATACAGAAATATGTACATGCACACCCACAGTCACCTTGGTTTGGCTGTCTTGTCTGGGTCTACATGGGCTTCCAGAATGTGGAGGACACTCCCTGGATCCTACTGGAAGTCAAAAGCTGAGTTGAGGTGGTGTATATCTCTGACCAAGCTTGGATCCTGGCCTCAACACAAGTGTAAAGGCTAAAAAAAAACATGCCTTCTGTACTTTATGTTTGTTTCCTTTGGGGAGGAATGCAAGCAAGAGAACAAGTGTTGGGGAAAGGATAGTAGGTGGATATGGACTCTTTTCTGGGCCTCACTGGGGGTTGTTGGAACTCTGTCATGTAGGAAGTAAAGGAGAAACAAGCCAAGGTAGGTGGGAGGTGTAGCAGTGTTGCTAAAATGAGATTGGTACCTTTCTGTATACCATCACTCATTTTATTTTCTATACATGTCTGATTGAATACTTCCTGCCCTAACTGCAAGTCTGTCTGTGTCCGTAAGAGTGGCCTGGTACAGAGGCTACACTAACTCCCACTTTTGTATATCCGTTGAGGTTCCAAGATTGGTTGGGGCAGAGATTTCTGGTATTCAGGATTATCCTTGGACCAAGGAAAGGGTCATGAATTCAAGGGAGGACTTTGGCTGTTCATATGAGTAATAGTTAAGTTCTATATTATCCCATGCATGATACAGACAGTGGGTGGGACTAACCCCTGAGAAGATGGGGGAGGTATGAGTTTGTTAGCATGGAGACTTCTTCTTAGGGAGCAGGATACAAGAGGAAAGCCTACAGCTGTGGTTCAGAGGTTCAGAAGCAAGAAAATAAGGGAGTCTTTGCATGGTGGCTTCTATTTTACCAGTGAGGTATGAGGCAAGGGCGTGTGCCATGTGTGAGAAGATCTGGTAAGAGTTGAGAAGATACACAATGACACTGGAAGACACAATCATGAATGCCAGAGATGTGCAGGAAGGTTTCTGGGTAGAAGAAGGATCTGGATGAGTTTGATAAAGAATGTCTCATCTCAAGGGGTGTCATTTCTGTGGTTTCCTGCTATGTGTTAATGTACCCTGAGATTCTCCCCATTAGACCTTGGGGGCAGACAGACTCCCAGAGAAGCCATCCATCCAGAAAGGTTGCCAGAGCATCACCAGTCAGACCTGCAGTTTCCTCACCTTCTTGGTTCAGAGATCACTGATAGATGTTCATGGTGACTTTCTTAGACTTAAACATGTGGCTTGACCTTAAAAGATTTTGTAGTAGAACATTATGCCTGGATAACCCATGGGCCCAGCCTGCTTGTCAGGAACTTCCTGGTCTTTATTCTGGAATGTTATTTGAGAGGTGCCACGTGTGAGTATTGGAGACTGTGAAACTCAACCATGTGCTTACTCTATTGGGTACCTTTGAGTGACACAGCATACAGAGGCTGTGCACGAGGCAGTGTTGTGTGGCCAGTTCATGGAACTAAGGGCTAAATACCTCAAATTAGGTTCACAATAGAGCACTTGTGATCATTACCCTGTTTATTATAGGAAACACCTACTCCGAATCAGAATTTTCTATCCATGGGAAAGTGAGGCTCAGGCAAAGTCAGTAGCCACCCTGGGTTTCCATAGCAATGGAACCATAGGGTATGCCTGTACTCAGGGTACTCTTGGCCATTCTTTTGGTCCCACAAAGCAGCCTTCTTTCTGCTCCTCGAGGCTTTACCCTGATAGCTTCCGACCCTCTACCTTAAGATATGGTTCTTCATGCATTATCCCCTGCTTCCTCATGGAACTGTCTTTGAGATCTCCTGGTGTGTTGAATCTCTGCCATATAATTCTTTCCAAGCAGAGATCAGACACTAAGTAGCTTCAAATTAGAAGCTAAGAAGCTGGCCTCTGAGCTTCCCAGGCTCTCCTCTCTCCCTCTCTCTCATGGGAATTCCATATTGAAGCCAAGTTCACAACACGTGCATGCTCACCTCCTCCTCGCCATAGGTGTGCAGCAGCAGCAGCAGCAGCAGCAGCAGCAGCAGCAGCAGCAGCAGCAGCAGCAGAATCCTAGGCAGTGACACCTCCTCTAATTCTAATTTGGCCCAGTTCCTTCAGGCTGAAACCAGAATAGAGCAAAGATCAAGACTCTACGATACAATCTTAAAGTAGATGGTGAGGGCTTGGTTCCCCAGAGTGGGCAGATCAATGCAGAATGTGTTCGTTGTTGCATAGCTTTCCGAGCTAAGATAGTCATGGATTGGGCAGAGTGGAGTCTTCCTTCTTCAGTGCTTCCTCACTTCTGCACTGAAGTCAGAATCGCACACAGGTTGTTTAACGTGACTCTGATGCAAAATGCAAAATATCAGTTTGCAGAAAGACAAAAAGAAGAAATGGGATAGTGAAGAGTAAGTTTGGTTCCTCAGAGGCTCCTCTGCAAGACAAGGTGGAAACTCTTCTGTTTGACAGTGGGGGGAGAGAGAGAGAGAGAGAGAGAGAGAGAGAGAGAGAGAGAGAGAGAGAGAGAGAGAGAGAGAGAGACTGACTGGAAACTGCTGGATCTGAATTACATCTGCAGCATCCAGTGTTGGCCTTGGACTCCATTCCTCTCCTCTGTCTGTTCTACCTACCCACTCCACTCCTGCTCTTTAATACTGGTTGATGTGGGTGAAGTTACTTAGCAGTCTTGGGTTTCCTTGGAAAGCTCTGGTTCTGCGTTCTGCCTCCAGAAATCCTGTGGTTACCGCCCCCTCAACTTCCCACTTCCCAAGAGAATCTCAGCCTAGATCTGACAATGTATTTTGAGAGCTAAATCAGATTCCTCCTTCAACCCTACTTGAACTCACAAGTGACTTGAAGGAGATGTGTTAGCCAGGGGGTGGTTCCAAAATTACATCAGGACTCCGAAGCCTGCTTGGGCAGGATTTGGGCCTTGTTTCTTTGCACACAATGATGGAAAGTCCTGAAGAGTAACCTGGCCTCTTTTTTGTTGTTGTTGTTAAAGGACAACTTGGTCAGGAAAGATATTTCTATGTGGCTTGTAAAAGATCTGTGACCCCTCTGCCTTGTGAAGCCTTTCCATCTGGATAATGGCTCCCCACAACATAAAATATCTTTGAGTGTGCTTGCAGGAGCTCAGTCTTCCTTGCCCACTCTCTTCTCCTTGCAGGTGGATTTAAAGGCTTGGAGCCTTGCTCAAAGTTTCTGCATGTTCCAGTCTGTAGGAAGAGATCTGGGAATCAGGAGGGAACTCTTAGGGTTAAGCCATAGATGGGGACAAACAGAAGTGAGATGTTAAGGGTGAGCTCTGAGGAGCATAGATCCTGGCAGGTCATAAAGGATGCTGATGACGCCTGTGTGGGGACCCTCCAGCCCAGGCCCAGTGGGCACTTGAGACCTTTTGGGTGAAGGCAACCAGAGTTGCAGGAAAAGCCGTTGATGACAGCTCTGGTGGGACTTCCAGGCCTGCATACTAGAAGACACAGGGATTTATTACACATGATCAGGAACACTCCTGGGTTTTACATAATCACAGTATTAACTCATGACCCTATGCAAATCACAGTCTTTCAATGCCCTTTCAATGTAAATGAGTGTAACCTTGATGATTGTAAGTGGACACAGTTGGGGTGTGTATGGCACAGTCAGAAAGAATGGACCCTGAATATTTTGAATCCAAACCACTGAACTCTTACTTCACCTCTCAACTGAAAAAAAGTCAAATGACACCTGTGGCTTTAGAGGAGGGGTGGTCAGGACCCCCATTCAGCCATGGACAG
Organism: Mus minutoides; assembly: GCA_902729485.2. Classification (NCBI taxonomy): domain Eukaryota; kingdom Metazoa; phylum Chordata; class Mammalia; order Rodentia; family Muridae; genus Mus; species Mus minutoides. The sequence continues at coordinate 1,354,215 of LR753313.1, forward strand.
GGGTTAAGAAACAAGGGATGAGGCTGCCCATGGGTCTGCATTCCAGACCTGTGCCCTCCCCCCAATCAGGACTGGCTTCAAGAGCATCATAGCAACTCAGAACACACCACCAAGCCAGACTTTGGTAAGTAACACTGGAGAAAGCCTTGGTGTGGACCTACAGGCCAGCTTGCCTTTACAGATTTCTTTCCTTCTGTTTCTGCCACCTTTATGTTGTCTGGAACCATGACAGGTAAATGAGGCTTGGTTCTGCCATTGGGAACCGCATTGGAGCAAGTAGCCTTTTCCCTTAAAAATATGCTTTCTTCCTTCTCGTGACTTCGAAGTTCCTTTGCCAGTGAGAAGGACAAGGACCTAAGCTGACAATGGGTAAAGTCACTTCAATGCTGTCAGATGTGGCCTGGCCAATTTCCTATTACAAACTTCTGAAGAGCCACCAACTTCCTTACTCTGAGCACATGCTAAGCTGTGCTGTGTCTGTGTCCTTGTGGTATGATATGATATGATATGATATGATATGATATGATATGATATGATATGGTATTGTAAGGCTTGCAGTAGTATTTGACGAATAGTGGTGAATCCTGGTCCCCTTCTCAAATCAACGTCTCAGGGAAAGAGAAGGTGATGACTAGAGGCAAGAGCCATATGCATCCTTATGGGAAAGATGACTTGGGCTCAGACACTCAGGTATTTAACGTACCCTTGAGTTTGATGGTACAAGGCTCTAGCCTCGGCAACAGGAGGTTTCTAAGCCCACAGCGGTGCTTGCTCTTTTTCATGGAGGAGTAATCACAGTCCCACCTGATCAAAATAAGAGCACATCTGTGACCTGAGGTCTGTGTCCCCTAGGCCAATTACTACTCCTAGGGGGCTGGAAAATCCTAGAACGCAGGCTAGATGCTAACTGGATCAATCACTGTGCGCACATCGGTATCATCACTTTCGTGCCGCTAAGGTGGAAGAAATAAATCTGCAAGCAACTCTTTGGGAGTGTTATTTCTGAAAGATCAGTTTGGCTAAAAAGGTATAGCCAGAACCTGTGAAACTCTCTGGATGTCTCTACCAAGGTTCCATAGTTTTGCTCAAGTTCTTCACTTGCGAGGAAGCTGACTCTGAATTGACCAGAAAGACCTAAAGTCTGGTGTTTCCTAGTCAGTGGGCACCACGGGAGGTGCCATCAGCACAGATCATATTTTGGAATTTCATGGCTTAAAAATTTCAGTCTATGTCTAAATGATAACAGAATGCTTCAATCTTTATGGCTGTCGATTTGGCATTTCTTGTGACCCTAACAGACATTTGTGGGTTAACACCCATGATGTCAAATGACCAACTTGCTTAAGAAGAAGATCACAATGGCTACCATAATCATTTTATTGGGTCAGCCACTTCCCCAACTGCTATTCCACATGGACAGTTCAGTTTTCTGGGCAAGGCTTCAGCTGCCGCAATATGGTTCTTCCTCAATTTGGAATTTCCCAACTTGCAGAAAAATCATTTTCCCATTTCAGTTACTAGATAAAATGATGTAAAGATTATGTGTCTCTCATCACTGGCCCCAGCAGCACTCCCTTTAAGTCTATCAGATGCTAATGATTCATCAGATAGCTTTAGAAAGCATCACACGGCTCATCCAGGGCTCATCCCCAGCTCTTATAGGTTCACACTGTACATTAGGATATTGAAGGCTCTGAAAACCCCTGCTGTAAATAAACCCTGTTATTCTGCAAGTTTTCTAACATAATTGAACATAGAGCATTCTTTACTTGACATTTATTAGTACATTCCACACACATACTCTTCAGGAAACACTGGTTATTGTGTGGTTAAAAGCTTTTGAAAGAGACCTAAACAGGATGCTTCATCAGTGACCCGCTGATGTAAAAAATATCAAGAAAGGACCATACCTCACATCCCTACCCAACAGGAGGCTCAGTCCTCTGTATGGTAAGTCCCTTCACAAAGGAGCTTGAGACTTCTGCTCTAACATGAGCCACTCCCACAGACTGATGTCACCTAGTGGTGGCACACAGAAATGAAGATGGGAATCTCAGTCGCAGCGTTGCCACTAAGCAAGTGATGTGGGGTAAGTAACTTAATTTTCCTCATTCTGTATTTGTTTCAGTATCTGACAAAAAGCCTGACTGACACCCATGTAAATAGCCTATTCTACAGGCACCCTGAATGCCATGTCCCAGTGAGCCACCGCTGACTCCTGGCAAAGAACATCTCTTGGCTCTTGGGGGCTCTCTGGTGAATGTACTGACCCATGGCATGGGAAGAGTGTGAGAGAGAAACAGAAAGCTGGTTTTGTGCATAGGGATCAGATGGCTTCTCTGGGTGCGGAAGGAAGCCAGTGTTTGGGGTTTAACAGTCCCTTCCTGTCACCTTTGGACGGGGCCAAGTGGGAGTTTTTAAGCAAGATTTTCCAACTTTGATTTCAAGAAGGCAGCTCTGCCTAACAAATAGTCTGAAATGTCAAAGAATAAATGTTAAAGCTTGAGAGGTCGCTCTCCAGGGAGTTGCCTGGGCTGGTGAGGGAGGGAGGGGAGGGAGAGAGAGAGAAGGACACAGAGGAATCCTCTACATAAAGATTCCAACTTGGTTTTGTGATATTTAAGAGAAAAGGAAACTGAATTATTTATAACGTGGAAGATGGAAACAGGCTCTAGAGGAGTGATGGGCCTGGGGATGGGAGTTTACATTCCAGTATTTGGCTGGTAAAGCTTCTTTTTGTCCTTGATGTGCTATTGGCCATTTCCTGGGTTGTCGACTGTCAAGACACTGTAGAAAAACAACATCATCTGATACAGAGGCTGGAGGAGGCAGTTTCTGGAAACAACTATTGTGAAAAGCGTGGGTGCCATTCCCTCCAAGGGTCTGAAGTATGTGGTTGGATAGCCCTTCCCTGTCTCTCAGCTTCCAGTCTGTGCTTCTCAAGGCAGAGGTTCAGAGGAGCCCATGTGTGAGTGGCAATCCTCCTGGTCTTGGCCTGGACACCAGTACATTCAGGAAGGTGGATTTCACCTTTCAGTTGTTTCATCTGAAAGATGATGGAGACAGTTCTCCTATGCTTCTTCTGTGAATATCAAGGATGCACTTTGTGGCAGGGACAGGGGCATAGATATAAGCTCTCTATTATATGAGGTGAGAAAAGAGGTGAAGAAAATTTAAAAGAAGAAACCAAGAGCTACAAAAGGATTGGCAGTCAAACTGGACTGAACGGGGTATCTGCTTTGTTTTGGTCAGCGATGCAAAGAAAGCCTCTTGGTGCTCATTACACATTATAATTCTATAACACAGGTAATGGAATCCATCAAGTTTCAGTTAAAGTAAGAATGGCAAGCTCCAGGAGCTCACTCTTCCCTTTTCACAACTGACATGAATGTGTTCTTTGTCACTTTCCTAATAACCCTTTCTGTGTGCTCCTGACATTCAGAGAGAGAAACAGAGCTAAAGTTTGGACACTTTGTGGTTAGTGAAGAGGTGCTACTCCAAGTGTAAATCAGATCCTGCGTGGACCTCCAAACACAAACGAGGATCGCTGTGTTTGGGGCGCTTGTGCTTTGGTGACCCCCAATTAGAAACTCTGAGATGCACTTATTTCTACAGTAGCTTACTGGAGTCTCTAGAAAGATCTTCCTAATAATTTTCATCCAGCCCCTACTTTCTACCACACAGAAGTTTAAATCAGCACCCATTGACTTAGGAACTCTTATACTCTTAACAATTATTGAAGTCATATCTGAAATGAGAACAAATAATGTCTGTACCCAAGAGCATACACAAGGCTCTCAGAGTGATGTCACCACCAAGTAATGTGGGAATGTACTAGAAAAATTTCACATGTTACATAGCAAACTGAGGAGGGTCTGTCGGCTTATAAAATCCCATTGATAAGAGCAGTGACAGTGAAAGGATGGAGATGTAGAGAGAGAAGACATTGTGTATTATAGTTTCCAGTACAAATTATGTTTGGATTTGTTTAAGGAATATGCAAACCAGCAGTGTTTTAACCAGCCCTTATACAAGTAAGTGGATTCATCAGAAAGGATGGAATATACCATAGGTTAAGTCTGCGTGGTACCCAATACACCTCCCCACAGATACATGTCTCATCATGGTTTGCTGGGGTTAACAGTATCCATACCTCCTATGATACATCATTTGTATACTAGAGGTGAGAACTACTTTAATATAGTTATGATAGACTCTTTGTTACTAATATCTCACAGCCTCACTAGGGGAATAGAGTCTCTAAGAATGACTTTTGGGGCTCAGTGATACAGTCATTACCTGGCATGTACAAGGGACTGGGTTCTGTCCCCAATAGCAGAGCTTAAAAACCAACATTTTGGGGGACCCTAAGTAGATACTGGGTCACTAATTCATCCTTCATCCACATGGCAACATCTTCTCTGAGGTTTATACTCTGTTGCTAAGTCAAGAAGTTTCATTTTTCCCTGCCTTCAAGAGCCTTAAAGTCTACTGCAGTGACTTTCAACTGATGGACTATTTTATCCCTTAGGGAAATGTGCATAGAGACATATTTGGCTGTTATAACTTAGGATGGATGGTATGCTCCAACTTCCACTAGACAAAGAATAATGCCAGCCCAAAGCATTAACAGTGCCAAGATTGGCAAGTTCAGGTTTCATGAGAATGTAGAGCAGTATTCCTTAGTCTTGAGCAAGAGAGACTTCTATCATTCTTGGAACCCTCTCTAGCTGCCAGTGTTCAAGCACCATGGGAAGTGACCGTCTACAATCTACTCCCTTCATTGATAGTGCTTCAGCTGCCTCACCTTCCTCAGCAAAGCTCTTGATGTGCTTCCAGCATTCTATCAGAGTCTTCACTAAGGTATTCTAAGAGTACTATATTTCAGATGGCCGCACTAGGCTTGGCTGAAGGACCACTGTTTGTGGGTAGTGGGATATGAGGGTATTGTAAGGGAACTTACACATGTTGACTGAATAAATATGTACATATATCCATATGAGGCCCGTTTTCATGCAGGTTGGAGATGGGGTCTTTGAGAAGAGGGACAAGCGAGGGGTCAAACCTTTAGCAGCATATATCTCATAACACCAAGAAGCCAGAATCCTTTGAGCATGACTTTAAATTACACTGAAGATATGTTTAACAAGGGTATATCTTACTCAACAGCACATTAGCCTTATTTATACCTTCCTAAGCTTTGGACATCAGAGATATTTGCTTCTAATTAATAAAGGGTGGATCCTGTGTGAATAAATGGATAATTAGGAAACAATATGATGAAACTGTGTGAGATCTAAGCACAGAGGGAAGAATATCTACCTCTCAAATGGCATTTAAAAATTAGTTTTAATTACATGTATTTATTTATTTGTGTCTGTGCATGTGTAGCTACACCATCCTTCTCTCCCTCTACCTCATCTCTCTCTCTCTCTCTCTCTCTCTCTCTCTCTCTCTCTCTGTGTGTGTGTGTGTGTGTGTGTGTGTGTGTGTGTGTGTGTGTGTGTGTGTGTTTGCAGGTTAGACAATTTGCATGTGGGTCCTGGAAAGAAGCCTCATATCATCAGACTTGGTAGAAAGTACCTTTACTCTTCAAGACACTTCACTGGCCTCTAATGTTATTCTTAAAAAATGTGTAATCATGCCATCTATTTGCAGCTGTATGTGTGGAAACGGTAGTTCACAGACTCCCGCAATTAAATGATCAGTTAAGATTTAAATGCCCCATCTTTTAAAGAATTGCTGGTCTTCTTAAGCTTTGGAAGGCCTGACCCTATTGCCATGCAGCTAAGCACCGAGGTTCTTTGCTAACCCCAGACTGTCTGAGCTGGACTTTGTGCCACCTCTGTGTTCTGCCAACGCTCATAAAGTCATGCCCTTGTCAGGTTGCTATGGAGACTGATCTCAAGATCTCCACAATTGATTGGTATTTGGGGGAACTCTGTGATTATCAGTATGCTGTAACCAACATCGTAGGGGTTGGGGGAGTCCATCCACCATTGCTTCCATTTGTGGACCATTGTGAGAAAATCTGTCTGTAATAAAGAGGTAAAGACACTGGAAAAATTGAATGGGAAAGATTTTTTTCTACTCCTAATAACAGAGTGCTTTTTTTTTTTTAAATGGAAAAGTAATTTATATTCACCGTGGAAAATTCAGTGAAATACAGAAAAGCATACAAACACATAAATTATCTACCATCTCATCACCCACAGACAACACTGCTAACATTTTAGCTTTCTGCTTTCTAATCTGTTTTATGTACTTATTTAATTATTTAACAGGATAAAGTCATTCTATGTGAACGTGCACACACATTTGTTTTTATTTTTCTCTTTTATAAGATTGCTTGCATGTGCTGTGTCATTTATCTTTTGCAATATTAAAAATTTGTGTATAGGTAATATATTTACCAGATGGTTCAGAAATATACCTTACAAAGATTTGTGTATGAAATTCATAGCATCTTTTTTTTTAATAGCAATAAGTAGAAAAACCCAATGTCTGTGAGCTAGTAAGATGGTCAAGTGTTCAAGTTGGTCAACAAAATATGGTCTATCCCTATTGTGGAATACCACTAATAATTAAAGATGAGGAAATATTGATGCATGCTGCAATGAATGAACCTCAAGAAAGGCCAGGTAAAAGAAGTAAGATCTGTATCAACTGTCAGGGATACTCAAAGCTAGAGAGACAGATGTTAGTTTATTGGTCAGGTCACCAAAGCCTGGGTGGGGACAGAGATGAAGTGTGAATGGCCCAACATACCTCACTAGGATGATAAAAGCCTCTACAACTGGATTACATTGATGATTATTCCATTTAGAAGAGTTACTAAAAGTCATTGAATTTTACATTAAAATGGGTCAAGTTTATGGTATGTATGTAATGCCTCAATATGTGAACTTAATAAAGTTTATGTATATGATATATAATATAAAGCTCATTTAAAGTATATATAAACTTTGTTAATATACTGCATTTGTCTCTACTCTTTTGCAGTATTTGTATGTATAAACTATGGACACTGTCCCTCCTACACGTGTCCCTTCCCTGCAGGTTCTTTAACCAGTACCATCAGTACCAGCTAATGTTCTTCTGTGTCCCTCTGAATTAGACACAAGTAACTTAAATATGAAGAAATATGAATACATGTTCTTAATTTTTCTCATATTTAGCACAAAGGAGGCTATCACACACACACACACACACACAAACACACACACACACACACACACACACACACACACACTGTGTACTTTTTAATACACCCTCCTATTATTTCTTGAAAGTTTTACACTTCCTTATTTTATTTTAATTTTTAGAGAAGTTCTTACTCTGTAGCCCAGGCTTCTCTTGAACTCATAATCTTTCTGTCTCTTCCTCAGAGTCCTAGGTCCTAGAATTAGACATGTGTGCCACAACTCTCTACTTACTCCCACATGTTTGTAACATGTATTTAGTCCATCATTTTAAGGGGTAAAACTTTATTTAACTTCTGTGTAGCCTTTGCTCTTGTAAACAAATACAATAGTTTTATCCTAAATAAATGTGGTTAAATCTAAGTATACCAGTCACTTGAGGAGACAAGTGACACCCCAAAATTCATTTGTATATCTATTTTATATACCTAGCTCATATATTGACTGTGAATATGATAATAGTAATGAACTCCCTAAGAGCAATATATGACAATGAGATCCTTACAGTCTCAGTAAATAGGAATTTCTTCTCCCCATTTCCTTTCCTCATTCCTTTCTTGCTTCTTTCTTGGGTCTTTCTATGTAGACCAAGCTGACCTCAAATTCCTAATCCTTCTGCCTCAGATTCCTAAGTGCTGGGATTAAAAGTCTGTGCTAACATGCCTACTTCAGTACATGCCTGAATAATGTCTCTATTTACTGCATTAAGCCCCCTATGTTTGAAAACCTGGGTTATTTTGTTTAAATGTTCAATTCTCTGGGTAACAGGTGTTTGAGTGCTTTTGGCAGCTAAGCAGGGTAGGGGGCTGGGGTGGCTTGGTAGTAGCTCCTCCAGAGATGACAAATTCATTGCATGGTTGCATTTCACCTATTACAGTCAGCTCTGCTTGCTTATAGTCCCTCAGGTAGGCAGGTATCCAGTGAACCCACTTATTTTTGTTTGTGGTGTCAGTTCTTAGAAGTGGACTGGCATGTGCTGGATAATTTTTTTCGCCACTAAGCTACAGTGCCAATTGAGCTTTACTCTCTTCTTTGGCACAGGATATCACTAAGTTGCCTGGGCTAATCTTGAAATTGGGCTATTTCTGCTTCTGTTTCCCAAGCATCTGGGCACACAAGCCTGCATCGGGAGAACTGGCTTTTTCTCTTCATGACCACCTAGCTACCTTTTAACAGGAAGCTGCCTTAGGGGAAATAATCCTTCTGAAACCTGGGAGGGGGTGGGGTTGGGACCTAGAAGGCCTCATTAGTGAATGCAGATGACATTGTCCTTTCTTTGGTGGCTTTAATGTGCTATCAACAATCATATAATGTGAATGATATTGCCTTCCAGTATCTCTAAGGGCCAGAGTCTGACCACATTTTAAGACTGAGGGTTCTGAGCTACACCATCCAGAAATGTTAATGGGATCCTGACTGGAGTCTCTAATCTCAAGTACTGTCTAAGTATGGTGCTTTGACTTTATCAAAGTCAGAATGATGTTAGGAGTCAGTCCTCTTGAATCCTGACCTGGCCTGGCCTGACCTTTAAGCAATCAGCCTTCTGGTGGCTTGTTGGATGGAGTATGACAGTAGAGATTGAAACCAGCTATAAAACATGCAGACAGATCTGGAGATCAGTGTTTCTATCCAACCCATTGATCTGAGCTTGAGATAGAGGAGGATGCAAGATGGAAAGAAGTTAATTGGCTGCAGAAAATTCAGAATAATGACAGATCTTTTTTTAGGTCAAGAGATCAACCATGAGATTATCTAAAAGCTTTTGAGGCTAGCTGGTAGCCATGTTTTCTCTCTAGCAGCACTGTGGTGACAAGAGCAATGCTATTGGGCTATGTTTCTAATGTGCTATCTCTTTATCCTAACAAGGTTCTATGTCTCTCTGGGGGTGGGTATGGAGAAAATGAAAGATGACCGGTAGAAACATAGACTTCTTTCTTCTCATTCTTGGACCTGGAGATGCAGTCCTGGGAAGAGAAGAATCTCTTCAACACCAAAGCAGGTGATACAGAAGAAGCCTGACCAGGTTTTACACAGACAAGCATAAGGAAGTGACATTAAGGATCAGGATCTGGTAGCAACAGAGCAAAGTAAGAAAGGCTGAGCAGAGGAGTATTGAAGTCAAAATCAACAAGTGCAATTGGGCTTGTGTCTCCCCTACAGCCCCAGCAAGCTGTTCATTGGTCATCATTAAATGTGGAAGCCAAAATTGGCACATGCATTCCAAGATCCCTGGGTGCTGACCTTTCATGTTTGCCAGGTTGTGAGGGACAGTAAAAACCAGCTCTGGAAAGCCACTTGGCATGTACAACCTGCCATATGAGACGCTATAACTTCCTCTTCGATGTCACAGCTAGCTAGGAAGCAAATTTAGAAGAGCTCTCAGAACACATTCTTCTCCCCTCCTTACCCAAGAAGCCATTCTAGGGGGTGAAGCAGGCTATAGCTGTGGATGGCCAGTCTGCAAAATAAAGTCATGTTCCCTTGTGAGCACATCACTGTCCATTCACTGACTAATCCTTTTGGCGATGACCTGGGTTCATGAAGCAAGAGCCTTCAGGACATAGGATACACACAGATCTGCTACTGTAGCCACTGCAGACCCATCTTGCTTCCTGCCAACTTCCCTTTGCCTTCTCCATCCCTACTTCCTGCCAGAGCTGGTGGGACAGTCTCCAAATATGCTTATGCAACAGTGCCCATCACAGTGGGTGGTCAACAAGTAGTTGTTAAATTTTAGGTTATCAATAGACATTATTTAAATACTCCTTTCCTTTTAAAGTTATCTTAGGAAGGCATATCTTCTGATTCCTTGAAGTTTGACATACATTATTCACAAACTATTTATGTATCAGGGGTACACATAATTTTTAATCACATATTCTATGATTTACTCAGTAACACTTGCTAAGTATAGGCTATGGATTGGGTAATGAAGAAGGTTTAAACTGTTTTATAAGGAAATGGTCCTTACAACAAAGTCACACATTATGTTGCAGGAAGTACTTGTGGGGGTCTAGGTTTCTTGGAATTTCATAATCTTGGCAATAATTTTCTCTCTCAAGATAAATAAACACCTCTAGTCATGCACAAGTTGCTAATGGTGGGATAGGCCAAGCTAGCTTTGAAAGTACCTGGAAGTAACTTGTGTTGAATGAAGTCTAAGAAAAATCAATCCAGGCTGAGTATTAGTAATATCTAAGTGTGTGATGCACACCTGTTATCTCAGCACTCATGGGGCAGATGTATCTTGCACAATTTTGAGGCTATTTGGACTATAGAGTTAATTCCAGCCTATGTAGGGCCATATAGTGAGATTCCATCCAATCCCAAAAAGAAGTTTTTGTGTTTAGTGACAGGTGGACAACTGTACCAATGGAATGAAGCCATGAAAATATGGGTTGAGGGCTGAGGAATGAATGGACACTGAAGAAAATCAGGTAGAACACTGCTCTGTGGACTGTCCATCAGGATCATGGGGTGATTTCTGACTGGGCCAATGGGACTCAATGCTTTCTTCCCACAGGTGAGAAGCTGGTGTGAAAGAAGAAACTACAGTTTTGAAGACATGTAAACTCTAGATGGGCAGCAAACTGGAAACCATTGAGACAGGTTTAGAAAACATTTTAACCTTGGGTGTTGGAAGCACTATCTAGGCAAAGCCAGAACAATGGAGCTGACATATGTAATGGAAGGGCAAGACAATTAGGAGCATTCATTCTTATTGTCTCAGCCCACTAGGAGTGAGTCAGACTGTCTGGGAGAGTTTTCCTGTAGTCTTCTTGGAAGGGGATTCCGAGTTACATTTAAAGAGGACCAAACAATCCAATAAACATTTAATTCAAATTCATAAAACATATTTAATAAAGAGACAAAGTATCCATTTTCTACCATCATGATGTTTGGATGAACTCAGCTGCTAAGTACATTTGATTTTGGCTGATTCCATAATCAAATTTTGAGACTGCTTTTTGTTTTTTAGGGTAAGGGGCAACTGGGGAAATATAACAAGCAGTTTTCTGCATCCCAAATTCCTTATCCTGTAGAAGATTCAACTTTGTGCTTGTGAAAGAATATGCTGGTCTCAGACAAATACCTACCATGTGAAACTCAATATGTCTCCATGCCTGTCTATTCCTAGCTGTTCCCTGGGAAGAGTAGTTACCTATAATTACAACATGCTTGGAGACCTTTCAGCTGATGTAATGGATCTTTATTTGCTGGTGCCAATGCTTTAATTGCAAAGATGTGATCAAGGTCTAGCTCACAGATAGAGCTTTGAGATGAAGGAGCAGGCAGATGCACAGGGGAGACAGAGAGCCTTGGATTCTGCTTCCCCATATCTTTAATGACATTTATGTATTTGCTCATAGAATCTGTGCTCTGAACACTGTGGTCTTAAGTTCAGTGTTAACTCAAGGTGTGATTGCTCTCCTGCTGAGCGCTGCCCTGGTTTAATAACTAGCACATCTGCTTTGGTTTCAGAATTTAGATCTGCTCAAGATGCCACCATCTGGGTTGGTGCTGGATCTCCAACCCTCACTTCGTGTTTCCAGCCTGTGCATGATGATAAAAAGGCTATGGACACAGTCACTCATTTGTTCAACTGGTTCAGTGTTGATAATGGTTGTGTTCCAAGTACTGGTGGAGATGGTGGGGTGTAGTATCCATGGAAACCACAAACAGACTGAGCATCCATGGATATGGTCCACTGAGAGGACTTAATGACAAATAATAAACAAGTAGACAAATAAGCCAACAAGGCAGTTGTCTGATGGTGCTAAACATGAAGACTGGCACTGCCCTGGCTTAGAACTGACTTCTTTTGAGGGAAGAGTTAGTTGTACAGTGAGCAATAGAGACAGGCAGTGGCTGCTGTCTATAGCACTAAGCTTGGGGTGTCTGAGAAGAGAAGAAAGAATAGTGGTATAGAATGGAGGGGTAGTGGTGAGGATGCAGCTCAGCATATGCAAGTCTCTAGATTCTACTCCTGGCACTGAAAGAGAATATGAAGGAGGGAGGAAAAAAGGAAAAGAGAAAGAGAAACAGAGACAGAGAAGATAGATGAGAGAGAGAGAGAGAGAGAGAGAGAGAGAGAGAGAGAATGAATGCATGAATGAATGAATAAGGTTGGAGGGCCAGGCATGGACTATGTAAGCAGTGTTTCAATGATTCTAGTTTTTATTCTAAACTCAGTAGAAAGAATTAAATTTTTTAGTTTTTTTGAAAAAAAAAAAGATATTTGTTTGTTGATAATAGACCAAAACGGGAGATAAAGAATGGGTACAGAATGGGAGTTTAACTAGGAGGCCATGGTCCAGGTGAGAAACCTTCACAGCTTGGACTGGGATAAAAGTGGAATTATGGGGACAGCTGATCCACAGTAGATGCCAACAAGCTTGAGACCTGTCTGAGGTGGAATTTGATGGGTTTATTGGTGAGCTTGTGAGTAATGCGGAAGGAGTCATCAAGGAAGACACATAGGCTTAATATTACCTGTGTTACATATGAAAGACCATTAGATACTAGATAGGTCTGGTAAGTAACAGAATAAGGATGAGTGCACAAGACAAATGACACCTAAGAGTCGGAGAGGTCTACCTTGTATAGGTGTTGTTCACATCCTTCTAAGTATTCTCAAAGCTAGGAGACCGAGGCAGACCTGCTTTTCATGGCACACATTCAGAGATGGTTTTCATTAAGGGATGTCAGTGTGTAGATTGTCTCAGCATCTAAAACACCTCCCCCGGTTTTGTGAGTCTTTATCACAATGCTTGAAACTTGCCTTTTGGTGCTCAAAGCACCACTCATTTTCTGCACAGGCTTTTGTTCAAGCACTCATGTCATATGGAGGATGGTATTTATGCAGCAACATAACTTACCTAACAGTGAATCCTGGATGTTCCTGTTCTGATTCCCCCCAACACCCCGGGTACCCCAGCAACAAATCCTCTACGTTGCCATGCCCCTCCCCGTCCTCTTCCGAGTCTCCCGAGTTCTTTTTGCTCATTTTTCCCTAGAGAAACCCAGTTACCACACTTCACTGCCCTAAGCAGCGCAGTGCCTTCCTTACTCAGCCTTGTGCATGATTTTGCATTTACACTGACTAATTAATATGCTCTGCTACACAGCGGACCCTCCAGGAGCTCTCGGAACTTATTGGGAATATTCTCTTTTCTTCCATTAAAATGTGCTGACAAGGCTAGGGGTATAGCCTGGTGATAGGAAGCCCTAGGTTCTAGATGATGTACCTTAAAAACAAAACAGCAGCAGCAACAACAATAAAAGCTGAAGACTAACCTGGAAACATAAATAACACTAAGCATGGTGCTAAGTCTTTTGTTTATTCATTTCTGAGATAGTATTTCATGTATTCCATGCTAGCCTCAAACTTGCTATGTAGCCAATCATGACCTTGAACTTCTGATACTCCTCCCTACGTCTCTGCAGGGCTTGGATTACAACTATGTGCTCCCATGGCTAGTTTATGTGCTGCTGGAAAGCAGGGTCTCATGTGTGCTAAGCAAGTATTCTTCCAATTGAGCTCTATTTCCAGACCAACAGTGCTTATTGCTGCTGTCAAAAGAAGACACACTAGAAACTTTTTACTCTGACTATTGCATGCAAGTCATTTCACAAAGTGTGTGTGTGTGTGTGTGTGTGTGTGTGTGTGTGTGTGTGTGTGTACATACGTAAATCAATTGAGATTCAAGGAAAGCAGATAGGAAGCTGGGTGGGAGCTTATATCACATGATGTTACAATTTCTGGGTATTATAGTTTGGATGTGAAAGATACGCTATATATAGGCTTATGTACTTGACCACCCCAGATCATGACTGTTATGGAGACTTTAAGAGGTGGGGTCTCACTAGAAGAAGTAAGTCACTGACAGTGGGTCTATGGATTATGGCTTAGCTCTGGTTCTGGCCATAGTTCTGTTAGCTTCTCCATCTTCTGGGATATGAGAAAGCAGCTTCCACAGTCATGCCCACTGATACACCCCCTCCACTGTAATGGACCGTATTCCCTCTAACCATGAATCAAAGTTACTTCTTGTCGGGTATTTGATTGAAGCAACAGGAAAAGTTTTTAATGTGCCAAGTGACTGGTCTGTTTTCTCTAGACCAATGGGAAGATCTGATTAGGAGACCTGAATTCTCTGCTCTCCTACACAACCACCAGCTTTAGGCAAACACTTAACTTTCATGTACTTTTATTAAGTTCATCACAAGTTTACTTGAGCATGCAATTCCTTAGCCACATGTCAGGTCCAGATTGATATCATCATGTTCCTTACCATCAAAGATGACCTTTTGAACTGCCTTCCCTTTTGTCTAGTTTGGCCTCTATGGGGACTTGGCTGAAGCCATCAGCCATGCCTCTCTGGCAAGATTAGAAGTCTCCCTTCCCACACCTCTTTCAGCACTCTATCTCCCTTTCTTAGTTGAGTCCTTAAAAGGGAGCCTCTCATTTCCCATCATGCCATTTGGCCATTTCTCTGATTCAATATGACTATGTAAAGGCATTCACCAAGGTCACCCAGTGTGCCTTCCACCTGCTGGATTTTTGGTCATCTTTTTCTTGCTGTTCTCTGGCCTCCTTGAGCCTTCCTCACCCCCAGAAATCCTGGCCCCCAGCAATGTGTAGTTGATAGCACACATTCAAACAAAGGGCTCCATTAGGCAGCAGAGCCCTGGGGCAATCAGAATTACTTACTGCTGAAAGTGGTTTTCCAGTTCAGGTGGGCACATGGTGCAAATCTGTTCTTGGAGGAACTGGGATTTTTTTTTTTTTTTTTAATCTGGGCTTGCTTCTGTGACCAGGTGCAAAGGTGAGTGAACATTTGGGAGGCAGGCCAAATTGAGCAGCCTATAAGAGAGGAGAAATGACTCTCTCTCTCTCTCTCTCTCTCTCTCTCTCTCTCTCTCTCTCTCTCTCTCTCTCTCTCTTGGTTTTTTGAGACAGGATTTCTCTGTATAGCCCTGGCTGTCCTGGAACTCACTTTGTAGACCAGGCTGGCCTCGAACTCAGAAATCCACCTGCTTCTGCCTCTCGAGTGCTGGGATTAAAGGCGTGAGCCACTACGCCCGGCTGAGAAATGACTCTCAGTCACAGAATTCACTTAGGGCCTGCATTGTGCTAAGTAAGGCATTTATAAGCTAATAATAACGCATTTCCCTACAAATAACAGCAGCACTTTGCACTTCTCAAAGTCATCTCAGAGAAGTGAAGTCCCCAGAGTCTCAGAGCTACTTAGCCGCAGAGTCATGTGTATGAAGGTAAGAGCTGGGGCCTTCACCATTCAGGATGTAAGTAGGGCGTCACCAGTGCCTGCTGATCCTACAACACAGGACTAGAAAACCACACTGGTCTGGCAGTTCCTGCTTCTCCCTGCCTCACTCTCGCCAAAGAATTGTGGATGATAAATGAAAGGACTTTCCAAAAGAAAAAAAAAAAAATCCGATCCCATAAGATCACTGTGGCTTGCACAGAATTTACTCTGGTACTTATAGATGGCTTTATTACATTGGCTCACATGTTTCTAATAGTTATTAAGCTAAAGTTCTGCAGACAGTGCAGACAGCATACCTAGGGAAAGCATGACCTGGCCTCTCTTACATCTTAAGTAGCAGTAGGAACTGCAGGGTCTGTATTTCCCAAAGCCTGGTCTATTCAGCGCTTTGTTTTAGGGGATAAGGAAGACTCCCTCATTTTAACACATGTCAAGTGGTTTTGCTCTGTTGCAGGTAACATTTTTCAAAAACTGGCCTTCCGTCCAATAATTTAATTCCTTCCTGGTTTTATTATTCATGTTTCCTAAACCCTTTTGCCAAAGTCGTGACCTGGAGTAACTAGATAGTTATATATGCTGATCCAAATGTCTCAGACATGGAAAAGCTAGACAGGAGGAGATCCTGTGGAATTAAAGTCAGACATGTTTGTAGGAAGTAGCTAGATACCAGTCCATGCAGCTGCTACTCTCTCTGCTGAAAATGGAGCTGGGTAAGGGTTGGTTTGTGGAATAACAAGCTGGTGTGAGAAATCTCTTGTCTGACTTGCTCTTCCATTACCATTAGTGGGACTGAGAGGGCGGTACAAAGGATACTGTGGCTCAGGGTTGGCCTCTCTAAGTGTTGGCAGGAGAAGGTCTGATCAACAGTTCAGATCATGGGTCCTAACTGAACTCTGCAATAGGTTTAAGGAGCTCTTCAAATGTTTCCTGTAGTGTCTATAAGGATTGACACACACACACAGGAAGGAAGGAAAGGAAAGGAGAGGGAAGGAAGGAGGGAGGGAGGGAGAGAGAGAGGGAGAGAGAGGGGGAGAGAGAGAGAGAGAGAACAGAAGAACCTGACAGCAGCAGAGTACTTACAGAAAGCAATAAATTTAAGGCCAGCCATGGACTAAATAGGCCATGTGGAGGTGATCGAGGAGGCTGCAAAGAGGAATGTGCAATGCTGAAGTTAGCCACAGTGCATCTGAAAAGTTAAACTGGAAAAGCTCCCAAGGCCACTTTGTAGGGGATGGAGGCCCACCTCCAGAGTGTGAGATATTTGTTAGGGCTTCTGAAGTTGGTGCCTCATAGGACACAACCTTAATTCTTTGGGAGACTGGTCAAGGGTGTCCAGAATTACCAGTTAGAGATAACTATTTTGTAGTGACGCATGTCCAGGGGTGTTCACATTCCACTGACTGTCCATCACAGTAGCCTCTTGACCTTTAATTTCTGGAACCTTCTGAAGACTTTTTAAAAATATGGTATGAGCCGGGCGTGGTGGCACACGCCTTTAATCCCAGCACTCGGGAGGCAGAGGCAGGCGGATTTCTGAGTTCGAGGCCAGCCTGGTCTACAGAGTGAGTTCCAGGACAGCCAGGGCTATACAGAGAAACCCTGTCTCGAAAAACCAAAAAAATATATATATATATATATATGATATGGATACTGTTCAGTGCCTAAATTTCTATATGACACTCCATTTCTTTCAGTGCCAAGAAAACTATACAAGGATGTTTTCTGACTCAAGCATCATTCATATAATTGTATGCTAGTGACCAGACAGTGCAAGAGAGGTTACAAACTTAGAACCTGGTGAAATTGAATAGATTTAATCTAAGAGAGGGTAGAGAGAGAGAGAGAGAGGGATTTCTTAGGTCAGGTGGGGGACACCAGAAATTGTGTTCGTGAGTGTGTGCACGTGCATGTGTGTGTGTGTGTGTATGCATGCATGTATTATGCATGTGTGTATGTATGTATGCATGAATACATGTAGTATGTATGTATATATGTATGTATGTGTGTGTGTGTGTTTGGTAGAATTATGGGTATAGGGGGTTCAAGAGACAGGCCAGAAACTCATCTACCAGTGTGTTTAACATCTGGTGTGGAGAAACTTTTGGAAATCAGCTCAGAGGATGTAGTGGGAAAACACCTGGCAAAGCAAGTGGCTTCAACAGGAAGAAGTAAAGATCAAGCACACGGAGAGTGTGCAGAACGAATCTGCTAGCTGCTGCAAGCTCAGGATGCCCGCACCCAGGGTTTGTGCAAGGAGACTCACAGGTTCCATTCTCTGACCTTGTTCCTATCATAGGTCTGGGTCAAAAGAATAGGAGCTAGAATAAGGGTCTTAAAGAGGGTAGTGGAGGAAGTGAGGACACAAGAGGTGCTTAGCTGAAGCCTTTGGGTAGGATTGGGGTGTAGGGTAGGAAGTGAAAACATCTTCTTTGGAAGGGTCCCAGCATAGACTCCCTGGGCTCCCTCACAGCCTCTACAGTCTGGATCATGGCCTTGGGGCTTCCAACAGAGCCTGATAGAAGGGATGTCCAAGCCTTGAAGTTATTTGAAGGAGTCTTGGCTGGAAATGAAGGAGTGTTCTCAGGGTGAGCCCGTAGAGGCATAGAGCATTTTGTCCTGATGGGCTGAAGGAAGACTTTGTTGGGGCTGAGCCAAGCTGGAGAGAGAAGGGTAGCTGTCATCCTCTGGGGCAGAGAGAGGATGTGAGGATTAGCAGGTAAGATGCATAACGGCCACCCCTCCATGCCCTTGGGGGAAGACAGAAAGATCAGATCTGGATGACTCAAACTACCAGACTGTAGCCCTGCTCAGCCAGAGGGCAAGGACTATTTCTAGCCAACATGGCTGTGCCCTAAGAAGTGACCACTGCCAGGACACTTTTAAATCCTGTTCCAAGGAGAGGAAAGTTGGATCTTTGTTCCAAAAAGATTAAGGATCCCATGTGGACATATTAATTTGTATGGAAAATTTCCTTTCTCCATCTCTCCCTTTTCTGTGGCCTCTGAAGATGGTATAAAACCACCAAGAAAAGCCACTAATGTCTCTAAAATGAGATCCCCTGGTCCTCACTGGATGACCTGTTTCACTTCCTATTGTACATAAAACAACTTCATTCCCTGCCATGAAGTTCATAGTTTAGGAGAAGAACAAAAGTGGACTGATTTCTTCATTCTTGGAACTTTCTTCTGTAAAGTGGTAAATGGATGTCATAAGGACGGAACTTGTGCCCATCAGCAGTCTGGACTCCTATCCATCCTAATTGAATTGAATCTTATCTTGGTTGAGGCTTCTCTAGTTAAAGAGCAAGGATGTTTGGCGTTTCTTTGTCTCAGCTGCCCTCAAATTGACCTTACATAAGGGAAGGCAAACTAGATAGACATGGGTCGCCAACACCTCATTTTGTGTTATAAATAGACATACTGGAGATGGCAGAAGGATCTTTTCAAGAATGAAGAAAATCAAGTGATGTATCAGGAGGAAAATGTCCTATTAGGGGAATGAGTGGATGTTCGCAGCTAGAAGTGAGGGTGAGTTGCCCAGATGAAGAACTCTATGGGTCACCAGTCACCAGGAATGACTAGCCTTGGTCTTCCCCGATTCTTTCATTGTGTAAGGTGCAACAAGAAAGTGGTTTATGGATTTGGGGTTCAGATTATCTGAGTGTTGAAAGTGGCAATTAAAAACTGTGCCATGTGTGTATGGTGGCGATCAACTGCGATCTCAGATCTCAGCTCAGATAAGTGGAATCAGGAGGAGCTTGGCTTCCATAGCAGCCTGGACTACAAAGAAGACCAGATTCCCCCAAAACCTGAAGTAATTTTAAATTTTAAATTAAAAATAAAGACTAGCTCAAAGGATGCTATAGGGTAAGCTTTGTCAGGCACCACTGGACCTCCACAGTGTGAACACTTCTTTTTTTTTTTTTCAATTTTTTTATTAGATATTTTTTTAATTTACATTTCAAATGTTATCCCGAAAGTTCCCTCCCCCTGCCCCCTCACCTGCTCCCCTGCCCACCCACTCCCACTTCTTGGCCCTGGCATTCCCCTGTATTGGGGCATATAAAGATTGCAATACCAAGGGGCCTCTCCTCCCAATGATGGCCGACTAGGCCATCTACATATGGAGCTAGAGACACGAGTTCTGGGGGTTCTGGTTAGTTCATATTGTTGTTCCTCTTCTAGGGTTGCAGACCCCTTCAGCTTCTGGGGTTCTATCTCTAGCTTCTCCTTTGTGGGCCCTGTGTTCCATCATATAGATGACTGTGAGCATCCACTTCTGTACGAGACAGCTATGTCAGGGTCCCTTCAGTAAACACTTGCTGTCCTATGCAATAGTGTCTGAGTTGGTGGCGCATGCCAGTAGGATTTGCTGAAGGAGGCAGAGGCAGGAGGATCATGAGTTGGAGGCCAGCCTGGGCTACACATTTTTTTTAATTCATTTAAAAATACCTCAACTTTGTGTAGTAGAAAGTCATATTATTATTATTATTATTACTACTACTACTACTTCTGTCTTCTAGGGGAGGGGATTGAGACTTTGAGAGATGTCATCATCAGGGAGGACCATTAAAATTCCAGGCAGAGGGGAGGTGGGAAGAGCGAACTTGTCTTCTATTTTCTCACTCAGTACATTTCAGTTGCGCTACTGTGCACACTCAATCTCATTAACCTCTCACAAAAATTCCTTGAGATGGGGATTGGCCCATGAAAAGATCCAGGCTGAAGACTGGTTTTAGTAAATTGCCAAGTAGTGGATACATTGTCTAGTGCATTTCTTCCCAATGCTACCCCATCAAAGACAGGTTCTCCCCGACTTTCCTTACTCTAAGACAATGTTCATCCTTGTCCCGTCTGCATTTTTATGCTTGATGTTCTGCCTTGGGCTATATTGCTACCTATACATAGACCTCAGATCATCATTTCATTTCCTTCCTATCTATGAAAGACCCCCATTTCTTCCCAGATGCAAAGGTATTAATAGCTACCAAATGCAATGGTAGATCCCATGAATAGATGCTGTGGTCCTCTGGCTTGACCATCAGTTTGTCCTGACCCCAGTATTTCTTATTTGCAAATCAAGGCTTCAGGTGCCCAGTAGTTTAGATCTTTGCTAAGAAATCTAGAGCAGAAAGGAATGACTACAAAATAATTTTGTCCCATGATTGCATGTGAGAACTTTGCCTCATGGGAAAGAGTTTGGGGGGTGGAGTTTGCTGCCTTAGCAGCAGGGAAAGCTGAAGTAGCATCTGCTGGAGCAAAGGAGTACCTGGGGGTGATGGCAGGGGGGCATTCGCCTCTTGTATGGGTGTTCTAAACGAGGACTTGACATTGGAAAGGAGCTATCCAGGCTAGGACAGGGGAGGATAGAAAGGGTTGGGTAAGTTGTTGGAGGGATAGATTCCTAGCTAGAGCCTGAGATCCATCTTTCAGCACCTAGCTTCTCAATTCCAGATGGCTTTCCTTGGGGACTCCCTTTGCTCTTCACTCTTGGCTCTAGCAGCCACTGCTTAATGAGAGCCAGAGGCGTTCTCACCACAAGAAGGGTCAGCACGCCACACAGACAAGGAAGTGGGCATAAAAGGACAGGTGTGGTGTGGTTATGGAGGTGACAGCAGGAGCCACATAGTCTCAGTGGATGTCTGTACTCACACAAGTACAGTTCAGAGGATAGATAGCACCTGGGAGCAGGGACACATCTGAACTTCAGCTTCCCTTGCTGAACTTGTGTCAGGAGACGTGAGCTGGAATTTGCCCCAGAACAGACCGTCCTTTCTCTGATCCTCTGCCTTCACTGAGTCCAGAAACAGCAGGGTGTCTTGTGTATTTATTCATCTTGGTTGGAACACATTATCTTTGTGTCCTATACTACCACCTCTAGTTTCTGGGTATACGTGTGCCCTGGGGTATGACCTATGTTCCCTGCTTCTCAGCAGAGCAGACCACAGAGGCTCTTTGTTTGGAAGTCTGAGGTGTCAGATATGAAGGGTTCAGATGTGATGCTCACACCTGTCCTGGTTCAACAGAATCTTTATTCTTCAGGCAAGTCTTGGAGTCAGGACATAAATAAGTCTGCTCTTCGGGGCTTTCTGGATCCCTTCCCATCCCCATTCATTCCTTTTAACTACTCCCCCAACTTCCCTTCTTTGTTTCTCTTTGTAGTGTTCTCTCTGCTTACATCCATGCTTCAGATGGGACTTTAATTTATTCATTTGCTCATCAATTATTTAGTGAGTTTCTTGTGTATATTGGGCACTGTGCTAGGTTTAACTGATGGCCTCCAGGAACATTTGACAGTGGTCTTTTGACTTGAATGCTTTAGGGATGCTTTGCAAAAGCATCTGACTACAAAGTTGTGAGGGAAGTCCAGACCTATGGAATGAAGACACTGGGGTGAGCTCTAGGCTAACAGCAGGAAGATCTGAGTGCTTAAGTAAACTGAGTGTGTTACCTTTGTTACCTTCAGGTAGCAACAACAATGAACAGCACTGGGGATCAATAGCGCCATAACCCTTCCTGTATAACTGGTAGCTCATTTGGTTAGTTATTTTAAGGAGTCCACAGAGTTCTCTTAGTTTACAGCTTCAGAAATGTGTTCTACAAAGGTCCTTGCCATTGCTCCAGGGGATCTTACTCTGAGAGTGGAAACCATCCAGGGTCTGCCTTGTAAAAGTTGTTATTTGAACAGTTCTTCATGATATGACCCCATGACTGTCCATGAGGAGGTGGCTAGGTTAGTTGTAGACCATAACATAAAGACTGCCATTAGCCAGAGAGATGCTCATATATAAGACCACGTAGAACATCTGCAGATACTTGGAGAGACAAAACCATAGGGCTAGAAGAAGGGTGGGGGCAGCAGAAGTACCTTCCATGATGAAGACAAAGGTCCTGCCTTCCTGGCAGAATATCGCCCCTCCATGATTTAGTGCTGGCCCTCTTTTCTTCTGCCACTTCAAAAACTCACAGTTGGGGCTCTGAGAATGTTATTCTTTTCTGCTTAAGGACATTCCATTTCATGTGTAATTAAATGTATGGTATTGAATTAATGTTTTCTTCTGAGCCTTTTTTGGCAGCCTGAGACCCTAGGGTCTGGCTAGTGCAAAGAAAACACACACTTCTCAGAGATACTCCCTTCCTCTCCCTCTTTCCTTGTCCCCTCTCTCCTGTCAAGAACCTCCCAAGCCCTTCAAGTGCATAGCAGCCCTATGCTGTGGCACATCCTGGCTAGTGGCAGACTTTATGCTATGGTTTGCAATGAATCCAGTCACCTCCTCTGGACAATCATGGGATCATAGCATGAAGAACTGTTCAAATAATAATTTTTACAAGGCAGTCCCTAGGTGGTTTTCACTCTCAGAGTAAGATCCCCTGGAACATCTGCTCCTTAGTGGAGCTCTGAATTTGGGACTTCCAGTGGAGTCCTCTTGAGATGTGTGTTCAGGTGGTGGGAACAGAGCTGGCAGAGACAGGGTCTCTTGTGTCTTCATACACACCATTGCTCTTTTCTATGTAGGGATGCCAACTCAGGGCACAGGGCTTCTCTGCGGAAGTGAGGGGAACCTGCCAAGGCTGAAGAATGGCAACTGTGTGCTCACACATTCTGCCCTTTCTATGGTTTGTTATCCCTGGTTTCAGTTGCAGCCTAAAAGTATGAATATTTGTCTTCCCTCTCTTAATATACCACACTGGCTAACTCTTATCACTGTTTGTTATTCTAATTATTATGTCATTAGTGGTTGTCAGTCTCTTGTTCTGTCTGGTGTATGGATTAGACTTTACCACAGCTGTGTTTGTACAGGAAAAAGCCAGCTCCACCGTTCTGCAGGGGCTCTTGCAATTTATTCTTTGCGGAAAGGGGGCAGTACTGTTCCAGACTTTGCAGTTTAACAGACCACCTCTGATAGCTAAGGGGTCTTGGGCAAGCCTCAGCTCCCTCTTCTGGAGTACCAGAAGAGCAACAGGCTGTATTTCACTTTAGATAGAGCTTTATAAAGATGAATGTGAAGGAACATGCAAGTGCTTACTTAGTCTGCCTTGGATAGGCACTCAATCAATGGAAGTTATTTTTATTATTAATAAGGGAATAAGGAATATCTCAAAGTTAAAAGAGGCAAGCACAGAGTAAAACACGGTCCATGAGACAAATATCCAATGACTCCAGGAGCCAATTGGGAATTGAGTATTAAAATGGACCATCCCTGTGGCTGCACTGGGACTGGGAGCTGTTTCTGAGCCTCTTATGGAGGTAGATGGTGAATATGTTTCTGAGAACAACAATGAGCTTCACCTAAGGTCCTCTGCATGTGAACTGAGGCGCATGCTCATTTGGGGGACTGAGTTTGTAGCTTTACTTGCAGTGGTCAGAATCACCATAATTTAGATTTGCTGATCCTGGGGATCTGGTATATCTCTACTGATAAACCCCCATCTTGAGGAGGTGGTTGTCACTGGTTTTTGATGACTTTATTCCATTGTCTGACCAACCTCCTCCCACAAACTATTTTTGACTCTGATAGATAAGAGGCTAAATGTTGTGGTGGCAGACTGAGGCAGACTGAGGCAGACTGAGGCAGACTGGCGGTGACCCTGAGTCAATGCCTGCCCACCCCTGAGCAACCTCAGGCCATTTTCTTTTCAGAGACCATTATCATCCTTCCTTCAATTTCTTCCCAAGCCACTGCTTTGTTTGTACATAGGCTAAGCTTTTAGAATGCAGATCTTACAGAAAGAGACAGAACCACACTTGTTGAATGTCAATTTTAGTTCATATGCTTTCTACTAACTCCATCACCTAAAGAAACTTCTTATATGTGCCTATGTATGTGCATATATATGGAGACTGAAAATCAACCTTGGGTGCCATTCTTCAAGTGCCACCCATCTTTGGAGACAATTTCTCATTGGCTCGGAACTCCCTGGTTAGGCTAGGCTGGCTGGCTAGTATGCCTCAGGGTCCACCTGCCTCAGCCTCTCCAGCACTGGAGAGCCCAAATGTGGACTACCACCACCATCTTTCCTCACATAAGTTCTGGGGATGGAACTTAGGCCTTGGGCTTATGAGGTAAGCATTTTAATGACTGAGCAATCTCACCAGGCCTATAATCTAACATTTTAAGTCACCTTTCTTAATTGTTCTGCCAAGTTTCTATCCATGGGCCAATTTACAGATCAAGATCTTGAGGCTTGGAGAGAGAAGACAACTAGAAAATGTCAGGGCCAGGATTCCAATACAGACCTATTTATCTGCTTGTTTTTATCTAAAAATCATTTCTCTTTGAGAAGTATAATAATTTTAGTGGATTTTTAATCATTCTTCATCCCTGGGCTACAGAGTTGAGCAGTTTCTGGCTCCCCTTTCTTTGTGAACAAAGAGGGATGTTGATGTCAGTCTCTGTGGGTCCAGATACATCTGATCATCCAGAGTCAGTAGCTATGTGAATCACAGTAGGAGCTTCAGAGATGTCTCTCTCAATATTGTCAGCTCCCAGCCTCAGATGAGGTAGCTCAGGAAAGCAGATAGAGATAATCAACAAACCCAGCCAACCCACTGGCCTCTCAGGGGACTGAGAGCTTGAGGCCCAGCTTGCTGTCGATCTGGAAGACCCTGCTCTAGTGAGTCCCACACATGTGGAGCTGTGACTTGGGTCCGTACGGCAGAGGAAGGAATCTGCAAGGAGTACCTGAAACTCAGGGTCCATTTGTGTTGGGTTAATCATTTGTCCTGTGAGAACCAGAGGATCTACAGGTGGCCTCTGCTGGTGGAATCCCATCAGGGGCTCTCTGGTGAAGAGGAATTTGAGATGAACCTTGGCAGAAAGTTCTAGTAACCCTTTCATTTCCTGAGAGCCCTTTTCATTAAATAGCACCCCTACTCTCTCAGCAGCCCTTTTCTCGATGGATTTAGGACACTTCCCCTGCTCTCCACCTTCACATTTCCCCTCTCTCCTTCTCTTCTTCCAGCACCCGAACCCTGAGCTTCCCAACCTAGATGCTCCCTCCCTGCCCCCCCGTCCAGCCAGCTGTGCAGTAAGGAGACTGATAGATACTCTCTTCTCTTAGGAGAAGCCAGCATCTTTTGGCTTGTGGGTTGGTTAGATGCCTTCACCAGTAACAGCCCTGAACTTCATGACAGGAATTAAAAATAAGCAGAAAAGGGGCTCAAGTAGACATGTGGACATAAAAAATGAAACAGTTCACTCTAAGCCAGTCCTTCAGGGTTCCTCAATTCCAAATTCTCCCTCGTCTATACATTTCCCAGAGCTTGGTGGGTATTGAAAGGCCTCTTGGGGGAGGCTCCTGCTCTTGCTCCTGCTCATGTTGCTGTCCTTTCAAATGGGACAATGCTGTAAAAGAATCCCAGGATGAGCAGTGCAGGAGAATTAGGGATAGTTACCATTTGGACAGGACCATTTTGGTGACTATATATAAAGGAGCAAAAAGGGAAGGGCTGTTTGATGGAGAGCAAATGACACAGGCTTGGGAATCCCCACAAGGAATGGCTTTTCTTGGCCAGGGTTTGTCTCTGGGTAATGAAGGGATTCACAAGCCTTCATTTTATTTGTGAAAGTAGCCCAGAGACTCGAGCCCTTATGGGAATGAGGGATGCACACCTCGTAGGACTAGCCACATGCACATTCCCTTTGCTTTACTTCTCTGTTGGAGAGTTCAGGAAAAGAAGCAGCTGAGATTGCGTTTTGGAGCCCAGCCTCCTCGCTACATGGACGTGTCCACATGGAAGGGATTTATGTCATGCATTTGGCTTCTTTTCAGTGCTTTTCTGCCAAAGTTCCTCAATCACCTTGTGGGGATTCTTGTCACCACAGTTGGGATTTCATTGTTTACTGTAGGAGGACTTTGGGTGGGATGAAGTCTGCTTTTATTTCTGGCTCCTTCTCCCTTTCCTGGTTCTTACCACTCGACCAGGGATAAACATATGTATTGATCTTAAATGCCCTATACTGAGAAGACAAGAGGATGAGACAAGGAGACTTTATTCTGAGCCATTGGGTAGGTATTTCCATGTCCCTAAAAATGATTCATTGGTATGTTTAGGCAAAACACTTTGGCTCTAGCTTGCCTTTCCCCATGTTCCTGGGAAGAGAAGGAGAGTGATTTCTCACACTGTGCTCACCTGTCTCCTGCATGGCTCAAAGCCTGCAGATTCCGTGCTCACACAGCAGCAGGAAGTCTGCAGAAGATGCCGGGCTCTCAACACAGAGATGGGTGGAAAGCCATTCCTGTCTGAAACTCCCACTTGGCGCCTCAGAATCTTTCAAAGCCCTGGACTCTTGCTGCCTAGAGAGGGAGAGGGGAAAGGACTTTCAGACACGACCCAGGCATGGCAGCTGCATAGAGGACTCCAACTCTCTCTAAAGCTCCTCAAGTCATTTTGCACTGACTGATTCTGAGACTGGGAAGTCCTGAGGAAAGGTAGCTCCCAGCTGGGCTCAGGGACCAGTGAAAATTTGAAATGTTTCTTTGCTCTGTGCAGAGGTTTCTAGAACACAAGAAAGCCAGAGAGTCTTGATCTCCAGGGCATAGAGGGCCACTTCAGTCTCTTCAAACAGTTGACTCAGCTTAAGCCATATAGATTGCAAGGGCAAGAGGGGCTTAGAAGTAAATCCAAGACCCGTGACCTTCTCCTGGTTTTCTGGGGATGAGGTGTGAGTTACCTGTTGGTAGGCTTGGTACTACCTAAGTCCAACCTGTAGAGGCAGCTGTGGTATCAGCCAGCTAACCTCACTTCCCAAAATATCCTGTTCCAGTGGTCACCAAAGTGTGCTTCCTGGGTCACTAATGTCTACATCACTTGGGAACTTAGAGATACCTATTCTCAAGCCTCAAGATGGAGTCACTGGCTGGTTATCTCTGCGTTAGGAACCCGGCAATCTGTTTTTAACAAACTCTCTGGGTGATTTTGAGTGTACTGCTCATTGGCCAATCAGAAAGAGGGTGGGACTGGGGTTTGAGGCAGTCAGCTTTTTCTCAGGTGACTGGCTTCTCTGGCTCTCTTTGAATTTTGGATTTCATGCTGATCTCAGCACCTGGGGGGAGGCTTGGCTTGGCTTTTCCTTTTACCTTCTTTTAAAATAATACCAGTCATGAGGAAAATGATCTTTTACTATATTTACAATTTGGAATGAGTTTATTGCATTACTTTCCTGGGGAGAGGTGGACCAACCAACATATGTTCACCCAAGATAGGGTGCTGATAACATATCAAGGGCCAGCTTGGTAAACAAATGAATATTAGAATGACAGAAATATGAGTCACCAAAAATTCCTCCCTCAGCATGAGTCAGAAGCTGTGTGAGTGGAGTTCTATCTCAGTCTACTGCATGCTATACGTGTTAGCACCTTCCAAGGACAGCTGGAGCTAGAAGGACGACATGAGGCTAGGATGGGAGCGTGGAGGAGAGATGATCTGAAATCTCAGGTGAGAGCCTGATAATGGCCCCACCTCTTCTACAAGGACACAGTGATAAGGCTGATCTCTCTCTCTCTCTCTCTCTCTCTCTCTCTTTCTCTCTCTCTCTCTCTCTCTGAATGTCTGTGCATGTGCATGCACACATGTACACATATGAATGTGTATAGAGGGGCATGTTAATGCCACAGTGTATGTATAGAGGTTAGAGGATGCCCTTTGTGTTGGTTCTTGCCTTTTCCTTTGTTTGAGAGGAGGCGTCTTGTTTTGCTACTGGATATGCCAGAATAACTGGCTTCCAGATATTCTCTTTCTGCCTCCAGTATCATCATAGAAACTACAAGATTACATAAACAGCTACTGCGACTGGAGACCCGAACTCAGGTCTTTCCACTTCCACAGCAAGTGCCTTACTGGGCCATATCCTTAGCCCAATGGGCTAGTATGGTGATCACTGTGATTTCAAGATCACAAGGTCAGGATATTCACAGAAGACAAAGTTCCACAGTACAAACGTCGATGAATCTGTACACCCAGCTGTGGAATATGCCCATTTTATAGATGAGGAATCTGAGGCCTGGCTCCAGGCTGGAGAGCTATCTTACCAGGCCACATCTTCACTCCCTGGCCTTGACAGGTCACTCACTTTGCAGGACCCCCATGTGTCATTACTAGCCAACTGGGAATAAATAGGCAGTGGTGAGCACATGACTTCCCAATAGAGGCCCAGACATCCCATTTTCTACCAGTGATACTTTTTAGCCTTATCCCTGAAGGCCAAATTACACTATTCTTCAGAGGCTACAAGACAAAGACAGGGCTGCTGAACAAGGAAGGGCTTTGAATAGCTGAGTCATCTCTCTAGCTGAGGAAACCATTTTTAACCACGACTCATGAAGACTGCCTGCAAAGAAAAAGGAAATGGGGGCAGGTCACCCTAGACCTTGTGAGATATCGAACTCTGATAGGGAAAAATTAACGCTCAAGTCTACCAAGCCACCAGGCTCAGTTTTCAAACCATACCCCTCTGTCCCTGTCACATGGCTCTTCACTGTGCGGACAGTCTGCCATGGTTCTTCCACGTTCAGCTTTCACTGTTCGGCAAGCTCATTTGAGAGGACCTTCTTTGCTGGCTGGGCAACATGCTTCATAATGTCAATACAGGTATTTAATGGGCCTTTGACTGTTGAACAATTCATGTGAAGGTCGGTGAGTAACCCCCACCTCACTCCTTTCTTCACTAGACCCCTGATTGTACAGTTCCTTGGTAGCATTCTTTCCAAAGAGGTGGGAGGGCTGAGGTCACAGCTCTGCTCTCTCCTGGCAGACAGGCTTTAATTAGGTTGCTAAATTAGCAAAGGCACTGGCAGCTGTTCCATTTGCACAGACCCCAGGTCTGAGGCTGTCTTTGAACTTGTCATCTGTGATCTCATTGGTTTGCTTTCTCTTAAAGGAGCAGTGCTGGCCAGCTAGAGATTTTCCTGGCATAATTTTAGCTACCTATGAGTGTTTTCTATCCTGAATAGGGTACTGTTGTGCTGTTATGTGTGTGCACATGTATGTAAGGATATGTATATGTTATGTGTGTGTGTATGTATGTATGTATATATGTAAATCTGTGTTTATGTGTGAGTAGTATGTGTGTATACATTTTGGGTGTATTTATGTGCATGTGTACATATGTATATGTGTATGCATGTGCATGTATATATGTGTGTGTGCATGTGTATATATGCATAAGTATGTGCATGTGTATGTATGAGTTTGTGTGTATATGTATACACATGAGTATGAATGTGATGTATGCATGTGTATGCAAGAGTATATGTATATATGTATATGTGTATGTACATGTATATGCATATATGTATGCATGTTTATCTGTGCAAATGGGCACATACCTGTGTGTATGTGTGGTTATCTGTGTATGTGTGTGTTTGTATGTGCATGTGCTTGTATTTGTGTGTGTGTATGTGTATTTGTGTGTATATATGTATATATTTGTATGCGTGTGAATGTATGTGTGAGTGTGTGCATGTTTTGTGTGTTTACTGAGCACATGTCTCTAAGTGTCCCCCAGACTAAGATAACCTCTTAATCTGGACTATCTCATTTTTATGACTGGGCTTCAGTGAGGATGGCATTGTTGCTAATCCCATTTAATAAATAAGGAAATTGAGGCTCTGGGATGAAATAACGTTCCCAAACTGGGGAAAAAAGTGGGCAGGATTGTCATGGAGTCAGCATCCAAATCTGACTCTCAACTCCACCCTGGCAGAGTTGGGGTTTAAAAGAGGCACCAGCTCACTAGCATCACTTAGGGACTCGCTGCAGATGGTGATTTCCAGGCCCACTGAATCAGAATCTGCATCTTGCCAGGATGCTGCCATTCATGAGCAGCATCACAGGACACGCCCCTATTCAGTGACATCACTGACTGCTGTTCTGTCCTGAGGTGTAGAGTGCTCAGCAGCTAGTCTGGCACAGAACTGAGATTTCATTTTGTGTCAGACTTAGTTCAGAAAGTCATGACAATCTCCATGCTCACGTTGAGATATTAACATTCGCCTCTTCCTGTTGTGGACCCAGAAGTACCTTAGATTTCTGCTGACCTGAAGGTGCCAGAATCTGACTTTCTGTCTCCTTTGTGATCCTTCTACAGATGTTCAGCACATCAAGAGGAGAGACATCGTGTTGAAGAGAGAACTGGGTGAGGGAGCCTTTGGAAAGGTCTTCCTGGCTGAGTGCTACAACCTAAGTCCCAGCAAAGACAAGATGCTTGTGGCAGTGAAGGTAAATCCTGGGCACGTGGGCAACTAGGGCAGGCTTGGTAGTGGCTCAGTGAGGTGGAGGGCCATTAAGAGGGTGGTGTTAAGTTGGTCTCAGACTCCATCAAGGAGACTTTGTCAGGAGTCAGTGTTGCTTCCAATGGTCTGAACATGACTTTGGTTTTAGAAGTCAATAACTGCAGTATGTATTGGGAGTATGTCTGGTGACAAATTCTGTCTGTGGAAGGCTCTGACTGAATGGGGAGCTTTAGATTATTGTCTTCAGTAACTTGTGGGTGTGCTGTCAGCCTAAACAGGCATTTGGCCCCATCTCAGGAGCAGAGCTGGATAAAGGGAGGATGTCTGATGAGTCAGGGAGGGCCCATTTCAAAGGCACTAGACATCACTAGGAACAGAGGGAGATAGGGTTGGGGTGGTCACACAATTAGCACCTGGAAGTGGTGAGTGAGGTTGGGATAAATGCTAAAATTTCTGCTTTGTCGTCTGAGCACAGATCCCAAGAGTACATGCAGGGGGCGGGGGGGGGGACCGCAGTTGCAGGAGGGCTTTTAACCACAGCACCGTGAACCAGTGAGGCTCCAGGCAGGTTTGCAGCTGGGAAAGTATGGAAGAATCTTGGTTTCCATCGGTTGCCCTCCTCTACCCTGCTCCAGCAGAAAGTCTTCTATCAGTACACCAGTGCCCAACAAGACTTGACACATTCACAGAAAAAGTGTCATCTGGACTCACTGAGATCTGGAACAAAACTACAGAGTCAGGAGAATGGAGTGGTCTTCTTTCCTATACTAGAAGATTCTGAGGCCATTGTAGAGTTTGCATGATATCAAAAGTCAAATGACCTTGGAGGTGGGGATGAAAGACATGGCCACTGAGGAGGACACTCATTGGGACCTCAGAATGACCCTATTTTTAATACTGAATGGTTCGATAGAAACTCCATTGTCAGTTTATGTATCTTTGACTTTTGGGTCTCTGTATCCATGGTCATAAGTATCTATCTGTAGGTTGTCTCTGCCTACAGAGGGTGAACCATTTGGGCAGATGCATATGGTGTAGTTCAGGGTACCTCCTAGCATGGGCATCAGAGTGAGAGCTTGGATACAAATCTTAAGTGCTCCACTGACCAACCACATGACCTTAAGCAGAACTTAAGCTGAGCTTAAGTGTTCCACTCTGGACTACAAGAGTGATAATATCTTCTCAGAAATGCTGATAACTTGGTAAATGCTCCATAAACAAAAGTAGTGGTTTTTAATTTTTGTATTTATTCCTAATGTTGACAACACTGATATATTCAGGCACATCGTATATGACCCACTGAGCTTTTATTAGCTATATATAAAGCTTACCACTTTTCCCTTCCGAAGGACCAGAGACTAAATCTAAACACTTAAGTGTTGAAGACTAGGTGTGCTGCTGTAACTCTGAGCTCTGCCATGCAGGGGGAAAGAAGCACAGATATCACACGAACCATCTATGAACAGCTGTTTTCCAAAGGGAGATATTTACAAAAACAGGCATAGAAAGCCAAGCTCAGTTTTGAAAATCAGTACCTAGAATATTGCTCCACAAAAGGCTAGTGATTATTGTTATTGTACATTCTTGGAATGAACTTGAGTGTCTCGGGCAAGGCTTGTGGAAAGGTTTCTAATTTTATCTTTAACCTCAGTGTCTGTTCTGCTTTGTTATGTTTAATGAGAAGGATAACACTTGCCTATTGGCTGTCCCCGTGTCTGTCTGGGAAGTGCCAAAGGAACCAGTTTGGGAATTTTCAGCAGGAGGTAAAACAATGGCTGAGAAACACAAGTCTCAGTCAGGTCTCTGGAGAGTCTGTCACAGAGAGACACTTGCCACAATGTGTGATGAAGAAAAAAATGTGTTTCTAATTGCACCCTTTCCAAGGAGTCTCCTTCTCCCCATGGGCCTGGGAAACTCACGAGAGAGATGAGTGCTCTGGAATTTGACACCATTTGTCAAGCAATGGAGCTGCCTAGCCCAGCCTGCAGAATTCCATCTTCTCCAAGACCACCCAGGAATGGGAGTTCCTTGCTCTTTGTCCTTTCTGGATTCTCATCCGTTTTCAAGCTTTTCTCTTCACTCTGTCCTCATGTTGATGCAAGTTAATTCTATATTTCTGGAGGACACTAGCAAGCATAGCCCAAGACTAGGTTACCTCAAAATTGGTTGTGAGTTTTCAATCTATTGGTATTTTTAGCCCAGCAGCTGATATGATAGGAACAAAGGTGTGGCAGGCACAGCCTGTTTTTTTGTTTGTTTGTTTTGTTTTTGTTTTTTGTTTTTTGGCATTTGTAGCCTGCTGAGGAGCCAAGACAAGCACCTGCCAAACAAATGGAAGACAGGACAAGACAGAGCATAATTTGTGTATAAGCAAGATATTCAACTCCAGATGCTCCTAGGCATTCAGGGAAATATCTTCCCAATATCCATCATAAATTACAAATATTTTAAGACAGAACCAGTTGTTGGTAGAACAGGGCTATAATCCCAGTACTCAAGAGACTGAGTCAGGAAGATCATGTGTTTGATGCTAGCCTAGAATACATAGTGAGATTCTGCTTTGGGAAAAAGTATATATAATACATACATATATATATATATATATATATATATATATATATATATATATATATATTATACATTATACATAAACATACATAGATACATAGATATAGATAGATACATAGATATAGATAGATAGATACATATAGATAGATACATAGAATATAGATGATAGATAGATAGATAGATAGATAGATAGATAGATAGATAGATA
Source organism: Mus minutoides (assembly GCA_902729485.2). Lineage (NCBI taxonomy): Eukaryota > Metazoa > Chordata > Mammalia > Rodentia > Muridae > Mus > Mus minutoides. Next base: position 1,387,717 of record LR753313.1, read on the forward strand.
GATAGATAGATTGTTTATCATATCCCAGCTATGTAGTATGCTATAGAGCAGTGATTGTATCCTTGGTTATCTCATAGTTGACAGAGAGCTATGGCTTACTGCTGCTACCTTCTATCTTAAGAGAGAATTGAATCATATTCAGTAGCCTAGGGAAAGGTCAAAATTCTAAAGTCAAAGTTAGATTTCTAGTAAATGTGTTTTCTTCCAACTATCAGATGTGTCAGAGATTATATATAATCATCTCATAGTTTCAAAATGGTGACATCATTTTATAGAGTCATTTAACAACTAGTCCATTTACACAGCATTGGCACTCAAGCAAACCTCTTGCATGGAAGGTGGGAGACACTTTCTTGTTATGCATATATAATCTTATCCCTTCTATTTACCCTCTCTCTCATTCAGTATTCAGTCCAGAGTGACCCCCAAGGCTTTTACAGTACATAAAACATCCATTTCCATCTGTGGAATATTTTTTTTTAAACTTTGGTGACCATGTGGTTTATTTTCAAGACACCAAGTTGGTTTCTCATTTTTGTTCTTTTAGATTTATGTCTTTTTAATCTTTGTTTTTGTCTATGTTGTTGGTTTTTATTTTTATTTTCATATCTTTTGAGATGGATTTCTACTATGTATCCCTGGCTGACGTGGAATTTTCTATGTAGCCCTGTCTGATCTCAGACTTATGGCGATCCCCCTACCTCTGCCTTCTTAGTGCTAGGATTATAGACACGTGTCACCATGACTGACATAAATCTATATTGATCATACATTTTATTTGTGCGTATGCACAGTACCTGTGTGTGGAGGCCAGAGTACAACTTTCAGGAGTTGATTATCTTCTTCTACCACATGAGTCCAGGGGATTCAACTCATATCTTCAGGCTTGATGACAAAGCGCCTTTTCCCTCTGAGCCATCTTGCTGGCTTATGCATTGTTTTTGTCAGAAGCAACTATTTCTTCATATTTTTTTTTGGAGAATGTCCTTATTTCAAAATAAATACGGGCATGGTCTGCAGGAATTCATATTCTTGTTTTGACAGTTCTCACAACTTGGAGTTTGCATGATATTTCGTTTAATACATCTGAGCCTCAGCATTTGGATTTCTCTAGAATTGGAGAGTTGTTTTGATCTGTATGGAATGCTCATGACTTCCAGTTATAAAGATTTAAATTGGAGCAAGGAAAGAAAGCATTTTTGAAACAATCTGAGGACAGAATCTCAGGGTTTGGGGGTGGTTTATATATTTGTATTTATCATTTACAAAGTTTAATACAGGATCTCTCAACTTCAGCACTTTTAGCAGAGTGGGATAATTTGCTGTTGGTAAGCTGTTGATTTCCTTACATAGTGTTAGGCAGCCTTGTTTGGCCTCTGCCCAGTAGATGCCAACTCACATTGTAACAGCAAAAGTGCCCCGACATTGTCCAGTGCTCCTAGGAGAGCCCAGATAGCACAGTCAGCATTAGTCAGAGTACTTTCAGTAGTGAACTCAAGGCTACTGAGGAGGGCTGGGAGGAAGAGAGTCCGTCTTTCCCAGAGAAAATTACATCACTGATCATTCTAATGGTCAGCCCTGAAAACATACAAACAAATAACATTATTTGAACTCAGCAAGTTGTATTTGGAAATATGTGTATGTATGTACATTTGTACATACATACATTCATTCATTCATGCATACATACATACACACATACATACATGTATGCAATAACAGTTGATGGAAAAAGAGGCCATGAATTTGAAAGAGAGTGGGGAGGGAGGAAAGGGAAGGGAGAAAGGATGTAATTAAATACAATCTCAAATATATAGAAAAGAAGAGAAGAAAAATGAAACAAAAATTCACCAAAAGCAGTGATCTTTAAAATTATGCCAGTGTTTATAAAATACTCCACTAATATTTGACTATTTTGTTTAGAATTGACTTGCACTTTATTTGAGGAAGACTATGCAATTTACCACAGGCTACATGGTAAATTATTGATAGAGCTAGATTCAGATTCCTTGTGGGCTCTCTGATGCTGTTCCTTCCATACTTGGAAAAGAGACTTCTTTAATCTCTGACTTTTACTGTTTTTTCATTTTTTTTTCCAAATGATTTTTCTTTCACTGCTAGTTAGTTTTTAGTCGTTGACATTTAGAATGTCTTCACAAAGTATTCATGCCGAGGTCTAAGGAAACTGCCTGGTTCCCACTCATATTTAATCGTGGTTTTTATAGTGTTTCATTACACCAAGTGATGACATGATCAGATTTAACTCCCATGAGTAAATTTGTGGGTCATCACAGTGGATTCCTGGTAAGTTTATGTTCCAAACTCTTGGGGACAGAAGTATCTCTGTAGGTGACCAGACACCAGTCAATATACTTATCAGAATTGATGGCCAGTACTTGCTCCGCTGCCTAGTTATATCTCTGCAGCTTTGTTGAAGGCCTTTATGACCATTTGATCTTCATCAAATAAAAAGGTCCAAGGGCATAGAAAGGCCAGTGAGATCAAAGCATAGTAAATGGGAGGAAGCATACAGTTGGGGAGAAGTAGAAAGAGATGGGCAGAGCTGACGTCTTGTGTCCATGACCATTAAGAAGTTAGGATTTCATGCTGAAGATAATGGGAAGCCAGTGATATACAAGAGAGGGGCATTTGTTCATGCAATGATGACCCATCTTTCTCCTCTATAAATCTGTGAATCTCACCGAGGAGAAATGGCAGCAGGTGCTGAGGGAGTAAAATAAAAAATGATATTCACAATTATAAAAAGGTCAGTTGTAAGTAAGTGCATGTGAGTATATGCTTGTATACTCAGGAGTGTGCATATTCCTGTGTGAATGATAAAATGAGTTGTAAGGTATTAATGAAATCCCTTGCAGTATCTTCCCCCAACTCGAGAAAAGGCAAATGGGAGGCAGCAGTTGGCCAAAATGAAGACGTTAAATGCCTGGGAAGGGGTTGGGCTAAGCACATTTGATTCTGACTCACCCTGTCTTCGTCAACAGGCCAGCTGAATCCCATCTCCAGGGCTGAAGTTCTCACAGGAGCTGGCTCATGTGGAGGACAAGACTAGAAGGGAGATGCCCTCTACATTTGGGGGAGAAAAGAGGAAGATAAGGAATTAGCTTCTAGTTCTCTTCGGCTGTGCTTACTAATTAAAGAGGCTCAGCCAGGAATGTTTCCAAGTTCAGGCTACATGGCAAGACCCTCTTTCCTGTGCCAAGAGTTGGTGGCTATGATAAACATCAACTCCATCCCATGCTACTTCACGGTGACCCATTTTGCAGTTGCCCAGCAACCAAGGAAGTATTGGATATAGAATCTTATGAGCTGGGCCAGAGAACTTTTGGCCCAGTTTCCCTCCCCATTATTCTCCTGTCATCTCTGTCCCAATTGCATTAATCCCTGGGGACTGTGGCCACTGACAACTCTGGCCCCCCAGTCGCTACACCCCTCACTTTGACAGTTACATAGGAACTTCAGGTTTGACCCACCAGCTGGAAAACCCAGTGTGAAGGAAGAGGGAAAGGGTGTGGAAGCCCTGGAGACAGTGGCTGTATTGTATCCCATCTCTCAAGAGGAACTCTGTCTGCCTTGCGGTTCAGGGTGCCAGCCTGAGGGACAGACACTGGCTGTGACTGCTCAAGGGCTGAGAGTAGAAATATCCCATGGCTGCCACTGATGTTGGGGCTGTGGGAGAGAATGATTTAAAGAGATGGAGAGAGGCCATTTGGCTGCCCTCAAATCTGATCTACTTTTCTTTCTTATAAATCCAATGCTCACATAAATCTTCATACTCTCCCATCCCACCCATGATGTGTTCCTCTGGGTGTTTTTTTTTTCTCCCATTCCTCAGGAAAATAAATGATTCACACTCAGTCACCTTATGCCCATGTTTTATCCCATGTAGCTTAAGACTGTGGCAGGGAGGTGGGTTACCTGGAAAGGTTTTTCCTCATAATACTTTGGCTGACAAGCATTTCTTCAGGTAGCTGGTAGCCATTGCAGATTTTCTGTTATTCTTAGGTATACCCCCAGAGCTGAAGTGATCATTACATCGGGTCATATGTCTTGGGAACTGGGACTGTAGCTCAGTTGGCAGGCTTCTTACCTACCATTCACAAAGCCATGTGTTTAATCCTCAGCAATGCATAAAACCAATCATGATGAAACACAGTTGTAAATCTTAGGGCTTTGGAAGTGGAAGCAGGAATTCAGGGTCACTCTCAGCTATAGCATAAAACTGTGCCAGGGAGAGAGAGAGAGAGAGAGAGAGAGAGAGAGAGAGAGAGAGAGAGAGAGAGAGAGAGAGAGAGAGAGAGAGAGAGAGAGAGAGAATATGAATTAGGTCTGGTTAAAAAATCGCTGCTAGGCTGGGAAAATGAATCTCACTTTATTACCTACCACCTTTGGTCTTTCTGCCTGGAAATCTTTACTGGGGGTAGCTGTTCTGACATCAGCCCACATTCTTTCCAAGCTCAGTTTGTTACATATGTATATCACTTCATTCTTCTGCCTGCTTTTCTCTAGGGTACTTGTCTATTAACAAGTTCTTCCAACAAATTAATTCAAGTAGATGAGCTGGGGTGAAAAGTATTCTGGAATCTGCATCCAACACATAGCTGGTTGTTCAATCTTTAGCAAGCTGAATGTGTTTTGCAGGCCTTAATTTTCACATCTAGAAAATGGGAAGGTTGCACTAAGTAACTTTCTGTATTTTTTGTTAGTAGGCCATTTAATTGAGAACTTTTTATGGTGAAATCTTTTAAATTTCCCAAACAAGGGAAGGCGATGCTGTTTGAAGTTGGGTGGAGCTTCAGGTCAGGAAGTCACACTTGCTTTGATGGCCCTGGAGACTATGGCTACTGAAGTCTGGGGATGCTGTGAATTCCAGCAAAGGATTGCTCATGTCTGCTATTCTTCCTGTCATTTACAAAGTGTGAACATGGGCTGGCTCTCAAACAGCCTTGGCCTCAGGTTCTCCAGCTACAGAAATGGGAAATGGAGAGCTTAAGGGGTGGACAGCCTTTTCACACTAAGCATCCATCATCCCTGACATGCAGTGGCTCCTGAGAAGTTGGAGAGGTTCACCTAATCCACCCTTCACAGGTTCATACCATTGCAGTTTGGGGATCCAAAGCAATTTGCAGATTTCAACCAATGGAGCTGCAGCAGATGGAGGAAATTTCTGGCTAAGGAGCATTTGCAGCACTTGCATGGCAGGTCATTTTGTATGAATCACCAGAAAAGACTATATATCTTGCAGAGAGAGAGAGAGAGAGAGAGAGAGAGAATGCAAGCCAGTATCTAGTCACTTTCGAGTCTCAATGATCTGAAATCCGGGGCTGGTTTTAGCCTTACTTCTTGGTTACCTAGTGGTTATTATGTGCTGAATTAACTTTATGACCTTAAGGCAATTATGAGGAGTCGGGAAATGTGTGGACGTGCCTGCCTAGCCTTCTTCTCTGGCAAAGAGCTCTTCTCTGAACAGACTATCCTTCAACATGGACAACATTGGCTATCCTCAGGATGGCAGGTCCATTTTGGTGTAGCTGTGATAAACCCATGACTAAAAGCAATGTGTGGGGAAAGGCTTTAATTCATCTTACTGATTACTGTCCATCATGGAAGTCAGGGCTAGAACTCAAGGCAGGAGCGGAGCCCATGGAGGAGGATGCTCATCTGCTTGCCCCCCAAGTTCACACGAGGCTATTTTTCTCACACACCACAAGATCAGCTGCCCAGGGTTGGCACCATCCACAGGGGCCTGGACCCTACTACATCGATCAGTAATTAAGAAAATGCCACTCAGACATACTCAGAGGCCAATCTGATGGAGGCAGTTCCTCAACTGAGATTCTCCCATCCCATGTGTGTCAAGTTGGCAACCAGGGCTAGCTATCACAGTGGTGTCCTGTTCACTGTCTCTTATATCCATTAAATATGCTTAGTTTTGATGTCACACTCACAGTCTGATTCTAAAAACCCCAACTGGGTATTGTATACTCTTTTTACTGTATTATTCTTTCTGGGATAAGAAATAATCAGGTATGTATTTCTCTCTGGATCACATTTGGATCTGAAGTCCCTGTAGAACAAAGTCACAGAATCTTGGCAGAGTTTCTCCCATTGGCTCAAAGCATCATCATCATTCTGCAGTGGCCTTCGGTAGCTGTCTCCCAGGTCTTGTGTGCATCTAAGACTTCCATAATTTAACCTTAGCCATGCTTTCCCCATAGCACTTCTGCTAAACCTTTGGTACAAGAATACAGTGCCTTCTACAAGCCAAAGGCTCACTCCCCTCTGTCAATACAGCCTCTTTTACCATTAAGACACAAGGACTCAAAGGATGAGGGGGGCAACATGACACTGCCTGATCATATTCATTGTGGGTCCAGAGGATGTGGTAACAGTTTTCACCAGCTGGAAAACATAGCTCTCTGCCCTCTGAGTGCACACTGATTTACAGGGATAAAGTAATTGGGGTGGTGCTGTTCAGTCTACTGCATCAGAGGAACTTGTTCTGTAAAGGAAGATTTAGGAATAGGGGTCTCTCAGGTCCTCCACTTCACAGCTTTCCCCCTGCCATTCATATTGAGGGAAACTTGGGGATGGACGATGAACATAGATTGAAGTGACTGGCCAGAGCCTGGGATGTGGGTCTTCCCTTTGACAGGAATCAAAATGTTGACTGAAGAAGGGGTTCACTGGTGTTTAAAACTTGATGTTTTAAAATAGATCATATTTGCTGTGTGTCCAGATGGATGTGGTAACAGTTTTCACCAGCTGGAGAATATAGCTCTCTGACCCCCTGGTTGCTAAATCTAATGTTGTGTGGTTCTCAGGCCCTGAAGGATCCCACCTTAGCTGCCAGAAAGGATTTCCAGAGGGAGGCTGAGCTGCTCACTAACCTGCAGCATGAGCATATTGTCAAGTTCTATGGGGTGTGTGGTGATGGTGACCCACTCATCATGGTTTTTGAATACATGAAGCATGGAGACCTTAACAAGTTCCTCAGGTAAGCAAGGTGGGACAACCTTCTTGTCTCCCTCTCTCCGTTTCACTGAGCCTTTGGAGTCTTCTCTCTGGTTAGAAATCATACTTGCCATGGTGAGCACAAGTCTGAGGATGTCAAATCAAAAGCACCTTTCCCTTCTTTCCCCCTCTTCTCTCCCTTCCTTCCTTCCTTCCTTCCTTCCTTCCTTCCTTCCTTCCTTCCTTCCTTCTTTCCTTCCTTCTTCCCTCCCTCCCTCCTTCCCTCCCTCTCTCTCCCTCTCCTCTCCCCCCTCCCTCCCTCTCTCTCTGCCCTCCCCATCTTTGAGACTTTCTGGCTTCAAACTTACTATATATCTGAGAACGACCTTGACCTTCAGATCCTCCTGCCTCCATCTCTTCTGTTCTGGATCTCAGGTGTGCACTGCTGTAACTGGTTATGTGGTGCTGAGAATGGACATTAAGTCTTTTTGTATTCCAGGCTTTTTAAAGAGAACTACATCCCCAGACCTCACCCCTTCATTCTTATGTGGCATCTCCTTACAGATGGACTTGGTCTTTTGTATTCATGATGAGACACCTGTACTTTTCTTCTCGGCTCCCAGATGGACCGGGAAGAATAAAACACGGGGTATACATCCATGTGCATCCCGGGTTGAGGCTCACAAACCCTCCTTCTAGGGCTGCTTTACTCTCTTGCCCCAGTGTGGTAAAAATCTCACTTGCCAAATGAGACTGGTATCCTACATTCATCCTGGAAAATCCCACAACTATAGACATTTTGATGATGAATGTGATGTCATCGAATTGTAAACTCATCAGAGTGTAAAGATGGTTGATAAAGAAAGGGATTTTTGTATCCAAGTAAATTCTAACTCTCAGCATTCAGGCTTATAGAAAGGAAAGGGAAAAGTCAGACTTGGCAGAGTCTTCATGTCTCTCCTTATGATTTGGATTTCCAAATAAATGGCCCTGGAGATACTGAGAAAACCCACAAGATTCTCTAAGTCTCTGGAACCTGAATTCATAATGAAATTGATTCCTGGAGACCTCAGTCCTTAACATAAGAGACATGGGGTTTATCTTAATTATAACTGGGTCAAGTTATAAGTGCTTCATGGAATTGTTTCTAGAAGCATTACATGGCAATGTGTATATAATGGCTGCATGTAGCTAGGTACTGAACCAATAGTTGTTATTGTAAATATCATTACTATTATTAATATTTTATATGAGCTATGAATCACGGTAGCTTCCAGTTTTGTTGATAATCCATCTTAGTGTGCATAATTCCCTCACCTTGTGCTTCTTTCCTTTGCCTTAGTTTGCACCACAACATATTTTCCAGGGGTACAGCTGATTCTCCCACCCCAAATTCAACAGAAGGGCTCAACAAAGTCCCCATGTAACTCTTAATATCCAGGAAAGATGAAGAAAACAAGGCAGAATGGGAAGGATCAGGGAGAGGCAAGAGTGAAGGCTAGGGCAGGGGAAACACCAAGGAATAAGAAAACACAAACCAAAGGAGAGAATAACATTTCTTACTGTTGTGACCAACTATTTGGCAATAGACCACTTAGGGGCAGGAGTATTTATCTTGACTCACAGTTCAAAGGGGTGAAGTCTTCACAGCAGTGAACATAGTGCTGGTGTGTGAGGTCAAATCATATCGGCAGTCAGGAGTAGAGAGTGTTTGGGACGGAAAGAATTTGGGTTAGAAAGTGACCAATGCCTCCACATCAGTGACAGTGAACTACTTGCTCTAGCAAGGGTTCCCTTCTAGGGGGTTCCTAACCTTCTAAAAAAAAAAAAACCTCCATTAGTAGAGCCCAGATGTCCAGACACTCAAGTCTATGGAAGCATTTTACTTTTGAGCCATAACAAATAGAGATGGGCCAGAAGCTGTGTCTGCACGAAATCACTCACCCCTTGATTCTCTGTGGCAGGAATGTAGGAAGAATTTAGTGATCCTTCTGTGTCTGAACTCACTTCTTGAAGACAACATGGGGAGTCTATTCAAATTAAGGTCAACAGTTTCTCCAGGCATTTCATGTCAACTTGATACCCAGATTCTCAGGGGGCACCCAGTTTCTTACCCATCTTCCTAGACTCTGTTAATCAAGGCCAACCTTCCCCAAAACTCCATGCTGAAAGCCTAGGTCACAGCAACTCTTGGTAGGAGCTGATTTAACAGACTGCTCTCCCAAATGCCCGCTTAACCCCCAAGGTCAATTCTGCCTATTAGCGTGTCTCCTGGTTGGTGGGGTTTGAGACCTGCAGGAGCTTGTCCTGGTATACTGGGGTGGGAACTGGCTTCCTGACTCATCCCTGGCTAGCGGATGCAGCTGCTTTCCTCCGAAGCGGGAGAGGGGAAGCCCACCAAAGATAATAAACAGAGTGTGTTCCTATTTAATGATGCCTTTCAGTGGAAATTGGAGAAGCAGTAAAGCAGGCTGGGGCCTCCCTGTACACCAGGGCTCGTTGATCCTCCACTTCATAAATAAGGGCCCTGGGTGTGGTTATGGCTCATTGGGCTTTCTGCAGGAAAGAGTGAACACTAAAAGTGACCGATCTGACAGGGCAGGGTGTTATCATAACACAGCCAGGCTTGAGTTTAGCATAGCGTGTTGAGTTCCCAAGATCTCTGCTTTAGAGTCAAAGTGTTTCTTTATCCTGCCTTGCTTTTGATGTTGTGGAATGGTTAGGGGTATGGAGCTAGCCTTACGCCACTTACAGCTGGGGGCTGCCGACAGCTTTGTCAGCAGCATCAGCACTGGGAGCTTGTCATAAATGCAAATGATTGAACACTGCCTGGCCAATCAGACTTTCAAGGGGTGGGGCCTTAAGAGCTATTTAAAATCCTTCTTTATGTCCCTTTTGGCAGCTCTCCTTTATAGATAATAATTTGCAGTATGTCTCCTGACTACCATATAGATATTCTGAGATATCTAGGACTTTGATTGAGCTTTCTGATAATATTTGTGCCTCAATTTAAAAAGTAAGGCTAGAAAGATTAAACAAATGTCTTTAAAACCATCAGAATAGGGCTTGACATATAGTAAGGGTTAGTGGTTACTTTATTAATTATTCTATAATGAGCACCTAATACCCGGGAAGACCCTGGGAAGTGGTTTAGATAGTGAAAGAGAGTTAGTTCTCTACCTTTTGAGTACGTTTATGTCATCTTAGTGGGGAATTAATTTGTAGTCTTAGCCATAGCCATACTTAAAATAATTTAGGTAAATAGTCATAGGGATAGGCAGCCTAAAAAGGGATTTCCTTCCTTTCTGAAGGATGTTCCAGAGCCCTGAAAGCCTCAAAGTCTTTACCTTTGATATGCTAAATTCTCTCTGCTCCTCCCCCCCTTTCCTCTTTACAGGGCCCATGGGCCAGATGCCATGATCCTCGTGGATGGACAGCCACGTCAGGCCAAGGGGGAGCTAGGGCTCTCTCAGATGCTCCACATTGCCAGTCAGATAGCCTCGGGCATGGTGTACCTGGCCTCCCAACACTTTGTACACCGGGACCTGGCCACGAGGAACTGCCTGGTTGGAGCCAATCTACTAGTGAAGATTGGAGATTTCGGCATGTCCAGGGACGTCTACAGTACTGATTACTACAGGGTAAGGAGGCTTTCCCAGCCGCAGGACTCAGTTGCTGAGCTAGTGCCTTGCTTACATGTCTGTCATTGTCCATTTACGCTGTCACTATGGTGCAGATGTATGCACATGCACGCTCACCAATGCACTCAACAGTTCTCTTTTGGCCACTTCTGCATCTTGGCATATCAGCTTATTATTATCATGGTAGACCATTCTTCTTTCCTCTTTGACATTAGACTGAACTCTTTCTATACATCATAATAACCTGCAAATTATGTTCCTATTGCTTCACAGTTTATTCTTTATGCAAACAGAGTTGAATACATATAGATGTATGTTCAATTGCACACCCAAACAGTCTAACTTGGTGCTATGTCAATAGTCCAACCCATCCCCCGATCTAACTTCATTCACAACATGTTGTATTCACTGGAATTTCTTCATGATTATTTGAGGATAATCTTGTTTTAAAGGTAGATCGTTATGGAAGTGGAAATCAAAGTAAACTAGAAGTAACTAGTACATAATACTACCATCTTTGGAAAAATGAGACAATGAGGCATTTTGCCCATTTCTGGCTTTAGAGAAAGGATGGTCTTAGGCTGCTTTTATTTGCATACAGTTATCTACCTCCTACTTTAAAATCTCATTTTGCTTCCAGAATCATGGTTTACTCTCATTTTGAGGGAATCTGATTGGGAAACAATGAGTTTTCTTGTGTTATTATGGACAAGTTAATGGTAGATGGCCATGAATGTCAATTTTTCTAGAAAGAGAAGAATGGGTACAACTTGATAGCTACACATACAGATGGGTCATGTCATTGAGACATACCTTTATCTACAATAAGGAAGACTTATGTTGCCCATACCAGGACTCACCTGTAATCTCAAGAGTTTGAAGTTTGAAGCAGGTGAATCTGGAGGTTAAGGCCAGTCTACACAGAAAGAAGTCTCTATGGAGAAAAAAAATAAAAAGGAAAAAAAATTCAGATATGGAAGACTTACTTTGGACACTTTGCCTAGGGAAAAGATTTAGATTTGTGATGTAGGAGACAGGAGGACAATATTGTGGAACAAAGAATGTATTCATCTATGACATGTGAACAAAATCCCATAGACCATGGAGGGTGTGATACTACAAAAATCCCATAGACCATGGAGTGTGTGATAATACAAAACTATTTCTCAACTTTCCATATCTAGGAAAGATTGGCTACAAGGTTCACAAATGGCCTTCTTATTGTCTCTCCCTTGAAAGAAGAAGTAAAGGATCTCCAAAGGTCCCTTTTATGAGGTCACTAATTCTAACCAAGGCTAATGCTTTAATGCCTCTAATAAATGTCTACTTCCAGGCCTGCTCCTATACCATTACCTGCAATTCTCCTGCTATGAACCACATGTTTATTTTAGTTTGGGGACTAAGAAAACATAAACATTCAGTTAATAGCAGGACATTGGGAACCAATTGTCTGGTCCAAGTAGGAAAGAAATAATCATTTTGTGATCCTGTTGGCCTGAGTGTGGTAATCCAGAAGGGTGGGATTTGAGGCTGGCAAGTACACATTTGTTCGATTTATTTGAATGCTCCTGGTGACTTTGTGATGCACTATTGATCACTGAGATATGACACTGATTACTCAAGGAATTTCACTTTAGTAACAGTGCAGAGGAACATTTTAGAAATGGCTTTTATGGCTGCAGAGTGTCTTGTTCATGGTTCAACCAAAGGACTGCAAATGAGCACACAGGAGGCAAAATAAACCAAATCTGGAGAAAGCAGAGTGTCCCCAGCAAAGTGGCCAGCCTTAGCCACCTACCTTACTAGGTATTTCTAGAAAAAGGAATGGGAGCATGATGTAGCAAACCCATGGGCTGATGGTCAGAGAAGACCTGTTATGGTATACTGAAGCATAGTCTTTAGCATCTAGACTACTCTCCCCACCATGCATATCCAAAGCCTGGATGTGTTCACTCAGCAGGGTCATAGAGCCTAGCTGAAGTCTGCACCATTTAATTGCCTTCCACTCTGTATAATGGAGTTTCCTTTCTTGACTGGATAAACTCAAATCTATTGTAGGGATGATGAACGTAAGGAAAGCTTGCTGCCTTTTGTTTGTTTGCATTTCTTTTTCTGCGCAGGGAAGGTATTTAGTTATACTTCGTTGGTCTCTCTGGACTCTACCAGGTGTTAGAAAGCCATAACAGATGAAAACATACAAGTGGAGATTTGAAATTGGCTTTTTGGGTTGTACTTAATATTTCTTTCTTTTTTTTTTTTTTTGGTTTAAAGGTAAAAAACAAACAAAAGAACAAATAAATAATAGAAAAAAGGAGCTCACTCCAAATGGTACACTTTTACTGTTGCTCTAGCAGCCATTAACTTTACTCTTACTCCTAGGAAAGCATCAAGAAATAAACCATCTCATTTCTTTGGGTGTCAGGACAGATTTGAGGAAGTGAGGTCAGTGGGAATTGTCCACAGTCCTGGTATCTTGAATTCCCTCTTCATGAGCTCTAAGTCAGGCTGTTAGCTGAAGCTAGATGGCTTGAAAATATATGTCCTTTGTTCCAAAGGAGTACGAAATAAGGAAGGGTAGCTATTTCAGTGAAACTCAGCTTTGCTGGTAGGTAAATCTACATTGACCACACTGAAAGAATGGATTGTAAAATCTCTTTATACTTGTTTACCTCCACTCCTTGAGATATGCTTAATCTCCCCCACCTCAAACACATACTCCAATATTTTGAAAAATGAAGGACAGGAATACATATGCCTGAAGTCACAAAAATATCCATAAAGTCTTATCCTCTTTGGAAGATATCATTGTTACTAAAGAGTTCTTGGTCAGCTATGTTCACTCCCTAATGTTTAGCTATTATCAGCACCATGTCCTCAATACTGCAGTTCAATTTTCTTATTTTGAAAATTAGGACAGAAATATTTACTCAGCAGAGGTGTGTTTATGTTAAGTGAGCAACTTAGCTTGTGTGAAGCACTGGTAAAGCAATACTTGCTAAACAAACTATGGCTTTTACTGTCTCCTCAGCACTCCTTACACCCAAAGCGAGAATGCTCTGGAGAGAGTCTCATTTACAGATGTGATTCTTGGATCAGGAAGAGGAACTCCTGACCACTGGAAAATAAACTAGGCTCATATAGCTGCCCTGAAGGAGGAGGGTTAAGATGATCACCTCAAGGAAAATTCCTTCCCGAGGTTTTAACTTCCACTGAAACAGTGGACCATCAGCATTGCCCTTCTATCTGGCCATTGTTTGTATGCTCTTGCTTCCAAAGCATAGAGCTGTGCCGAAATTTGAGAGATTTATGTTAAGACTTTCTTATTCAGAATATACTGGCAAAGGCTCCAAGGAATGTGGTGATTTGTCAGAGAGACAGAACACCATGAAGGATGCTCTCTGTAACCCAGGTCAAATTTGCGTTGCTCTACTATTCTTGATTAGTAGGACCAAGAACTTGCTGACTACTCAACTTTCTAACTAATGTAAATAAACACAGATAATTTAGGCGTTTGTGTGCATGTGCGTGCACATATGCATTCAAAGGTGTGTGGGTGTTAATGTATGTGTCTGTCAGCCTGAGCTTGCTTGCTCTGTGAAGATTCTAGAATGCACACAGGAGGTCAGGAGGAGAGGTAAAGATAAGATCCACCTTATATTTTTTTTCCCCTTTCATTTTTAATTTCTTAAAACAAAGAGACACCATCTGGCTCATACATAAGTGGTATGCAAATGATTTACAGAGGTGAACTGCCAAATTTCCTGTTACACATTTAGATTGAAAAAACAAACATGCCCACACCAAAGCAGTGGAGCGATTTCTTGTCTCCTTATAATGGGTTGGATGGCAGCCACCTCTTCTTCCCGTGGCTCATTGATGCTTCCAAGGGCACCTGTAAATGAGCTTTGACAAAAGTGCTTTTTAGACACCATGGTTACTTTCTTAGATCTTCAGAGAACTCAAGGAGATTGGTGATCAGATCTATAGTTAAATAAGCTTTCAGACATCCCAAAGAGGAGCAGGTTGAGACCCCAGAGCAGACATGTTTTCAGGTGTGCTCACTGGAGAAGGGGGATGATAGTTCATTGAGATCTGGAAAGGGTGGGACTGGAGGGGATAGATACTGTGATCCACAAAACCCAAAGTGAATTGACTCTGCTGTTCTCTGTCCCTCATACCCAGCACTAGGCAGAATTAACAGAATTATCAATGTAGAAAAATAGTGTGTGTGTGTGTGTTTCAGGTTAGGCAGGAAATGGATCAGACCAGACCAGGAGCCCACACACAATTGGATACTCACCACTGAGAAGCTATCCTTTGGCAGTCATGACCAAACAAGTAGATGGATCTTTTCTAAACAAGTAGATTAATTACCTGGGAAGAATGCCCTGCAGAAGCAGGCAAGTGGTGATCTGGATTGCCTAAGTCTAGGATGTGTACTTTAGGTTATAAGTGGGATTCTAACCATAAAGTAGATTTGATGCTAGCAATGGATCACTAGGTTTCAAGATGAGAATTCTGGGACCAAGTTCTTGGCAAGTCTTGAACAAGTTAAGAAAAGCAGTCCATAGGACATGGAAATAATTTAGGACAAGATGAGCTGGTGGTAGAATAGTTCATTCTATGGTGTTACAATAGTCTTATCACAATGATGAAAATGATGGACTCTTTAGTATATGTATTTGCTATAGTCGTCCTAAGCACTTGATCCTTTTGAAGGCAGCTGGAATGAAAGAGGGACATAGAATAATGTTAATGAGGAAATGAGGATGAACTAGACATGAGGGCATTACTTCCCTTCTTAATAGAGTGAAACTTATATAAGGCACACACATATCTTAGGATGATAAAACAACTTGATAAACATTAATCACTGCTACTATTATCAGAGCTAACATGCAAAAGCTTTCTATCTGAGCAAAGAATTTGCAAAGGTCTTATAATACAGGTTGATCACTGTAACAAATAAGTTGGGGAATACACAATGATCCAACACAAACAGAAGCTCATTTCCAGGACACGTGGCAGTATTTCAGGTGAATCCACTGGAGGTGTAACATTCCTCTACACAGTCGTGCGGGCCACCGTGCGCTTTGCCTTAGTGACCCTAAGCACTTGAGCCTTTTATAGCCAGCAGGAATAGAAGAGGGACATAGAGTAATGTTAATTAGGATAGACTTGACATGGCACCATCATTTCCCTTCTTAATAGAACCATTTATATATTTATACATTTATAAGGGAAGCTGGAAAATGGAGTATAACAGTGTCTCACATGGAAAAGGAGATTCTGGTGGGCAACTGAGCATCTCAAAAAGGAAGAAAAGCCAGTAACTCTTCTAACATTCGATTCCAACAGCACATTCATACAAGGAAAGCAAAAACAAGATATTGTATCTTCTATTGCTCCTTTATTTTGAATGCAAACTATGGTGCTCTGTGGAATTTTTAAGCTATGGTGGACCTGGTCCACTGCCACAGAGGAGCTTCAGTTCACTACCCTGGAGAACAAAAGGGTAAACTCACAATGAATCACATCCTATGGAACAGGAGGGAAAAGGAAGAATGGATGACATCAATAGGACTCTCGGTTTTTGAAAGTACATTTAGGGCTGGAGATATGGCTCAGCAGTTAAAAGCACGGCATCTCTGCCAGATGATGCAGGTTCAATTTCCAGCACCTACATGGCTCCTCCTGTGTTCTGTAACTCCAGTTTCCAGGATCTGATGGCCTCCCCTTGCTTCTTCACACACAATGCACAGACACACATGCAGGAAAAGTACTATATAAAATTAAAATAATAACAATCTTTAAAAGAAAAGAAAAGTAGGAGAGAAACAGTGAAGAAAGACTGGCTACAGAAGCTTGCCTTATAAATCCATGGCAATTAAAGATGGCAATTAAAGAAGACACCAGAGCATACTTCAAATTTTAACTGATCTCCACACCCACACTACCAGATCTTCCTAGTGCAGGGGTAGGTCTTTCACAAAATTCAGAGAGACTCACAGTTTGAGGGATTCTACAACATCCTGAAATTATGAGAGTGATTCTTATTGGTTGTTTCTTTTGATTTTCATCCTTTCTGGGTTTAGAGCTTTCCAGAGAATCCTAGAGGAGTTTGAGTCACATAGACTACTCTAGTGAGTTTCCAGAAAAAAAAAAAAAAAAAAAAAAAAAACAGGAGTCCAGGGCTACTTCAACTTGAGGACTAGAGAGGGAAGCCATGCCATTATTGTAATTGGGACCTGGGGTTAGGATAGGGTTTGCTTGACCAAAATGTTCTTTCCAGTTTTACAAGCAGTAAGAATGGTGGCTGATTCTGAGTCACCTGAGGTAAAAGCCCAAGCTCTCTCTGTGTCTTGATTACGTGTTTCTTATTGTCAACGGGAAAGAGGTCGTTTGATGAGAGTCAAGTGGTTAACAGGGTGCTGAGGAAAGCCAGCCGTCTATAAAATGACTTGGCATTTGCTTTTACCTTTAAAAATCTAGTGATGCCAATTAAAGTCAAATGACGTTCATAATCACAGGTTGCCATGCTCAATGTTTGTATTTTGGGAGGCCCATCTAGGAACAGCCACCCTTCCTTCTCTTCTGCACAGACCATGTGTTCTGAAGAGGAGTGTGGATGAGTTCTAATGTGTGCTTGGATAACAAGCTGTTGTTGATGGCGGTCTTACTCTGCAGCCACAATGGGTTTTCTCATATGGATTCTCAGATTAAGCATCTCAGCTCCGGCCATCTTTCCTCTGAGCCCAGTGGACACAGCTACGGACACCCCAGGACTTTAAGATCGCATTGGGGTTACGCGTGAGTGCAGAGGTGGTTTTGGGAGCAGCAGGTCAGCAGTTCCTCCCAGGGGCAGGAACTGAGAACTCCGCCCCACCGGAGGCTGGGCTTCTCCCAGCCAGAACACCCGCGCCGCCGCGCCATCTTTCCTCTGAGCCCAGCGGACACAGCTAGGGACACCC